>OX451346.1:60832672-61229210 GCA_949629155.1 Myopa testacea
CCGATAATTTTTCTGCTTAGTTTAGAAAGCGAAGAAGAAAAAGAATAAAAGTAATACGAAGAAGAAGGAAAAAATAAAAAAAGGAAGAAAAATTAAAAAAAGAAGGGAGAGAAATACTAGAAGAAGGAAGGGAAGAATAAAGATTCCAGGAGAAGCATTAAAATGAATCAATTGTGAATCAATGAAGTGAATCTTAATGAGCTTACTTAAGCTCCCTTTTATATGAACTAATTCGAAATAATCTATTTTATGTGTTTTACTATTTATTATTATTATTATTGATTATATTAAAACTTTTCTTTGCTTTTTTCCATCTAAGTTTCTTAGGATTTTTCAATTTTCTTTAAGCGTTTGATTCATGGTAGTTTATTTACGCGTTTCTTCCCACTACTTGCATCTCTCTCTTTCTCTCTCCCTCCTCTCTCTCTCTCTCTTCCTGTCCTCTTCACCTCTTCACTCTTCTCTATGAAACTTATTCTTATTTCCTCTCTTAAACAAACTCAAACTAAAGTTTGAAGAGTTTGAGTTCTTTCTTCGTTCGTTTTTTGTTATTATTTTCTTTATACTTCATAATGTGTTTATGCGGTAAATCACTTGAAAAAAGTATTTATTATTTTCTTTCTGTGTCTGTTTGTGCTTCAGCTCAGCACGTTGACTAACGTCATCATCATCATCTCATCAGCTATCCGCGGGAGACTTAATAATAAAATAGAAAATATTTATAAGGTGAATAAACATCGTGCAAATAAGCACGAGTTGGCGAAAATAACTGAATAAATGAATGAATAAATGGAGAAATGAATTAATGAACGAATTGATTGAACAAGAGGATTAATTTTGTAATTTATATACACACAAATGTATATCGTATTAGGTGTATATATGTATATAAACGGAATTTGTAATGAAAATTAGAGAAGAGTATTTTTTATTTGTGATAGAATATTAATTGTATTTATTTACTGAAGAAAAACTATGAAAGGAAATGAAGAAAATCGAATGCCAAATGAAACTTATATCATTTGTTGTTGCGTTAAAATTTAAGTCAATTACAAAAGTGTTCTCCTTGAGCTCTGGGAGATCCTTTTTTAAACATGTGATTAATTTTCGAAATGTTACTCATATGACGCGGTGAACGTGGTTTTTTAATATTTAAAAGGTTGAAACTGTTTATTTATTTAACTACAACTTCAATTTTATTTATTGTACAAATTAAATTCCACAAATAAAACAAATTTAAAAGGGGAATATTTCAAAAACATTCGTAAAAACATTTTGAACGTGATTAAATATTTTATTTTTTGGTTATAAAATTAGAAGTTTAATGTATTGCTATCATTGTTCATATAATTGAATTCCTTCTTTTTCACTATCGTTTCTTTTTAAGTTCTTTATTCCTTCTTTTTGCGGGTTTTAGTTTTGTTTTTGATTCTTGAAAACTCAAGCGTTTAAGCTTGAAGTTGAACACTCGAGTGTGTGTAGCTTTGTGTGTATGTATGTGTGTGTGTTTACTTGTGTTTGTTTCAATATGTGTGTGTATATATTCCGGTGTGACTGCGTGTGTATGAGTCTTTGTTTGTGTGTATTTCTACTCTCAGACCAACAAGCAAGTAAAACTTCACTTCTGTTAAAGTTCCACTTCCGTTTTCCCCTCCTTCTCTCTGCCTCTTCTCTCTTCCTCTTCCTCTTCTCTGTCCCTCTTCTCTCTTCCTCTCTCCGCATTTGCAGCTCCACAGTTTAATAGCTTAACTTTCCCTCGTGCTAATTTTACTTATAATTTTACTTAATTTGCTCAAAATTATAAAAGTTTTTTAGTTGCTTTTGTTTGAGTTTCGTTTTTTATGAATATTTTTTACGAGTTGTTTTTCAACAAATATTTTTTGTTAGTCTGTTTTTTTTTTATTGTTCTTTACATCGCCGTTCTTTTTAAAGTTTTCTCGGGTTGTTCATGTTAAAAATTCGTATCAAAATTATTAAAAAAACCAACGTTTGCTTTATATTATTTCTCTTTATGCTTCACATACTTGTATGTCATGCACGCAACAAATTTTGTGAACTATTTTGTGTATTCAAGCCACGAATCATGTTTGTGTTGTTTATAATACTTTAGTTTTTGTTGTTTGTGTTGCTTTATATTGTATATTTTAGAGTTTGCACAACGAGAAACGAAACTAATTAAAATAACACCAGCTTTTGTTCGTTTTAATGAATAAAGTAAAATTATAATAATAACAATATCAATAATAAGTATAATAGTAAAAATAATAATAATATTACAATAATAATAATAATAAAAAGAATAAGAAAGACAATACTGATAATAACAGGAATCATAATAATAATAATAGTAATAATAACAGGATTCATAATAAGAATTTTAACAATAAGAATAGAAATAAGAGTGAATATGAATATTGTTCGAATTTCTTTGATGTTCTACTTAAAGATCAAAGAGAAATTTAGAGAAAAACGTCGGGTAAAATATTCACTCTTGATTCATCGCTTCCTGGTTCTTCGCTTCTTCCTTCTTCACTTCCTTTTTCTTTCTTCCTCGCTTCTTGATTTTTCGTTTCTTGATTCCTAACTCATTCACATCCATCGGACAGCGCGTCTCATAAATCTTCAAGACTTTTGCAGTGACTGAAGCAGTCACTCATACAGACGAACACACACACACAAACACAGACACAACCACACACACACACACACACTGAATGTCTGCGTCAACTTTATACATGCACATACAAGGAATTGCAGCACGTAAAAAGTCGGCATTAAAAATGCATCGTGTGGCAAGCGAGCGACCGAGAGACTGAATAACTGAGTAGCAGCGAGCAGCGAGATGCAAGCAACTAAAAAATATTTCAAGAAAATGAAGAAACTTTCGAAAAGTCGCACACACACACACACACATCCGACCACATCCACACGGCCATAGAAACCATGGCCATGGATGGCTTCATGTATGGACACAGTGTCAGCGAGTGGAAGGATCGTATTATGCATGCAAATGAAATAGCTAAGTAAGTGGCTGTCAAAATCATGGCACGAGAATGCTTTTGCTAAAAAATTCGAAAGACCAACAACGACAACAGCAACAACAGGCAGAGCAACTGAAGGAACAACGACAACAACAGGCAGAGCAACAGAAGGAACAACGACAACAGCAGTGAAAAATCCGAAAGAAATCCTCAATAATACGACATCTCTATTTACAGTGTTGCCAACATGAGAGAAAAACAACAACAACAAAATGAAAACCAAGGAATACAACGCTTTTGAAATACGGAATCAGAAGTGAAAAAGAAAGCAACCACAACAAAAAAACACGGAAATAGAAATCTAAATAAAGGAATAAAAGAAGGGATCACATAAGAAAGGGAAGAAATAAAAAAGGGAAGAAATAAAAACAGAAAAAAGACAGAGACATAATGAATGGAGAATAAGAAGACAAAGACGAAGATGAAGATGGATAAAGTCAAAAAGCAACCCATTAATTCGTTTCCCTTACTTAAGTCATTATTGAGTCCTCACTTGTGTAATTAATGACAATTAAAGTGCATTTAAACATCAATTGAAATCAAATCAAATTCTTTACCACACAATGCAATGCATTCAGTTCAAAATGAATAAATTTCAATGCCTTAAAAATCGATGGTTTCGCTTCCAAACTGAATTCAAAACATAATAATAAAAGTAATTTCATGCAAAACAATGCATTTATTATCATTTTCGGTATTCGCATCTATCAAAGTATTTCTGGCTGGGTTGTTGAAAGATACACACTCACACAAACACATACATACACTCACACACACATTCATCACTACGAAAAATGATACTCTTCTGCATTCATCGGCCACGGTGAATAAAGCAATGAATGGACTGGAATGAATGATAGAATGAATGATAGAATGAACGCTAGAATGAATGCTAAAATGAATGATAGAATGAATGATTTATTTGTTTTTCAATGCTGCTGTCAAAAAACTTTTTGTTTTTCCTCTACTCTTCATTTTCTTGCCAAATCAGAGCAAACTTCATCCACGTTCTTCAAGATTCAACTTATTAAGTTACCCCCCAAAAAAATACAGAAAAAAATGTTGCAACTTTTTGATGAGATTTTATTTGCACAGAGATTTTTCGGATTTTAAGTTTATAAGATTTAAACAGACGTTTAACAAGCGTGTTATTTTTGCTTTACTTCTTCTAGTTCATGCCATTTTTATTACTGTTCCATTTTTACACCCGACGATTTCGATCCGGTTCCGTTTCTGCTGCGTCGCAGTATCACATCATTAATTCGACGATTAACGACATCGTTGAACCAAATTTTATCATCCGCAGTCTGTGTTTCGCGCTCGTCGTCATGCTTTTCTTTGTCTTCCTTCGCGCTATCTCTCTCCCTCTCTCTCTCTTTCGGTCTCTCTCTTTCGGTCTCTCTATCTTCCTCTCTCTTTCTCTGTCTCTCTCTTCACTCAGCTTCCTTCCTGTCACTCAAGATAGTTGACTGGTAATCGTCGAGTCCCCGACCAGCTGCGGCTTCCGTTTTCAATTCATTGCGTTTTGTTGGAATCGTTGAAGCGTCCTCGAATTTCGCTCTGTTTCTCTCTCTCTGTCTCTCTCTGTCTTTCTCTCTCTCTCTCCCTTTATATCTCTGAATATGGTCCAGTCAAAAGTTCTCAAGTTGGACATCAAGTCGCCGGCTGCAACGGTTTTATTTTTACTTTAAGTTGAAAAGTTACTGAAGTTTGAAAGTTTTTAAGACTACTTCTTTATGTTGCATTTAGAGGAAGCTTTTTAAAATCACAACATTTTTTGATATTATTTCAAACACCAAAAATAAAGATTTATTTTTCCGGTTTTACTAAAAAAACAGTTTCATTTTTAAGGATATAGCTGTTGTTATTACGAGTACCTTCTACATGATCCAAGACTATAATTTATGATAAGGAGTCTATTATTATGAGTAATAAACTTCTGCCCTTTTTGCTTTGTAATCTGACCATTTTACCTACCCGTTTTCCTGAAATGACCATTACCATTACCATTACCATTTAATCATCCTTATAAATTTTTCGTTTCTTTTTAATGCTGACTGTTCATGGTATCATTTTGCCTCATCGATGAAAATGGCTCTCTCGCCGCATTGAAACATATTAAGACTCATTTAATGTTCCACTAAATGACCCATTATAATACCCATTTCAGCAACTCAACAGGATATTTGAAAACCCTTTTCGTAATCAAATCAAATGCACTCGCTCGCATACTGACCATTTTTCTCCATCCTATGGATAATTTTGTCTATAATTTGGATAATTTTTCTCCATTCTTCATCACATCGTCAGCTATTCTTCATGGGTTGGGATGTATTTTCATCCCCGTAGATCTCTGAGGCTGCTCATGTCGACCTTTTTGGGCGCACATCGAGGTCATCTTTCTCTTCTTCATTTCTCTCTTCGAGGAACTGCTGACTGCTTCGCATACGTTTACCCAGTCTATAGTCGCAGTTGTTAACCTCCGCTTGACATCATCCAAGCTAACATCATCGACCACAGAGCATAAATCGTAGTTTATCTCTTATAATCTACAGTTATTTTTTAACTCTTACAGCTGCCTTCATCCCTTTAGACAAACATCCTTTCATCCTTCTAAAACCCACTCAAATTGGACTCCATATCGGTCCGAATACATCAGTCGCTGCTGCTTACGTAACTCAGCCGCTCTTTCATTCTCATCAACGCATTCATAACAGACACCCAACCAACCGACCGACGACCCATCGTAGTCCCTGTCATCCATCACTGACCGTCGTCTACCATTCATAACTGCTTTTCTATTCCATTCGACCCTCCACGTCAATGCTGGTTCTGTGTTTCCATGATGGTTCTCTGTTTTTGCCTTAATCAAACACAATCTTCGTCGTCTCTTCGTTGCTCCCCCCGCTCCCTCCCGCCACCTTGCTTCCAAAAGCCACTGAATCTCATCTCGCTTCTTTGCTATCCTATCGTCCATTCTATCGTCTGCTACATAATTTCAAATTTCAGCTGTGAAGAGCTTCACTAACATTGAATCCATCATGGCCATCATTTATGGCGACTTCGTTCGTAACTCCTTCCGCTCGTTCCGTTCGCTCCTCCTTCCCTCTACCCTTCTATTACCCTTTCTTATCGTATTAAGCTCACAATCTGTTCTGTGCATAAATAATTAATACGTAGAATTGGAAATACGTACGTTCTCATATCTATCAGAGAAGATAGACCACGAAAAGTCTGTCCACTAGGTTAATTGCAACATCTCGGGTTCGAATGAAAAGGTGGCAACACCTTTAGGCTAATTCGAGTTGGCTTTCGACAACCACAGAGCGGACATGAAGCTTTTAATAAAGAAGGACAGAAGGCGAAGCAGTTGATTCCTTAGTGCTTCCATCTAATCTCAGTCACTTAATTTTAATCAGTTATACGCTACGTTCGCAGAATACGAAGATTATGGAAGACTTTTTAGAGAACTTAGAAATTGTATATCTCGGTTATCTTGTTCTCTCCTCTCCTGGTTCGATGGGAATCTATTTTAAAGATGATGTTTAAATTTCAAACACTTCTTCACTGGAACCTCTTTTAAAATATGAAACATTTCTCTACCTCAACGATGAAAATCTACGGAAAACATGCAACTCTACTTGCAAGACATCCCTGAAAACTACTTAAGACCCGGTTGTCAGAGACAAAGCTCTATATGGATCTACTTCAAAGAAAGACCCATATACAATATTACAGATGAGTCTATACTTCTGGGAGAGCGATGGAGAACCCCACTGAAGACGAAAGAGAAGACTTTACAGTGTGTACAATAATTTTGAGTTGATCTAGGTTAAGGACTTCATAATTTAAAAATCTGAAGTTTTCCTGAACAAGGGTCTCTCCCTTCAACTTGATTGAATTTTAAGATAGTGAATTCCTAATTAATCTGGATTTGTATAGAAGTCACTATTTCGAATCTGCTGTCATAAATTGTTCGCTAAATATTCTCAGAGCTTTAGCAATAAAGTATCTATATCCAGTGAGCTCTTCCCCCTCTCCCTCCCTCCCTTCCCTCCCTTCCCTTCCTCTCAAACCTTCATTCATGCAGAATTTTGTACAAGAGGTTTTTTCTATCTGCCGCTGAAAGTATTTGAAAGATTTTTAAGCTCCGCGACTTAAAAGCCTCATGTTTACACTGCAATACGTCCATAGAAGCACTCAGAAGAACGAAGGACGAGAAGGAAAGAGAAGGAAATGTGTAGAAAAAGAGTAGAAATCGAGGAAAACTGCAAAAACTAATGAAATCAAATGAAGCGATAGCGTGGAAAACTGAAAATCAACTTAAGCGGCATTCAGCGAAACTAAAATACGACAAAGCTGATAGGGAAGAGATGAAAAGATGGGGGGACGGAAAGGATAGAAGAAGGCATGACGGTTGGGGAAGGAGTACGAAGAAAATCGGGGACAAATTCTAGAATAAACGAAGGAAAAAATGCACTCCGTAAATAGGAAGGGTGACAGAAATGGTGACAGATGACATCAACATCCAAGGTTGTGTAAATTGACAACCTGACATGTTCACGAAGCAACATGAAACAACATGCAAGGCGAAGAGGGATGCAAATTGAAGCGCGTCGATGAAAAGGATATCTTAACACTTTAAAAAGGACGACAAATGTTAATGCAATCAGTGAGCGAAGCACAGAAAGAAAGAAAGAGAGAGAGAGAGAGAGAGAGAGAGACGCAGACAGAGAGGAGGTTGGGAGAAAGGAAAGGAACGGAACCTGTCAGAGAAGGTTGCAAAAGAGGGAATTTAAGTGTCTGGTGGAGTGAGTAGAGGAAGGAGTAGAGTGAAGGTGCAGTGGTTGGAAAGTGGAGTGGATGGAAGGTGCAGTGGTTGGAAAGTGGAGTGGATGAGAGGCGGTGTGGGTGGGCCACTGATTTGGGTGGGTCGGTGTTGTGGATGGGCCCTCTGATGTGCTTAACTTGATATGCTATTTTTTTCGCGTGGATCGAAGAAAAATTAGAAAAACTTTCTTGACACTTGCGCTGACAGCTCGGCTTCGCTCGACGCGGCTCAACTGATTTTGAGTGGCAGGAGCTGGATTGTGGACTGCTAAATCTACTGGCTGCATGGTGGTAACTCAGAAGAAGCTGCCAACTCAGGAAAAATCACTATATACATTCATATATATTGTGTCTACATATACATATGTATATTGTATATATGTATGTACGCGTATCCTTGTATACTTCTACGAGTGTGCGTGTGTATTCGATTCTGTGAGCCGCTTCAAAACTAGGTTAGTCGCGAACCTTCGAGCTGCAGTAAATTTCCATCCGTGCCGCTGAATCATGCAACAAATCGGCGACTGCCACTGATACACAAACATACACACAAACACACACATACATACACTTCCATTAACACTTTTATGTGTGCATCTAAATACACTATAATGCGAAGTATGTCAGTGTTCAGCTTAGTGTCATTGTGTCAGCGGGTCCATAAAAAAACGGGCAAAAAATCCAATTTGCAGAATTTTAGGAATTTTCAATTCCAAGCGGCTTTGCTGAGAGTAGGGGGTGGGGCGGGGTGGATGTATTAGTGTTTATATTTATCTGTGTGTGTGTCTGTTTAAGTGACGTAGTGCAAAATCGTTGAAAATTGTTGAAACCCGCAAAAGGGAAAAAAAACCGAAATGAAATAAAATGTTTGCAGAAAAAAGAAAGGAATTCTATGCAAATCAGATGCAAAAATGTTGCCAAATAGTGGATGTTGCCAAGTTATGTGTGAGACCTCCCACTACTTCTGTCCCCCCCCCCCCGCCCCCTCCCCTCAGAAATACACGAATTATTTTGGCTCTGTAGCATAAGTTTGGCTGAGGTATAAATTCGAGTGTAAACAAAACAAGCACACAACCAACCGAGCAACCAACTAAGCAACCAACCGAGCAGCCAACCGAAAAAGTTTCGAATTTATTCATTCATCCGAGGCGGCAACAAATCCAGCGAAGCGGCAACATTTAATAGCTGAACACACGGCGTATGAGCAACATTCATTTAATTGGGACAACTTTCGGCGCTTTATTTGAGTAACAAATTTAAATAAACAGGAACATTTTCGAAGCCAGCTAATTAAGAGAAGTTGTTCGAGGAGAGAAGAACAGCTGATAGAAGAGGGCCATCCATTTTAAGGGGAGTACCAGAGGGGGGAAACCAGGAAAAGAAATCTGACCCAAAAAATTATTCATTCGAGTTTAGTTTCATTTAAATCTCTACTCATAACTCGAATATAGAGCAACTACTACTTCAAAACAACAACAGTAGTTGCTACAATAATATTATCAACAGCATTACACTCAGCAACAACAACAACAACAACTTGAAACTCCTCTCGACCTTCAACTTTACTAATTATCAAAACTTTTCTATACTCATCTGTTTCGGTAACTTTTTCCATCAAAATCTGTGAAACTAATCTGAAAAACTGTTCAAAAAAACAAAAAACAGACTCCAACTGAGACTCACGTAATTTTGTAGCGATCTCGCTTTTTTGCGGTTCAATGCACCACGAAGTTGAAACTCAGAGAAATCATTTTTTATTCTGGTACTTCTCACGAAAAAGTCAACTCATAAAATATTTAATCCGAAACCACGAAATATTCAAAGTTTGGCGTAAATTTAAGACACAATTTTTGGAGATTTTTCGAGTCTCATAAATTTTTAAAAGAAAGGAAAAAATAATAAACAAAAACCAGAAACAAGCAACAGAATATTTTTGAAAAAACGGAGAAATGAATGAAGCAGCAAAAATCAGGTCAAACTGAACCAATACAGATACAAACACACATACACACACTGTACACTCATACATACACTGACATCAACACACACACACACACAACGTACCATCAGCGGATGCCTTAAAAGCAACTTCGAACGTTGAACGAGGTTCCGCTGAAGTAAAAATATGAAAAAAAATCACGTTCTACGTTTACCGCGGAAGATGACAAAAAATTCCTTTCAACTGAAATGAAAGGCAAAAGAAAATAATAATAATAATAATGGAAAAAGGAAAAACGTGGAAGAAAAGAAGGAAGCCATGAAAAAACGTACGATTCACAAGAAATTCGTCAATGAAAAAAAATTGAATAAGTGAAAATCATAGGAGAGGAATACTGAATCATTGAAATATTGAGTAACTGATATATTGAGTGATTGAAATATAGTATAATTGCAATATTGGGGTAACCGTGAAAAAGCTGTAAAACTGTAGAACTGTAAAATTCGGAGAAATGTTGGAGTCGAAGAGTATTTCACCGTTATTGTTGTTGTTATTGTATTTCTACTTGCCGTTGTTTGTTGTTGTTGTTATTGTCAACTGGTAGTTAGTATTGTTGTTGTATCTGTCTTTAAGGCAGTTGTTTAAATTTATATATTTTAAGGAGACATTTTTTGAAGTTTCGTCTAGTTTTTGAAATTAATAATGATTGTATAATTACTCATCACTCTCTCCCTCTCTTTCCAGATGCCTCTCCTGGATGCAAGGCACCCGACATCCGCTTCAACATCATCCGACCCGAGACGAGCACCGAGATGCCGTACGCGAAGTTCGAGACGACGCAAATCTATCTGCCCGAGGATTTCACGACGGCCGACGTTGAGTTCGTCGAGCGAATCAACATCGATTTGACAGGACATCACGCGACCGGACAGCAGTCGGCCGCCATCGTGAATCCCTATCAAATCGACATGGACGACCATCAGCACGGTGCTGGGCGGCATGCAATCGATGAGGACGATCACGACGACGAGGAGGAGGAGGGGGCTGATGTGGCGGCTGACGCAGAGGCGACAACGACAACACCGCGACGCCGCAACAATCAGAACCGCAAACAGAACAAGAAGCGTCGTGCCGGCCAGGGACGGCGGCGTCGCGTCGAATCCGAGAACGGACAGAGTCGCGGAGGGCGCGGCAGTCGCTACAAACGCCAGGCGATACACCACGACCCGGACGCCTCGCCGGACACCGATAAGTGGAGCGGCAGCAAGCTGGCAGCCGAGGGCGATGTCTACTATGTGCATATCGAGGACATTCTGAAGTCGCAGGCGCCGAACCAGGAGCTGCGTCTGAAGCTGCATAAAATCAAGCGGAGGAAGAAGCAGCAGCAGCAGCAGAAAAGCGACGCAAGTAGCAAATGCTTCGAGAGCGAGAGCAAAGGCGACTGCCAAAAGAAGACGTTGAAGAAAGCAAGCAACACAAATGAGCCGAAGTCAGCGGAAAAGCGCGATAAGAAGAAAGAAATGCAAAAGCAACAACGAAAAGAAAGCGAAATGATTAAAGAAAAGGAAGTCGTAAAAGCAAAACTAAAGAAACAAGAACAGGAACAGAAACCTCACCATCGCCATCGCGGCGACAGTCACGAGGTTGCTGCAACGCACGGAGTAGCTTCCGTAGATGAGCGCTTCAAGCGCAGCGTGCAACGCGACAAGCGGCAGCGTGCCAACCTCGTGACGCAGGAGGAAGGGGACAACAGCAACGCATCGGACGCGTTGAAGCAGACGAACGATGACGTTGCGCCGCGCAACCAGCTACTCGAATCCGGATCCGGAACCCATCTGCTACTCGAATCGTACGTCAACTCGAGCAGCGAGAGCCTGCAGCGTGTCAAGCGGAAGTCGGGCAAGACCACCGGCGCGCTAAGTCGACCCAAAGGCGGCGGCGATTCCAGCTCGAAGACGACCAGTCGCAAGGACAAAGGTGAGTGTACAGAGCAGGGGCGTAGAGAAACAGGGGCGAGGGCTTTACATTGATTTCAGTGTCTTCGTTCGAGATGGGAGCGATTTCTGTAGGGTGCCGCAGCGTCGATTGTATCATTTTGACGTCTCATTTTATTTCACTCTTCATTCTTTTTTCCTTTCGTTCGTTTCATTTTCGTTTCATTTGCGTTCGTTTCAATTTATTCTCATTTCGTTTCAAGGGTTTTCGAAGGAGACTTTCGAAGTGACGCTGAGAAAGGAGCCTGTTTACTGCTTGTTTTTGCTGTTTTAATGCTAAAAAGTGGCCACTGATGGGCGTCAGTTTGTCGTTACTCTTCCTCTTCTTCCTCTTCTTCCTCCTACTCTTCCTCTTCTTCTTTACCCTACTGTAACGCTTTAGTTGTCTGCTTCTATTGAGCAAAGTGACCCTTCAGCCGGAGGTTAGCCATTTTTTTTTTGTAATCCTCTGGTATATCCTCTTGTTTGTTAGTTGAGCTTCATTCAAATTGAGGGCGTGGCTTTTAGGGGGCTAGAGAATGGAGGGGCAAATTGCATTTTTAAACTGTTAACTTTGTGTGAGCGTGTGTGTGGGAGAAGCCATTTTGAAGAGTTTCCACTTAAAAGGTTGACGACTTTATTTTTGAATTCTCTACAAGAACTTTTCACGTTCCACACGGAAGAGGAAAGGGAGGGATGGAGGTAATGAAGGACTATGGGAATAGAGAGGGAGAGAGGGAGAGAAAGGGACCATGAGAGGCGGTGTAAAGGTGGGATTAATGGTTACATTGGAGTTAAGAATTCCTTTTCTTCGTAATTCTTAGCCACATTATGATTTCATAAAAGTCATTCATGAAAGTCATTCATGAGCGTTGATTCATGTAGAAGCGTCATTCATTCAGTTGAGGACAAAAGAAGGAGTTTCGACCCAGACGAGACAAAAACTAAACTAACTGATGATGGGAATTGAAGCCCTCGAAGTAATACAATCCTTTAGAGATCCAACAACAACAACTCGAAGGGTCTTGACCGTGGGTTTCATTCATCGGGTACTACGAATGGCCGAAACCACATCGAAACAAAGAAATGTTGCAGATTATTATAGCCTCTCCTCATTCTTTATTAACTACTTTATTTTATTTGAACTTTTTTTTGTTTTTGCAGGCATTTTTGACGAAGAGGGCGGCTACTCACCCGTGCATCCCGACGAAACCGATTCCGAGGAGGAGGACGAGGAGGAGGAAGACATCGATATCGCCCAGCAGTTCACCGAGGTTTCCGAGATCCGCTTCCCCGGGGAAATCGGACCCCTCGGCGATCGACGACTGTGCAAGATTCGATGTGTGAAGGGAAAATGGGTGGGACCGCTCTGCGCCACTAACGAGGAGGGTAAGTAGACTGATGGTGGAAGAGGAGGGGTAACAGGAGGAAGAGCGAAAGGAGGTGGCATGGCATCCTATGGCTCATGAAGTAGAAACAGTCACCACACAACAATAACACCACCAACAAAATATAGAAACAAAAACATAGAAACATTAACGACAAACATAGAATAACATAATAAAAATTATAAAAAAACATAGAAATAAAACATGGGAAAACACAACAACATAGACAACCATCCAAGCATAAATAATGTATGTAGACAACATAGAAAAAAAGCATAGAAATGTTTCACTTTCTATGTTACAAAGAAAACATAGAATAAATATCGTAATAAAATATAGAAAACATGGAAAACCTGTAGACATTATAACCTAGAAAACATAGAAGCATATAAAACATAGAAAGATCTAAAGATCGAAAACCTAGAAAACATAGAAACCTCAAAAACATATGAAGAAATATAAAAAACCTACACATCACAAGCATAGAATATATAGAAACCATTTAAAGAAATAAAACACAGAAACATAGAAAATATAGAATACATAGAAACATAGAAAACATAGAAAACACAGAAACATAGAAACATAAAACCATCGAAATAATAACATAGAAATATTACACTTCCCTAATAAATTTTTGGAACAACGCTATTCCTTTGTAACGCTTACACATATTTAAATGCAGAGCATGTATCTCTAAATCTATGTACATACTCGTACATACATATATGTATGTATGTATGTACGTATGTATGTATGTATTTTTTGTACCATTCTAGAAATATATTTAAAATGGTGTGAAAACAAAAAAAAAAAAACAAAAACAAAAGAAACAAGATTTAAACGTTCATTCACAGTTCAATAATTGTTCATTAGATATAGAAAAATCTTGCAATAAAAACACAACAAAACATTATCCCAGCAGAGCTGCCAACTTAGCAAGAAAAGAGCAATAAATCAATTCACACAAATCAGCAAACATTTCGTATTTTTTTCTTATTTATTTAACATTTCGTCTTTCTGATCGTCTTTAAACAATGCAATTCAACGTCTCTTTCTTCGTTCCTTCTTCGCTCCGCCACCCGATGCGCTTCCGGCCACCGCAGATGACAACGGAAACGTCAGATTCCAACCGTTATACAAGAGCTGTCATGTCAATCGCATTCCGCCGCACTTGCTGCTGAGTTACCGTAACATATCCGTGGTAAGTGTCACGGCTTCGAGCCACGCCCTCGCAATTTTATCAGATTCGAACCCATCGAATGCATCAACCCATCCGATCCGATCCGATCCGATCCGATACGATAAAGACACTTGTCGATACTATACAACAACAATAAAAAGAAACAAAAACAATAACAAGAAACAACAACAAGCAACAACAACAACAACAACAACTACAATACATCTATTACACTAAACAATCCGAGAAAAACGAATAAAAACTCCACTACGTTGTATTTGTTCAACTGCCACGCCCCATTTTAGCAACGAATTAATCACCAGTCAATCAGCTCATACGTCAAACTTTAAGTTGGAAAAAATTAAAACCTGGAAAATAACAAAACGAAAAGCAGTCATTAAAATTTTATAAACATGAAAAACAATTAAAATTTTAATACATCGCATTTAAGTTTAAAATTTTTATGATGTTTCCGAAAGAATGCTAAAACAATTTAAATCAAAAATGCTCATAAAAATTGTCGACCTTTTTTTGGGTTTTTTGTTTTAAGTTAATTTTTGTTTTTCGTTTTGATTTTATATTTTTTTCTGTAACAATTTTGTTGGTACTCGCTTTTTTATCTCTCTTCCAGACCCCGATTCCATCCATGCGCGGTTCGCGTCGCAATCGCACCTCCAAATCGACTTTTGTCTCGAACACAGCAATTGTGAGTTCTCGAGTTTTCAGATGATGCCACCGTCCACCCCTCCATGGTCCCGATTCCGGTCCCAGTCACAGTTCCAACCCAATCTCACTCCCAGTCCATCACGTGCCAATCTCGCCGAACTCCCCGCCCACTTCAGGTCGTCGCCAGTCGAAGGAGCTCCCGTCCAGCGACGGCGCGTCTCGTGTGCATCATGTGAAAACTCTGTGTTGCGATCAAAGCAACCAACAACAACAACAACAACAACACCTTCAAAACCTTTCCAGCAGAGTATTTTTATAGTCAGTCAGTCCATCAGTCAGTCAGTCAGTCAGTCCATCAGTTTATCGCATCGGCTGCATGCTCAAGCCAGTGGCTTCAGGCTTCATTCGGACCCACTCCGGTCCGGCTTCAGAATCATCTACATTTTAAATCAAGCCGCCTCTGCGTCGCCTTCATGATTACGTTGCGCTTCAGCATGACCCGAGCGAGCGTGCTGCAAAAACCACTTCATAATTTATTCATTCAATATTCAAAGTTCAATGATCAATATTGTTTTTTTTTTGTTACAAATTTTAAATTTGGGCGTGTTGACATTTGTTTGTAGTTGTAGTTGTGGGTTTTAATTAAAACTCTGTCAGGTTTGTAAACAGCAAACAGAAACTGAACAACAACAACAACAACTCCTTGTCAATCAATCAATCAGGGCGCTTCTTCCAGGGTGTAATCGACACTTTTTCAGGTGTCACCACCTCAGCTCACGCACCACGCTTCATGCATCACGCTTCATGCTTCATGCTTCACGCTTACGCTTTACGCCCCTCGTCCCCAGCTGATCAACATGCAAAATCATTGAAGAGTCGAATCCGTCGTTCAGAAAAAAAACCCCAAACGAAAATCTTAAATAAAATAAAAAGTAATCCATTTACAATCAACTCTGAGCTCACAAACATACATACACGCATACATACATAGGTACATACACACACCTTCTTGCATGCTTACACATGATTGCACGCGCCTGCGAACAGTGGGACGAATTGTGATGTGAACTGATCTAAACAAGTTTTAATTATTTATTCTTTTATTAAGATTTAAATTGCAATTAAATTAAATTACAAAATTCAACAATTCGTCAACTTAAGAATGAATACAAAATCAAATAATAATCAAAACTTCGAAAAGAACCGTAAATCAGATTCTTCAAAATATTGGGGTTTTCCAAAACTTCTTCGAATATTTAAAAGCTCACCAAATTTTGGCCCATTTTTCCTTCGAAAAAACATAATGACATCTACGAAAACATGAAATCATGACTGATTCTCTTTGATTCGAATCTAGTCACCAGTCAAGTAGGGTTTTCGATTATCAACTGGAATCAATACCTGAAGAGAAAAATCCATCTTCGAAAATATGACAGCCTAAGAAAGTAGACTCCAATCGAATGTTTAAAATCTCGATGCGAAGTAATCCATAACAATCTTCGAAATTCCTAAATATATCAAGCAAACTTTAAGAATAATTGTTATTTAGTGATTCAACCAAATGTATTGGAAGCGATTCTAGAGAAACCTCATCCGTCAGATGAGAATCCTTTCATAGTTTGGGTTTCGAGTTCGGATACTTTGAGGAGGTTCTCTCCTTTTTTGCTCATCGCCCACAACTTTGCTCGTTGCCCTACAAAATGTTCAGTCATCGTTTGGCAACCACTTCAACACTGCGTCACCGCACTGTAACGCAAAGTAACTGTAAACAAATGCTATGAAGTGAGGTTCGACCATGTCGAGGGTGCTGCAGGTGATTGAAATGAACTCGCAACATGCTGCAAAAAGCTGCATCACCACGAGTCACCACCACCGCTCATCATCAGCCAGCGAGTGGCTCGCACGTAGTTACACGCAAACAGACTCTGGCCCACTCACGCTCACACTCCAAAGCACTCACTTCTGCACACACTCGCACACTTCAGCTGTCAAGCACACCTCAGCTGTCACCCACTCTCACCCACACATTTTCCATTTGAAAAGCAAACAACACAGCGAAACATTTCGTTATGGTCGAAACTCCTCCAAAAAACGATCTTCCATCTCATGTTCGCTCTCACTCATTCTCTCATTATCTCTCTCTCTCTCTTTTCCTACATTGCGCTCTTTCTTCTCTCTCTCTCTCTCTCTCTCTCAACATATGAATCTTGCTCTTGCTCGCTAACGCTCTCACTTGCGGCTTCTGTCGCGCGGCTTGTGTCTCTCTCTCGAAACAATCGCAACGCACGTGTTACGCACGAATCTAGAACGTCGGCTGGGATTTGCCCCACGGTCACTCGCTGCAGGCCCGCTGCAAGGACCTTGGACTCTACAAGCTGCTCGGCGAATCGCGCGTCCTCTGCTCGAATGGCCTGTGGGCGCCGCGCATGCCGTCGTGTGTGCCAACTACACTGTTGACGAACTTCTCGGACGACAGCGCACCTTCGATTCGCATCAAGATCAACGCGGGATCCGGCGCCTTCGAGCCCTCCGGCGTAATGGCCGTGCTTCCTGGGAGCACCATCACCTTGGACTGCATGTATTTACGAGCGCGCGGCACACCCGAATGGACCTGGACTAGCTGGTACATGCAGTACACGACGGGTACGTGGGTGACTTCGCCTCTCAGCGAGAGACGCCCGGCCAACCAACCGGAAACCGATCCGGCTGTGGCTCAATCAATTAAAGCTCATAATCTCTTGCTTCTCTCCTTTCCCACTCCGCAGGTTGGTCCACAGCTTACGAGGAGAAGAACCTGCGCTACCGACTGACCATCAAGGACATCCAGAACAGCGACTCGGGCACCTTCACGTGCACCTCTCCGCGAGGCCTGACCAATAGCGTCACAATCGTTGTGGCCACCTCGACATGTCCGCAGCTGCCAGAACCGGCGCCTCCGCTCGCCCTGCGACTGGAGGGCAACAAGCTCGGTCAGCGCGCCGTGTACCGCTGTCCGCCGGGTTACCGCATCGACGGCAGCGTTAATTCGACCTGCTTGGCCTCGGGCAATTGGTCGTCGCCATCGCCCACGTGCCAGGCGATCCAGTGTCCCCGGCTCGTCCTGGAGGATCCTCACCTCAGCTTGGTCGAGCTGAATACGTCGGCGTGGGGGCGGGCGGTGTTCAAGTGTCAGTGGGGCTTCAAGTTGAGCGGTCCGCCGGGACTGGAATGCGAGCCGACGGGTATGTGGAGTGGCCCGGTGCCACGGTGTAGAGGTGAGTATGAAAAATAAAACAACAACACTTAAATATTATAATACTGATGAAGAGAAACGGGACGAAAATATGTGAAAAATAGAAAAATAGGTGAAGAATAAATAGGAAAGATCAAGGAGAAGAAAAGAAGGGGTCCAGAAGAACCCCTTCGGAAAGGAATCCGAAGACTTCCAAAAAAATCACTTCAAATATTCAAGAAAGAG
Organism: Myopa testacea; assembly: GCA_949629155.1. Classification (NCBI taxonomy): domain Eukaryota; kingdom Metazoa; phylum Arthropoda; class Insecta; order Diptera; family Conopidae; genus Myopa; species Myopa testacea. The sequence continues at coordinate 60,851,150 of OX451346.1, forward strand.
AGAAATCTTTGACTTTGATTTTGTGAATTTTACATTCCATTTCAAGGCTTTAAAAAAACTAGAAAGGGGGCGGAGGGAAGTAGGTTAGAGGACCTGGAAAATAAATGGGGCCTCTCCAAAGTCCAAAGTGCAAAAGATGTGAATATATTTGGGAATTAATTTTGTTGTTAATTGACAACTGAAAAAACGATGCGCTTACTTTTGACCCCATCTCCCTCTCTCTCTCTTTGCCTCTCTCTCTTTCTCTCTTCCTCCCCTCACCAAACTTATTATGAGTATCGTCTCTCGTGTCCCAGACGACCGGGCTTAATTGAATTTGGTTTTTCTCTGAAATCCAGACGATGTTGGCTGCCAAGGTTGCTCACAATAGGCAGGGCAACCTTACCCTCTTCCAACTCCGCTGGGTCCTCGTCTCTCACCTCCCCCCCTCCCTTCCTTTTTGTGTAACCAAGTGATTTTTTTTAGCTGCTGTAGTTTTTTCCACTCTGAAGCACATTTTAATTCATTCCCTTTCGTCTTTTCGTTTCTCTGTCTCTCTTTCTTTTTTCTTCTCTTTCTTTTTGACGTGAACTGCGTAGCCATTCAGTGCCCCACACCGTTGGCACCACTTAACGGACGGATCGGCGGCACCAGCAGCTCGCTAAATGAACGACGTCTGACCGTCGGCGCTCTGGTGACATTCAGCTGCAACGAAGGACATCTGCTGGTCGGTGAGCCCAGCATTATTTGCACGGAGACTGGTTTCTGGTCGCATCCGCCACCATTTTGTAAGTGATGAAAAGAGTGAGGGTGAGGGGTGTGGCTGAAGTTGAAGTGAGGGTCACTTCAACACCGAAGTCATGCAAAAATAATTAGCATATCGAAGGGGAACGTCTATATATATGTATATACAAGCATATAGATGTGTGTGTCTGTGTATATGTGTCGTTGTGTTAGATGAAGGGAAATATTCTTGTAAAAGGATAATTGAGAAAATTAACAGAATTGTAATGTAATTGAAAGGTGAATAATTGAAAGCCATTTAAAAGCAGCGAGTATCGCGAATTACTGGACTTGGAGTCTACAAGAGAAATGTTTTGGGGGGGGGTTGCATTTTGTTAAGTTTTTTCCTTTATCGTTTTTGGGAGAAATTTTAACAGCATTTTGTAGAAAGAACAAATTAATATATGAATTTCGAAGACTATCTTTTCGAGATCTCGATTCATGCGAATAAACCAAATGAAAATATTGTATATAATTTTTATTTAAAGGTCGTCTTCCATCAACAACATCTCTCTATTTTATTGAATATTTACTAAATCCCGATTTTTCTATTGTTCCCCTTCATTCCTACACATCTCACAGGTAAATCTCAGTGTCCCTACCCGGGTGACCCGCCGAATGGTCTGATCGCGCCGCTAAAATTCAACTACGATTCCGGTGACTTCTTGACCGTCCAGTGCCGACCCGGCTTCGTGCAGTACAGTGAACATGGACCACCCGAGCGCCCGAAATGTTTGCCTGACGGTAACTGGTCGGGTCCGGTGCCGAAATGCCGCAGCTACGAAGAAGTGTAGAAGCTCACGAACCGCAGTTTAGACTCGACTCTGTTGACAGGTTGAAGCTGGTTGCGAGACGATGAGAAACGGTAAAAACGAAGAAGAAGAGAGTGTAAAGAAATCAATTAAAAAGAAGAGTGGAACAAAACTTTAAAAACCAATGAAGATGGAATTAAATGAATTAAAGGGAAGAAAGTAAGAAGGACGGAAAAGGAATTGTATAAAAAATATTATCACAGAAGACAGAAAAGTTTTAGTTTTGTACTCAAGGTTAAAAGTTGAAAGTTGAACGTTCGAAAAAGACAAAGAAGAGATACAAAAAAAAAAACAACAAAACAAAAACAAAAAAAAAAATAAAAATTCGTAAATCAAGGTGATATCTAGAAAAACTCTTATAACGGTCTATAAATACAAAAAACAAACCAAAGAGAACAAAACAAAAACAACAAAAAACATCGTTACAATCTTCTCCGATAGAAGAATCTTCTTCAATTCGATTCACTTAAATTGTAGATATTCTATCTTTATAACTACATATCTAGAGATATAGACAAATGAAATCGTGAGTGTGTTTGTGTGTGTGAGTGTGTTTGAGTGTATAGTGAACGAGAATGACGCCTTTTTGATAGGCTATTTACAAAAAAAAATACGAAATAAAAATAAAGACATTTGTTGTTGTTATTAAAGAGAAACCGAAACGATAAAATACAGTAGATACGAGAAGCTGGGAGGATTTCCTTTACCAGGGAAAGGAATACTATAAAAAGAGGAATACAGGTTGGCCTAACTGTAAAATACCGTTATAAAGTACATATAAATAGATACCATATATACACATATTGTATATACATATGTACATACATACTTCTTATATATCATTATTTAATTAATTCAAAAACCTTCGAAAAATTCTCTCTCTCTAATAAATTTCTTCAAATAAATAAAAGTTTAAAAAAGAAATAGAAAAACTAAAAATACTAAATATTTATTGAATATATAACAATAACAACAACAACAACATCAAAGTTTTCCTCTACTAAGTATTATTGTTATTATTATTATTATTCCAAAGGAAGAAGATTATGATGATGATGATGATTGATGGGAAAATTGCTCACAAGAGATTATTTCAAGAAGAAGCTTTGTCTTTCAGCACAAATTTATTAATAATAAATACTAAACTAAAGAATTATTTTGATATCTCTAAAATGAACAGATTTTGAAATTCCATATTATCGAATACCTTTCGTCCTTTTTTGAAAATCTCTCAACTTATTGTATATAGAAAATATAATAGTAATTAACTACAAATAATTGAGTTAAATTATTTATATTTGAATGATATTTATCATATATTCCCTCTTCAATATCTTCTTCTTTCTAACATAATTTAAGAATTGATCTAAGAATTCGAAAAAAGGTGGAGAAAACGTAGCAAAAGGAGACAAATTAAAACCGCATAATTTTGTGATTGTAAAATATTCTTCACATTTTACTCTACGCTATAAAATATATATAAATATATTGTAAACAGAAAATGGTATTATATTATAATATATAATATTTAAAACTAGTTTTAGTTATAATTATATAGAAAATATATCTATTAATTATAAAGATATTATTATTATACCTTAATTTAAGATGTTTCAACTGATTCAAAAGAAAAAGGAAATTTAATATTACGCTCGCTACATAAACAGTTATATTAGATAAGAAGGGGAACACAAGGACGGACTGAAAGACAAGAAACAAAGAATGAAGAAGAAGGAATGAAGAACGCAGAAAGGAAAAGAAAATCAAATTATAAAAGACAGAAAATGAAGGATCGGGGAATGTAAGGACAAAGATCAAAACGAAGACCGTAAATTGAAGAAATTACTAAAGCGATGAACGAAGATTAGAATGAGGACTGCAGACCGCAGAAAATAGAGTGAAAGATGAGAGGAGAAATGCAAAAAAAAGGGCGAAAAAGGAAGACTTCCGAACGTAGAATGACGAAAGAAAAGGAAAGAAATAAGAACACAAAATAAAATTATTGAAGACGTCTAAATAACGACCGAATAAAGCAGAACGAAGGACAGACAATATAGAATATAGAGGGGACTGCGGGAAACCGGGAAGCTGGGGACAAAAGACGAAGAACGTAAACAGTATAAATAATGTGCAAAATTTCAACCGAAATCAAATTTAATTATATCCAAAGTTGGTGATCAAAGTTAAAAATATACATTATGTAAATCAAATCTATATAAATATATATACATATGTATATATAGAGAGATATATATAAGTACATATACATATGTATCTACAAGAAATAAAATTACATATATATATATCGAGGCATATCGAAGAAAGTGGAAAGGTTGTTGTTTTATTTCAATGGTTTGCATACTGATGAATTAGGTAATTCATTTAAAAATGCGAGGAGTGCTTTGAGGAGTCTCAATCTATCTCCGAACATGAATCTGATAGGTTAACAGAACTTGTATCAAATGATGTGGACGAGTAACGTGCCATGAAGTCTCCATAAAGCTCACCGCTCTGATCAGACGACTTTATTTACGCTTTCAATTAAATTAAATGCCTGCTTCGATTATCCCCGAAGGAGGAGGAGAGGTTTTAGTGGATAGTTTACCTTCGTGTACGTGGTGTATCAAAATAATTATTATTTCATTGTGTTTAAGACTCTAGCATCATTATGTTATAATCACTGTCTATCTCAGCAACTAATCAACTTACTATACATGCATATAGATTTACCAACTTTTCTCATATGCGTTGGTTTTAAATCACATGAATTTATTTCTGTTTCCAATTGAATTAAGTTGCAAGAATTCATCGTAGCACATAGAAAAGTTAGTACTGATGTACAAACCTGACGCATAAACGTCTTTATTATGATTAAAAGACGAATTTTTTTCATGGTTCCAATTGAATTTAATATCACTCATACGTCGTGATTTTATCGCCTGGTACGAAGGTGTCCTTACTTTCTTTTCCTACTATTTTCAGGCAAGAATTTAATTTAATTAAAGGAACAAAGTAATGTTTGTTACTATGTTATTCTTCTCCTTATTCTTCGCCATCTGCAACAATGAATTACAATTAATTACAACCGAAACGACCGAACGGAGACCAAATTTGGGACGACGACTGGAAGTGGGATCAGAAATGTGAGTAGAATCTCTGTAAAGCTCTTTGGTGGTGAGGAAATCTTATTTGAAAGCCGAAGCAACAGAGCAACAGCCACGCAACGCAATCAAACACGAGGAGCAGAGTCACACGCATACGTACATTAAACCGCACGCACGTTCACACACACACTTACACCGACATTTCCACACACACACTGGCATACATGCCTCTGTAATATGCACAGTATATCAGCTATAACAGTAAATTTTAATTACCAAAGCGTCTCGGTGAGGAATGAGAACGAATTCTGAAAAGGACTCAGGGTGGAAGTGAAAATATTTGTGTGTGTGTATGTGTGTGTGCTTTTTAATATTCGCATGTGTGTGTGGAAGTGCGTTTTTGTACGTTCCACGAACATTTCTATTTTTGAAGTATTGTAAAACCCACTCTAATTTAATTCAATTTCCAGTGCGAACAGCAGAATTTGTTGTCAACCAATAAAACTGCTTCCCTCTCCTCCCCGCCTCTCTACACCTCCACCACCACATCTTCTATCCTTTCACTTTGCCAGCATGACTTTTAATATAAAATGGAAAATTTTTACTTTAGATTTCATGGCGAAGCTTTCAGTTCACTTCGGAGATGTGGTAACCCGGTGGTGTGGACTATTTTCAGGTTTGGGATCTCAGAATCTCCAGGGATCTCCCTCCATTTCTACCGTGACGATGTGTTTCACCCAAAATTTGAGGTTTATTATACGCTCACGTGGCGAATCTTTGACGATTTGTAAAGCCAACCAAAAGGAAGTGAAAATTAATTTCTAAGATGTGAATGCAAGGAACTTTTTTATGCTACAGCGTCTTAAATATTTTCCAGTGATTGCGGGGAAGGACAGAGAGAGAGGGTGAACGAAAGAGAGAGAGAGGGAGAGAGAGGAAGAGATGAAGTCTCTGTATTGAGTACGTGTCTGTTCGGATGTCTGTTCAGATGTCTGTTCTGTTCATTTATTTTAGTGTAGGTGTAAAAACGAAATCCCTTCAAAGTCTTTTGAAACCCTTTCAAATCCTTCAGATCCCTTTTAATCTTCAGTTTTCATGAAGCAGATTTCAATGTAACCACATGTAAATGTGGTTCTCTCTTCTGTGAATTGTCTCATCACAAAACTTTTGTTACCGCTTTAATTTAATTTTTTTTTCTTTTAATTTTAAGGCGAACATTTTTCTCTTTCTTTTTTGTATATTATTCTACAAATTTATGATGATGTACAAATTTTTAAAAGCTTCCTTTAAAATCACGTGACTCTTGTCTTCAAGAGAAGAATGAGATCATCATTACAGAGTTTATCTCTGTCTGTTTCCTTCTATATATTATCTATTCTTTTTTTCAATTCAATTCTTGCACTCTGCTATAGTAAATCAATCGACCCTCCACCCCCTCCGATTTCATTCCGATTCAGTAACTCTTCAATCGACCGATTCATCATCAGCAGCTTCATCAACAGCTTCATCAATATCTTCATTATGCTCACGGTATCTTTTCTATGACCATCAATGTGTTGAAAATCATCATTATCATCATCATCAATATACTGATCATCACCATTATTCTCAACCTTGTTCACAGACTTATTTTCATCATCATCTTCATCATCATTCTTATTGTTATCCTTTTTATACTCTAAAATCTACATCTCGATTTTCGCCATCATCCTCATCAACTTCATTATCACTGAACTCGTTATTATCATCCTTCGCTCCTCGTTATCATGCTTTGTTCTTTTGTTCAACGTTGACGATGATGCTGATGACCATCGTCCTTATTTTTATCTTCCACTTCAATAGTATCTTCATTCATAGAATCATCGACATCATCATCATCGCGAAACAGTGTCTTTGATGTCCTTTAGCTATTCCTATCACGTGCGTGTCCTTACACGGATAACAAAGTCGCTTGTGCGTTGTTATCGTCATCGATGTTGCTCTAGAATCGGTGTCTTTCACCGATAATAAAACAACGAGAGCAGCACGTAGATGGAATAAATTCACGATGTAAAAAGAGCGAAGATGATCAAGCCAACCAAACAACCAAAAAAACCAACCATTCGACCATCCAACCATCCTACTGACCATCCACCCAGCAAACCAACCATCCAGCCAACCAACCATCCATTCAACCATCCAACCATTCAACCAACCATTCAACCAACCATCCAACTGACCATCCAACCAACCAACCGATTTGACTCCGTCGTAGCGCTGCGATACGCTACTTTCCTGGATTAGTTTCTTGCTGGCCAATTGAAATGATAACGACATCGTTTCGGAATGATGTTAAGATAAGAACAACAACAATGAGGATAACGATTGCCGATTTGCGATTTATTCAAGTGCAGATGATGAGAAAACCTGATGACGTCATCAAGCAAAGCGGAATGTCGAGCATAAAACTCATTTTTTATGCGGCAACAATGCGAGGTTCATAAAAAATTAACTACTGAAAGAGAGAGAGAGAGAGAGTGAGAAAGGGAGAGTGGAAGAAGGACAGAGAGAGAAAGGAAAAAAGAAAGAGGAATTTAGAGAAACAAAAGTAATTATTTTAAATTCGTATATGTATCTATATTTTCCCCTTATATTTTATACATTTATATTAAGGATATTTTTATATATTTTTTTAATGTCGTATATTTTATTGCATGCAATGTTATGGGTTGTTTATGACGACTGTAAAAGTCGAACGGACAGCTGAAGAACCAATAAAAAGCCGGGCACTGGAGTTGAAATGGAGCAACATCGGAGTTGATACATAAAAAACACACCCTGTATTTTGATGATACTTCTACTTATACGATGATTTTATTCTTTATTATCTTCGGTTTTTTATGATATGAATTTAATTTAAAGTACCATCAACATCACCAAAAGAATACGTTTTACGAAAAAATGTCCACAACAATTTTTAAATGACAAACAATTTTTAGTTGACAACAATTTTTTGTTGTGTTGCTTAACAAACCATTTTTAGATAACAACAACAACAAATAAGCGCAAATTTTCGGATGACAAACAATTTTTAGATGACAAACAATTTTTACTTGTTTTGGAATTTTTGTTGTTGTTGTTGTTTTTTTTTTCTTCTTTCAAAGGCAGCCACAAAACTTTTACAGAAGTTCGAAGCGTTCGAAGCGGACCAACTTTTCGATTGCATTTTGAACTGATTCAACTGATATGGATCCAGAAGAGAGGATTCAATGCAAGTCAACAACAACAACAATAATAATAATAAAAGCATCGTCAGCACACCTCCACACACTCAGCCCACGTTAGACCACTCAGCTCACTTTAGACCACTCCGCCAACTTTAGACCACTCCGCCCACTTTAGACCACCATCAACGACGCTGTTTAGTGGTCTATCGAGATTAAATCGCTTATTTATTGTGTGAATTTAGTGCGATTTGGTCACAAGTGGTGCCCACAAACTTGTATTTTTTCTCAGGATCACATAAAAATTGAAAGTACTCACAATTCCACAGACAAACACGCGACAATTCAACAAGCATTCACATTCACATGCAATCAAATTAAATCGAGTTTCAACATTGAAAGCAGCAGCAGCGACTTTTGAATAAACATACTTAAAAATAACTATAATATGTACATTGGAACAGTTTGCAGTATTAACTGTTAGACATTTCTGTATATCTTTCAACTCTCGAACTCGCTTATCTCCATGCAACCGCCCCCTGCTTCCCTTCAATACTCCATCCGTCTCTGGTCTTCATTCTTATTTTTTATTGATTTTAAATTCAATTTGCTGCGGTTAAAGCGACCAAATTAGTATTTATTGAGTGGCTGCGATAGAAACAACAACGAATAGTATTCGAAAGGTCTCTTGTTTTTTTTTCCTCGAGGTAACCCGAAGAAAAACACTTCATCTGGATTAAATTGACTCTCCAAGAGGACAAAGAAAAGCAGATGAAGGAGCGAAGAAGGAGTGCTGCAGAGGAGGTTGAGGGAAGTAGTGAAAAAGTGAAGGGAATCGAAGAATAACTGAATAAGAGTAAAGATACTGAAGGAGGGTTGGAGGAGGGAGTGAACGAGTTCAAGTTTTGAATTGTGAGGATTATTAATTTGCTTCTGTAGAGAAAAACCATTCAAAATACCGGATATAGAAGGAAATTGAGAGATATCTAGACAAAGAAAGAGTGAGGCAGCAGTATGGAGAGAGATAGAGTGAGATGGAGATCAAAAACCACAAACAAAGTAAATAGAAATCATTTTTAATTATCAGGAAAAGCAAATTCACCAGGTTTCTTGTTCTTTCCATGAGCCCCCTTTCCGATTTAAGCCCCCTCATTCCGAAAATAGAGGCAATGAAAATTTATTAAGTTCTGAAATTGTATGAAGAGATCACAAAAGCACTCGAATGTTCAGCAATTTGTCAATATTTGTACATTTCAATACTCGACTCTCTCACTGTCGTCCTCTATCCTTCTCCTTCTCTCTCTCTCTCTCTCTCTCTCTCTCTCTCTCTCTCTCGCTCTCTCTCTCTTTATCCGTCTTTGCTGATGATGTCTCTGATGTTATACAATACTGTCAACTTAAGCTGCAACAAAAACAACAAAAAACAGAGTCTCTATCAACTCAAAGCTACTGCTTTAAAATTCTTATCCTCGAAGCAAACCATAAATCAAGCAGCCGCTTTCGTGTAGCCGCAATCAACTAACGAAAATAAATGAAGTCTTCCAATCGAACACACAAACAAACAAACACCTCGTCTCTCTCTCTCTCTCTCTCTCGCTCTCTCGAGGAGTTATAATAGACACAAATAGGCCTTCGATTACTCGCTGTCTTTGTTTCTGTCTCTGTCCCTGTCTCTCTCTCTCTCTCTTTCGCTCTCTTCTCCTCATCAGCCTCCTCTTTCTTCAGTCATCCTCCTTATTAAAAACAGGAACGTAGAACGTAGCAGAACCTTGTTCTATGTCACTCTATCGCTCACTCAATAATCCTTTCTCATGTCTTCATTTTTCTCTCTTATTTCATCCTTCCCTTTTCCTATCTCTCTGTCTCCCTCTCTCTGTATTCAATTTAAACCTAATATTTCCTTATTTCTTTACTTTTCTCTTTCAAGTTCTCAACCTATTTTGTGTTAAAGCCCAATGGATGTGTAACGGTTTCTATTTTTCATTTTCTTTCTTTCTTCATTCTCCGGTGTCGAAAATTCTGTAGCCTTAGCATTTGAGACCACAACAAATGCTCTGAATGAATATCGACGGGGCAGATCGGGGAGACAGTGAGTGAGTGACCGAATGAGTACAAGAAATTCTAGTGAAGGTCAAATGGAAATGGTTTTCCTTGTGTGAAAATATTTATCGGTTGTCAAGATTAACAGAAGAGTGCGTTTACATAGTGACATCATCTCTGAATGCGAGTTTTGCAAAAAAATACCCAATCAAAGTCAGTCAATCAGGGAATAATTAAAAAACCTTATGTAATCTTCCTTCTCGCTCTCTCTCTCTCAATAGCATTTCTTTCGATAGTATGCGAAACTATCAACAAAAGATGGATTTGAGTTATTTTGGATCTCATCGAAATTGAGGATATAAAATCTCCTATCCTCTGAAGGGAGCATTATACACAAATGGGTTTTTTATACCCATCGAAAATGAAAGAATCTCTGTCTAAACTATTATTTTAGAAGAAAGCGAATCGAATTACCTGAATTTATTGTATTTCAATTGAAAAATCAAAGAAGTCATTTTCTATGTTATTCTGTTCGAAGCGGAAAGAATCTTTTATACCTATTATTATATCCTGGTTCAAGAACTTCTAGACGCACACACACATACACACACACTCACACACACTTACACGTATGTATACATGTGTACATTGTTATTATGTTTGTCTCCTTAAAAGCTCTAGAAAATCATTCGTGTGTTCAAAGAAAGCCAACTCAGAATGGACTCAATAATTCTACGACATCTCAATGTAATCTGTGACAATACATAAGTATGTATTTATCTATAGTATGTGTGTGTTTGTCTGTCTCCTTCGCTCTCTCCCTCCCTCATTCTATCTTTTACTCTCTCTGTAGGCGAGTCAGGAAGTGATCAGTGAGTGAATGAGTGATTGATGACCGGTGACTTGATAAATAGTGTATATTTACGTTGTTGTTGTGTGTTTCTTGACTTGTGTATTATTGTATTATATTCAATTTTATTGTTTTGTTGCTGTTCTTCTCTTCATTTATTACCAGACCTCAAATAACTTTAATTTAATTGCAAAGATTCAGAAAAGCCGATGTGATTGATTCACTTTGATTGAAATTCATTTCTTTTTTAGATTCTTTATGTTTGAGTGAGAGTACGCATGTATTTTAGTATTTTTATTGAAATACATATTAAGAATAATTATTACTGAAAATTTTACTTTAAATCGTATTCTCCATCTTCTTCATTTAATTGCAGAATTTATCCTTGTTTCTGGTGGTTTTTAAATAGCTGCTGTTCAAATAGCCTCAAAACTTGACCTCGTAAAATCCTTGTGTCTAAAAAAAGCATTCCTCCCCCCCCCCCTCCAGGCAAAGAAGTATCTCTGAAAACCACACAAAACACAAAAATAGAAAAATCTGCTGCAAAAATATTGTATCTAAATCAAAAAGGAAACGAAATGAAATGAAACCCTTTTCAAAGCACTCACACATGCATACCGACATACAAAAGCAGCTTGACCTTTGACCAGCCCACACTTCAAAAGCCTCAACAGAGACAGCGATTTCATTCTTGTGACGTATTCACGCAGTGTTCATTGTGAATGCGAGCTACACTCGAAACACTCAAACAACGAAGTGGAGCAGAATAGAGCTCAAGGTCAGCGATGTGGTTCCACTTTCTACAGCGTTGCGTGCGTCCTCCACATGAATCAGTAATCAACCGTTTCTTCGCCTTCATCGGCGCTGCTGTTCGGATTTTGTATTTAAAGTAAACCCAGGATGGTGAAACCCAGCCACAACCATAGTCACAGAGTGAAAACGGCGACGTATTTCCCTCAGCTTTTAGATTGATTCAACCTCTTTAAGACGCACCCATAATCACGCAATCGGGGTTTTTAGACCCACCCATTTTTAGACGTTAGACAATTTTTCATTCTAAATTCAGAGAAACTTTTATAAGCGTATAAATCACATTTCAATTATAATTGAGTATCGCTTCCTCTCTTTCTTTCCCTCTCTTTCTTTTCTCTTTTTCTTTTCATTTTTCTTTCGCTCCTTCTTCTCATCTCGGATTTAATCTCATTCATTTCACGATTTTTTCAATATTTCGATTTATATTCCTTCACTTTGATATATCAATCAAATCTTTTGATAAACTTAGCTGTCTTATCTAAGATTATAATGGTACATATATAAGAGATAAAAGAAGAGAAGAGAAGAAAAGAAAAAAAGGAGAAAACACGAAGTGAGACAGAGGAAGAGGAGTGAGAAATTAGGAAGGATAAATAATAAGCGAACTAAGAAAAATATGAATCGATTTCTTCCTCAAGAAAGAACACGAAACACGTCATCCATTAAAGTGAGTATAGAGTCCACGCGATGTTGTAAAGTAAACATTTTCAGATTTTTCTTTCTCCGCTTCTTAAAGTTTTCTTTAACTTCGATGTTCCCTTAACTAAACTTTTCTATTAGTTTGCAACTTTGTTTATTGTACAATTCACTGAACTGTCAGCTTATAGTGAGAATTAAATTGATTTCTATCCATTAATTCATTCAAAATGAAGTGCTATGAAAAAATGAAAAAGTTTCCCGCCGATACGGAAGTTTGACAAGTTTTCACTCTGCTTGTCACAGTGAAAGTGTTGCTGAAGTTGATGATTGTCGAAGTGTTCAACTGTTGAATTCTTTGCCTGTTGTACAATTTGTTGTTATTTAGTTCATTGTTGTTATTATCCAATCAATATTTAATGAACTATTTCGTTACCATTCTTAGATTTAATGGCATGGAAATGGATTCATTTGTCCTTTGAGAAAAAGGACCGAAAAGGAAAAGATGAGAGCATTTTGTTTATCTGTTTATTAGAGTATTTGATCAAACAATATTACATTCAATACACAAAACATAAGAGTAGTAATTTAAGAAACTTATACGTGTAATGATATAAACACACGCCTGACCTGCTAACCTTTTTTCAGCGAGTTTTTCTAACCGAGTTTACCCAAAAAGAATGAACCAGAAAAATTAAACTCATAGTCGCATTTCTGGCATAAAAAGAATTGTAGGAAAGGGTGAAATGAGGGAGTGGGGGTGGTCCCGAAAGAGAGAGAGAGAGTCACGTAAGATTGTCATGGTTACCATCGCTTGACGACCACCTGTAAACAACAGCAATGAAATCACCAGGTTCATGTTAACCCACACAGTCACTCATCCCTTCCATCGCTCCCATCCCTCTCATCAACCCTTCACCACCTCTCCCCCGGCTCTTCACACCATCGCACATACTCGTGACCTTCTCTACACACTCGTGGTTGCCTTCAGTTTTATGTTTCTGCTGTTGAAATTTCCTCAACTATTTTTTCGGACTCTCATAAAATTGTTTAAAACTTAAGAACTTGGAAGTTCGGTGAACAACTTTTCAGCTGCCTTTGAATACACAGAGCGAAAAACAGATTAAATTGAAAAAACAAAACAAAATTCTATGGACTCCGAAAAATCATTTATCAAATCGACATCGAATCAGAAAAATTAAAACCAATTCTTAAAGATTTCGAAAAACTTAACTACACTGGAAACTGAAAACTTAAAACCAAATCACGAATTTCTTCAGTTTTCGTTTAGTTCTATCAGTGTACATTTTGATGGAGCAAAAATGGGTGAAAGGGCGAGAGAATGATTTGTGTTGCGGGTTCTTTTGGGTTGGCGTTTAATGGACAGGCTCTCAAAAGAGCCGGATGTAATTTGAAAGCATGACGTAAGTGGGAAATATTTTAAATGATTCTTTGCCTGGAGAACATACTTGAAGTTTATAAGAGTACAGAGTACGAGTACAAGTACATTTTCCGGATTCGGGTAGTGACAGTGATGAAGCAGTAATAAAGGAAGACGGACGGGGGGAAATTAACCCAAAAAAAACAAGAAGCAAAAACAGAAAAAAAAACGTGCAGACTGAAAGAAAGCCTAATTTCCCTATCCACAATTTGAGTCATTTAAAGTCTGAAAATACATGGTGTATACGGGTATATATAGAGTATACTTTACCTTATTTCGAGATCAGCATCTCTATAGTACAATTTTGACTTTCAAGGTCCATCTTATACATTATCTAACTAGGATTTCTTTGGATTTGAAGCTGAAGTGAAATCTTACATATGCATATCATTAGAGTAAAGTATAGAGTAGACAGTAGAGCATACAGTAGAGTGTACAGTAGAGTATACAGTAGACTACAACAGAGTACAGTAGAGAAATCTGAGTAAAGTTAAATAAAGAGTTTAAAGTAGAATATTATGTATTTTATAATAATCCTTTAAGGCGATAATAATGACGTGAAAGTTCCTCTGCTCCAAGTGACAGAATGTGGAGTGTAGTGAAGCCTGTCTAACCTACGAGTACCTCGAGAGATACGAGCACTTGTTTTCATAGGTTTTTAAGACTCAAAGTTTGTGTCTGAGACGCTTCGTGGTTACCGTTAAGTGTCGCTGTAGGTAGACGAATCGTGGAATCATCACGGAATCCTGGATGCTTACAACTGCAACTTAATTAGGAGAGTAACTTAAATTGAATGCTCCACTGGGAGCTGGTGCATGGTTCGTGGCATTTCCATGATGTTGCAGGAGTGTACGTTACCCTCAGGTATCTGAAGAGTGATTAAGTCCCAAAGAAAGAGAGAGTGAATGAGTGTGGAGAAAGAAAGTTCTCAGAATTGGTGAATGACGAAGAAGAAGAAGAAGCAGCAGCAACTGTTTCCTTGACTACCGAATGTGCAGGCAATTAAAATAAAATATTAACAAAAGACGCAGACAACAAAATGTCACCGAAGGCGAGGAAGAAGATGAGGCAGATGGAAAGCAAGAAGGGACAAGTTCTTTCATAGAAGACAAGGTCGAGGATGAAAATGTGTGTGTAGGAATGAGAATGACGTTGAGGATGACGATGAGGGTGAGAGTGAGGATGAGGATGAGGATGTGGATGAGGATGACTCTATACTTTCCTCTTCTTCTTTCAGCTGCCATTAACGAGGGTCGCTGTTCAGCTCAACTCGAACACGATTAAAAATATTGCGCCAATAAAAATAAAGTTGTTCCATTTAAAAGAAAATCAACGGAAAACTTTATCAAGTATTTAAAGTCAAAAAGTGTAGGGGCAGAGACAACGAGAGTGAAAGAGAGAGAGAGAAAAAGACATACAATATTTGTCAGCTTCCGATAAAACCTTAAAAGCGATGCAGAACATGATTCAACTTGCAATTTTCTGTGTTTTTCTTTTGTTTCTATATAATTTTCATGAAAAGTTGAATGTGAGTACAAAAAGCAATAGGAAAAAATTGTAATATTTTCTGTTTTCAATCCTTCGTCCTGCCTGCCGACTATCCTCCGTTCGTTCAGCTTCATTCTGTCATCTCTTTAGATTTGCTGCCCGTGATGCCTACGCGATGATGTTGTTTCAGCAGCGGTCTCTGAACTCTTCCCATCTCTCATGTTTCCTGGATGTTATACACACACTCACACAATACACACACATACACATACACACAGTACACATACACAGCTGTCAAACTTCATTAAAAGCATGAACTGTGTACAAAATAAATTCGTTTTTATTTACTTAACTTTTATGGCAGCTGATATTTTAATAAGTTTCCGCTAGTTTCACTTTCCTCATGCAGAGGAGTGTCGCAGGGGGTGGAGGAGGGGGGTAGTTGCAACCATCAGCAAATGAATGTACGATGGTGTCATGCTAACGAATGAGTGATAAAAAAGTTGACGTGAATAAAATTTCGATTGTTTGCCGAATGGAGGTTTTTTTATTCGTATTCTCGTTTTTCCTCCTTTTATTTTGATTAAAAATAACGAACGATTAATAATAACGGATGTGGTGAATTTATACAAAAAACTGCACACAAGAAATTTTCTGAAAAATAATTATTTAAAAATGGGGGAAAATATATGAAAATAATAATCAAAATTAATAGCTTGTGTTTAAAACAGGTTAACTTCAATATGAGAAAACTTATTAAATACGAATTTAAATTAAAAAGGAAGCTTGTGAGGAAGGGGCGTCGTATGTGGGGGCGAAGGGAGTGAAATCCAAATGAAACGAACACTTGAAGGAAAGCGATTTTAAAAATTTTGTCAATTTGATGACCTTTTCGAAGAAAATAACGGTTCTTAGTCACTCATCGGCTGTTTTTCAGCGGGATTTTTTTTTCTTTCTTTTTTAGTGCCTTCTTTTTTAAAGTGTCCATTTTTAGAGTCCTTTTTAGTGTCTTCGTTTTCAGAGAGTATTTTTTCATATAACTTCTTGTTGCCCTTTCGTTGACTTTTTTTGGTCGTGCTTTCTTAAGTGTTAATTTCTCAGTTTTTTTCTTGTCCTTTTTTAGAATCGTCTTTTTTTAGTGCTTTTTTCTCGGATCGACGAGTATCTTCTTTTCTTTTGGTTTTTTTTTCGTTATTGTATGCTTTGATGCCTTTTTTTATGACTTGCCCTTTTTTTAAAGGGTGCTTTTAATTCTATTAAAAGTTTTGATCGCATTAAAATGAGAAGAAGGCAACAACAACAACAAATAAACGTTATTTAAGCGCATTAAAGGCCACCCTGTTCGCCGTCTTAATTGGTTGCAAATCTATGACCCTTAACCCCGGCCCGCCCCCTCCCTAATCATTGTTTTACATCCACCCTCTTTTTTATATCTGTTTTCTTATACTTTACTTTCCTTACACTACACTTTTTACTACCCTTCTTATATTAAATACTTATTTTACAGCCTTTTTCTACTAAACACTTTTTCTACTACACTTTTCCTACTACGCTTTTTGTAGTACACTCTTTTCACTACACTTTTACTGAACGTTTTCTATTGAATACTAATTTATTTCCTTTTTCTATTGTTTAATTGCTTAACACTTTTCCACTACGGACTTTACTACATTTTTTCTAATACACTGTTTTCTACATTACTTTTCTGCTCCACATTTTTTACTGCACTTTTTTATACCACATTTTTTCTTATACATTTTTGCTTCCCACAGTTTTCCTTACTATTTCTAATAAATACACTTCTATTTTCTTACGCATTACTTTTACTACTCTAAACTATTTTTTTACACCTTTTTTCTTTGCTACACTTTTTCATAGAATCCATTTTTACAACACATTTTTTTTCCTCATCCTTTAAGTGAAAATTGCATTTGACGATGGTCCATTTTTATCTCTTATTTTTCTGTTGATTTCAATTTTATACACAAATCGTTCTTATTTCACCACCACATCCCCCTCCCCCTCCTAACCACTGCGCCCTCTGGGGGAAAAAAAACGAAAACTTCTGCGTGTTTCTTTGCAGATGTGTTGAGTTGCTTTTATAAAGTGTTGTGTTGTTCGTGTTGTTGTGTGATTTTTCATTCCCGTTTTTGCTCATTCTTCATTCTCTCGCTTCTAAGCTGAAAAAACGCACATAAACACAAACACACACACACACATATACACACACACTCACTACCATCAATAATAAGGAAGAACGTCTTTTGAACAAAAAGTGTTGTTGTTGTTGTTTTTTTGTTGAGTGTTGAATTTATTGAGTGTTGCCGATTGTGTTTTTTTTTTATATTCCAAATTATTATTCAATTTTTTTAATTATTTTTTGTATGTGTTTCTTAGAAATTCTTTTTATTGCTTTTGATATTCCTTTTTCTTAGTTCTTATTTTTTTTCTATTTTTATTTTCTTTTTGAATTTGTTGTCATTCTTGTTGTTGTTTTATCGTTGTTGTTGTTTTTCCTTTTACTTCTCATTAATGTTCACTGAACAGGAAACGGAAATTGAAGCGCTGATATGTTGTGTCTCATGTATTCATTTCACTTCAGCCTCATACTCATTCACCCCTTCGTTCATTCATCCTCTCTGTTCTTCCTCGACCTTCTTCAAGCATTTCATTCTCTCCCCCTCATTTTTCCGACCACCCCCCCCCCCCTCACAACATTCCCTTTGCTGTTGTTGTATTTGCTCTCATCATTAGTTAGCATTTCATTCCTTTGCTTTTACTCCTTCTTTTCCCCCTAATTTTTCTTTAGTTTATTATATTTCATCTCATTTTATTATGTTTAAATTAAAATTAAATGTTTTAATGCAATTTTTCCCGAAGTTCCCGAAAATATGTTCGTAACTCAATCATTTCATTTTAGCAGCAGATAAATCAATCATTCATCCAATCAATCATTCGATATCCTTGTTTCACCTGTTAATCTGAATGGAGCAATTAAACCAGTGCACCGATAATAACAACAACAACAACAACAGTATCGTCATCATCACGAGGAAGATGAAGAACAACAACAATAGTTCAACAAGTTTTTATTCCTGCATCTTCTTTGCACAAATTGAAGTCCATGTCCAGTCCATGTCCATCTCCATTCCCATCACCATCATCATCCCCATCACCATCTTCCTCCCTACCACCCTCTCTGTCTCCTTCTCTGTTTCCCTCTCCGTTTCCCTCTCCGTTTTCCTCTCTGTCTCCCATTCTGTCTCCGTCTCTCTTTCACCATCCATTCAACGAAAATGTGGCAATCTTTTGCGATTCATCGTCAAAGAGTAAAAAACTTTACAAAACATTTCTCAAAAATGACAACAACAACAAATCATCAGCAGAAAGCAGAAAAAAGAACAAATAACTGTAAAACAATAACGCAATAAGGAGAAAAGGAAGGCAGAACCGAGGGAGAAAGTGACAAGTTAAGGAAATGAAAAATGAAAATGAAAATATCACGGATGTTCACAGTTGCTGCGCTGCTGCTCCTTCTGCTTCTGTTGGACTTCTATTGATCTGGGCACAGAGAGAGAGAGAGGGAGACGAAGAGAGAGAGAGAGAGAGAGAGAGAAAAAGAGGTAGTGTGCGGATGGGGAGACCAAAGGAAGCTCGATGAAGCTGAAATTCGAATCTTGCTGTTTGTAGTATAACAAGAACAACAACAACAACCGTTATTTTCTGTCGTTGATGAAATTGCGCACTTCCTGTTGCTGTGACTAACGGTTGCTGCTTGCAAAATGAAACAGAAACGGAAACGGAAACGAAAATTTAAATTGATACCTTATTCAATATTTTTATACACGCCGCAGACAAAAGAAATGAAAGAAAGAAAGAAAGTAAACGAGAAAAACTAAAATGAAGGAGAGAACACAACAAAAAGGGAGAGAAATCGAAACGGATGCGGATGTTAAAATGGAAATAATGCGGTGCAACAGCACGGAAGGAGGAACGAAGGAGGCAGGATGTGTGACGGGGGGACATCGCATCAGCATAAACATTAGCTGTGCTTTTTTCTGGATGTCTCGCAGCTGTTTTAGTTTCCTTCTCATCGGCTACGCACAGAATTTGTTGTTTCTTTGCTAGAATATCCATCAAACATTCATCAGCAAACCCGAAGGCAGCAGCATCCGAATCCGAAACCCGGAAATGAAAGAATAACATTTAAAGTCGCTTACGCTGGGGCGAACAGCAGACGAAAACAATAACAACAACAACGAAACCCGAGACAGATAAACAAATCAAGGAACTCGAGCAGCTGCAAACAAATCAAACCGGAGACAAATGACAAAAAAGACAATCAGTCAGACAGTCAGATGGACTGAGAGACAGGCTCTTAGTTCGGCGAGAAGTCGGAGCAGAGGTAAAAAGATGGGTGGATGGATGGATGGATGGATGGATGGATGGATGGATGGATGGGTGGATGAAGAGTATGATGAAGAGTTTGATGAGGAATTTGATGAATGGTTGGCTTGCTTAACAACTCAAGCGATTGCAACGAAAGACAGCAGACTATAAAATAAACAGGACTCTGGCTGTATACAGGTTAAGCTTCACTACAACACATGCACCTGCTCCCAGAGAAAACAACCCGACGAGGAAGAAGAAGAAGACGAAGTGGAAGTGGAAGAACAAGAAGTGGAAGTGGAAGAAGAAACCAAAGTAGAAGCAGGAGTAGGAAAAGAAAATCAACATCCACAATAAAAGCGACAACTTTAACGCATGTTTCGAAATAACTGTTAAGAGCCAAATGATTTTTCCGGCTGTCGACTGTCCTGAATCACTACCAGGTCTGTCATCTGTCGCTTATCCACCGCTGATTCGGTGATTATTAATTCAATCGCTGGTTTAACCACTCAAGCGGAAAAAACATCCAATTAAAAGCGTTCAAAACATTCATCTGCTCAGTGAATCAATAAACAAGACATGACTGCGAGAGTCAATCAAATCGAAGTGAAAGAAAATTTATCCTGCCACGCCTCCCATCACCACACACCACCCACCAACACAGCAAATCGATGCATCAAAACATAGTTTGTTATTATTACTCATTCATGAAGTCCGAAAGCCACAAAAGCGCGGTGCAGAAGCCGACAGGACAGAAGAAGGAGCAGCAGCCGCAACATCGACAGCATCGACAGCAAACAATGTCTAGCCGAAGGACACTTCAACGGCCACAACAAGTGAGGGGGAGGGGGAGATGGATGGTTCCTTTAAAGCCACACTAACTACCTGCTTCGAAGCCTGCCTGTCAGACTGCATGACTGACTAACTGACTGCAGTCGGCTAAAATGCAAAATCAGCCAAAGCTTCATAAAACACCAGACGCATCCGACCGACCGGACTCAACCGCTGAGTCCTGTGGTGTGATGGGGTCATAGCGGGGCAGCGGGGGGCGAAAGTGGCGGTTGATTTTGCAAGTTCAACACACCGCGTTGACCGACGTGACGCGACGAGACGGACGCAGCGAGGCTGCTAATTGAAATCCTGCTAATATAACATCTGCAACTGCTTCTGGCAGCCGGCCGAAAGAGCAAAACTCACAACAAGTTACACTTTGTTGCGCTTCAGTACTTTTGTATTGCATACTTTTAGGCTGGCGGATGTGCTTCAGATGTCTGGATAGAGAAGGAAGGGTGGAGGGCGAAGACTGGAGGAGGAATAGTGGGGGAAGGCTGGAGTAATGAGGAATGGATGAGGGGAAATGTTGAATATTAAAAAGGATGAAGCGATGAACGTACGAATGAAGGAATGAATGAACAGCAACTTGATGAACCAATGAATGAACATAATAAATGAACAGATGAATAAATGTCTACATAAAATTAATAAATGGATTAAATTAAGTAATAAAATAGATTTGATCTACAAATTAATGAAAGATTTGAAATGATAAACATTTTAAAGATGCAAAGAGAAAGGATGAAGAAATGAATCGAAGAATGAACAAATACTGAATGAATGAAGGGATGAATGAACTGATTGACTATATATTTGATAAATGAATAAATTTAAGAATGGCAGGATTTTGGGGGAAACTATAAACCATAGAAGTTGTTAGTTTTGAGTGATTTGCTATGAATATTGATGGGACATGCTTTTAAAACTTGCCATTGTTTTTGTTGTTGCTGTTGGGGCTCTTGAGGTTACCAAGGTTGTGGAGGTTGTTGAGGTTGTGGAGGTTGTCGAGGTTGTCCAGGTTGTGGAGGTTGTTGACTGTTTCGTTGGCTTGTTTGGCTTGTTGTCTGGTTGCTCGCCTGACCGGCTGTTTAAGCGGTTGAGTGGTTTGATTTTTGGGCTTGTGGTCAGTCGTAAATCAGCAGACTGCAGTCAACGAGCCTCACTGCTCAGTTGAACTCAAGCAGGGGTCAAGTACACACACAATAGCACAACAACGAGCAACAACAACGAAGTGAAACTTCACCCTGACGCGATGAGACACCGCAGCCATTATTTTTGTCTGCCAGCCGAGCCGCCGGAAGTTAAACGGCGCAAAATCAATCGACGGAAACTCAACAGATTTGCATAAAATTTTCGGGTGGCGGAAGTTTTGGTGGAAATTCGATTTTGATTGCTGTAGATTGTGGATTGAGTGAATTTGAATTGCAAATGAGTTGAACGGGAGAAAATCAAAGCCATCGCAGACGATGCAAGCGACAACGACGACAACGACGACAGCGATGATGACGTCACAGGATCTGATGATCAGATCCGATGCAACACCACGTAAGGCTCAAATAGAAGCTTAATCACATTCGTCCGCCTTCTCCAGGGAACGGCTTCAATCCGGTGCTCCTGTGAACCGTAAATTTTTGTAATTTTCAAAATTGCACATTAAATTAAATTAAATGAATTCAACCGTGAAAATCGAGCTGCAACCCAATCTAAAAAATCCGGGTAAAAATGGAAAAAACGGATGAAAGCCACCAACAAATGGCGGAAAGTGAAACATGAGCATATTTTCTTTAATACATAGATTAAAATATGACACGCACACAAACACAGACACACACACAACTACATACACTTAACACCATCACAACCACGACAATGATGACGATGCTGATGACGATGTTGACGATGCCGATGCTGATGATGACCATGATGCCCTTGTGAAATAAACCACCACCGACCGATGCTTTAATGGCGTCAAAGATATCCTCCGTTACTTGGTTGTGTGTCTCTGTCATGTCACTAAAAACAGACTCGAAGGACACAACAAAGAAGAAGAGTGACTAAAAAGATGGTTCCTCTGCTTAGCAGCGTATCACAGAAGCGTCGCGCAGACAGAATCAAGAGGAAGCATCAAGAGGAAGACGAGTGAAAAAGATGAAGATTCTGATGCTGATGATGAACTCCGACACTAGCAGCTGTCACTCTCGTGTGAAGGACGAGTAACAATAACAACAACAGCAACAACAACCGCTGAACAGGATGAAGAAAACTAATTCTGCGATGATTCCGCTTTAAAGACTTCAGATCCCCGTGGATTGCGATCCGGAGGGAGAAACGAGAGACGCAGGTGTGTGTATCAAGATGATTATTATGATAATAAGACTCATGATTCATATGATCATATTAATTATCGTCTTCATAATTATCATCAGGTTTCATTTCTCAATTATTTCAAGAGTAAAGCGAAGAAGAGTTGACCTGACTTTGACCTTGTTTCTCATTTCAGCGCCTTCTCTCTCTCTCTCTCTCTTTTCTCTCTCTGTTTTTCTCTCTTTTCCCCTCTCTTTCGGTCAGTATTCAAAAAACATTGAAATACATTCTTTCATTCAATTGATTTTCTTTTATAATTATTATTATTATGGTAAAAATAATTTAAGAGAAGCAAAATATTCGCCCTCGAACACTTCAACAACATTGAATCGAGGTCAATGAGACTGGAGACTCAGAAAAGTCGGAATTCTGGTTAAAATTTGGACTCATTTAGGAATGAGGAGAGGGAGAGAGAGCGAGAGGGAACGAAAGGCAGAGAGTGAGAAGAGAAAAGAGGAAATTATTTCGATCAAATAATCTCAAGTATAAATGAAGAGCTCGCAAGTGCTTCAAGATTCAAAGAGCCGAATCAACAGTTTAAAATTATTCAAATTTGAGGGAAAGCATCGTTAACAAAAGCAACAACAACAACAACAACAGTTTGATGTTTGCTTTTCGAGTCCTCTCAAGGACACGAAAAAAATCATTTTATTCGCAAGTATTTTTCAATCTATTTCATTATTATTAAATCGAATAAAAATTATACTTAAATTCTGTATTTTAATCAAATTAAATTCAGTAGAATGAAATTTATGAATGCATTCCAGTGATTCAAACGATTCAAGTGATTGAAACGATTCAATGATTCAAGTGATTCATAAGATTCAAATTATTCATATGATTCAAATTATTCAAATAATTCAATTGTTTCAAGTGATTCAAGTGATTCAAATGATTCATAAAATTCAAATGATTCGTAATCAATTGAAGAGAATTTCTTTTTGTTTCATTTCGACAATCATTTAAGTGCATTAAATTCACATACATTCTTTCTTCACTTAATTCCTGATAATCCCAAAGCAAACAGTAATTCGCCCCTCCCCCATTCCACCCCCATCCCTTCCACTCACCCCCCCTTCTCATGCCTTAAACGAAGTTTTGAAATTTTTTGCCGATAGCATTCAATCGATGTGCTCTCTGCAGACAAAACGGCGGACAGACGATGATAGCGATTGAATTCAGTTGGACTGGCAGTCAGCCAACAGAGACAACAACTACAACAACAACAAATACTACATCAGTACGAACAACAACAGCAACAACAATAGAAACAATTCAAGTGGCTTCAGTTGTTGAAGAATCAATTGTAACAGCAAACGTCTCAATGGGACTCGCTTAGAGTTAAGTGAAAGAAAGGCCGAAGGTAATGAAAAAAGGTCGACAGTAGTGAAAAAAAGGTCGCAATAAGAAATAAAATTAAATGCTTAAGACTTTTAAGAAATAATTTGTCTAAAATACGTGAAAGTTTTCATTGTGAACTTAACAAAATCTCTGCCGACGCATGGAGTGCTTTGCTTGGCTTGCCGTTCGAACCTTCGTTTCTCCCTTCGTTCGTTCAATCATTTCGCCTCGTCGCACTTCGGCTGTTGCGCAATGCAGTGACTACGAAGTCGCTATGCAGCTGGCAGAGTTTTGTCTTTAATAGAATTAAAGGAAGAAGAAGAAGAAGAAAACGCTTTCGAAATGATGATCAGCGAACGTTTGATGTCAACCACGAAATAACGCAATAAAATCACTTTATTTAACTACAGACATCAAGTCAAGTGTTGTCATTGTATGCGTCTACGATGTGTGTAAATATGTAATGTGGTATATGATTGTATGTATGTATATGTGTGTAAAGTGTGCGTGTATAGTGTGAAAACGACACACCAGACACGAGCGTTGAAAATCAGCTTCAGGCAGTTTAAAATGTAACACAGCAACACTTCAAACAACGACACAGATTTATGGCCCATGTCACATGAGCCCACTTGAAGCTAACATCACTCACGCTGAATGGTGGGCGCTTGCGACGAATCAACCAATCAAATCGAGTCATGCCGATGTCAAGGGGCCTGGTGTGACATAGGCCCACACACACACAAATCAATTCTAATTTATTTACACACACATACAAACAGTAAATAAACACATGCAGACAAATCGAATCATTCGCCGCCATTCATGATGTGTAAATGCGAGTTTGAAGTCGCTGATGATTGATGATGATGTTAATTACGGTGATGAGGATGAAATGATGTCGTTGAAGGTTTTGATAATGCTGTTGTTGATGATGATGTACTTAAATTCAGTCCAACTGATGTTCTTCAATCGTTTTTGTCACTTTTTTTATAAATTTTCTTGTCTCATTATTATTATTCGTGGTTTATTCTTTTATTTATTCTTTATTTATTATAGGACTTTTTTTTTTTCTTCGATATTTATTTTTTTTATATCACTTTTTGTTGATTGCTTTTTTCGTAAATTTTATTTTCTTTTCTTAGCGTCATTGAAATAAAACATGAGTGAAAATTTTGAGAAATAACAAAAAAGTGCCCGAAGCTCGCTGCAAAACTTTTAAATTACACGCTACTCTGCGGTGTTCGTTTTTTTTTTTTTGTCACACGTTTCGATGTTCAGTCGATTGGCTGATTTTCACTGCACTTTCAAAGAGTAGACAGAAAAAAAAACACCGGCAGATGCTGCCCCTGAAACTCGCGATAGAAAAACAGGAACAATAAAGAGAGCAACTGCGACGAGAGCGGCAACAACAAAAACAATGCGACGGAAAACAACGGGAAGAACAACGGGAGAACAACAACCAAGTAAGCAGCAGAGCAACAACAACAAGCAGAGGAGCAACAACAACGAGCAGGAGAGCAACAACAACAAGTAGGAGTTCACCAAGCAGAGGGGAAAATAATATCATGACGAGAACGAGCGACGATACCAACATCAACAACGATGACGCATTCATAGCTTGAAAGTTTTTCTTCATTGCAGCATTTCATTTTTTTTGTTGCTGGAGGTGATACAAGCCCAAAAAAATACCCAACATATTTTGTAGTAATTCGGTGATAATTTGAAAAACTTCTTGTTTTTCACGAGACGACGAGCCGAGCTGAAAAAAGTCACTTTGAAGAAAGGGAAAATTAACCCAAGCAACTGAAAAAAAACCAACCCAAGAAACTGAAAAAAAACCCACTTAAAGTTCAAAATAAGAAAAGTTTTTAATGAAAGTTATATTAAAAAAGAAGAAGAACAATAAAATGAAAAACAAAACAGCAAAATAAGCAACAAAAATAACTAAATTAGAAAAGGAAATCAGAATTTAAATTCAGTCGAAATGGAGAAAAGTTTCAATTAAATTTTAGTACATTTTTTGAAGACTTTCGAATATTTTCTAAAAAACTGAAATTTCGAGGAATCTCATGAAACAAAAAATAAATTATAGAAATTTTTTTTATCTTTATTTCAATTGTCTATTATTTCGCCCTTGTCTTTTTTTTTCGTCACCTTCCTTTAGCAGAAAATCACGTTGTAGATCAGAATATCGCATAACTTTTTTAGAAGTAATGAAAAATTACTCTGATTTCTTGTTGTTTCTCTCTCTTCTCTCTCCTCTCCCTCTCTCCTCTCTTCTCTCTTGGGACGTATTTGTTTCCGTCAACTTCTCAACAAGCGAGTTCCTTCCATTAACGCTTGGAGTAACTTTTGTATCCTGATGACGTATCAACACCTGCTGAAAGACGCAAACAGACACACAGTAACACCCACCAAAAGAGGGAGAGCGGGGGAAAAGAGAGGGAAGGAGAGAGACACAGAGAGAGAGAGAGAGAGAGAGAGACAGAGAGAGAGAGCTATTTACGAAGGATTACATGCAATCAGCTGTTTTGTGTGCTTTTATCCAGATTTCGGTGTAAAACGAAACAACAACAAGCGTTATAACAATGTGCAAATTCGGAAAACTACTACAAGTACAACAAAAGGAGCAACAACAACAAAAGGAGCAACAACAACGACAGCAACATCACCACCATCGAAAGTTTCAAGTTGTTTCTTTTCCCAGAGCGTGCTTCAGTTGATATTCAGTCCGAAGCAGACGTCAGAAACACCGAAGTTTCATTCAGAGCCCATTCCAGAAACCTCAACAAACTCCTTCACCCTCCCCTCCCCCCCCCCCCCCCCGCAAACCACTTCACCCCTCGCCGGTTGCCATTCTGAGCCCGTTGCTTTTCGTGGTACAAAAAAAAGACGTTTCCAACCTGATGCACTCACAGAAGCGTATTCTATCGGTTGGTCTTCGAAGTGAGTACCACGTAAGAACGCACACACAGGCACAAAACACAGACACACACACACATACACCCACACACACACACACACACACACACACACACACACACACACATACACCCACACACACAACCACATAAGGACACTTTTGATTCTCCTCGCTTGGTTGGTCTCTCGTTCGTACTTCAGCATTTTTTTGGACATTTCTTTTTTTTCGTCTTTTTGTTGCTAGCAACACAGCAGCAGCAGCAGCAGCATGTTTCTGAAGTTTTTGAAGATTCTGCATTCGTTTTTGAGTCTGCGCACTCGATCGGCTGCCGCCAGAGGGCGATCTTCTGCATGGTTTCCAGGCTCCTCTGCTCACTCCGCCTCGTGTTCGCCCTCCTCTCATAGAATATGAAGAACCTTTTCGAAATTTTATGCTGTGGTTGGCACAAAATAAACAGTCGAAAAGAATATAAATAAAAGAAGGAGAAGAAGAATAGAGGGAGTCCAAAAAAAAGTCAATTTTATACACTTACAGCTGTTGGCGTTGTTGTTGTTGTTGGATTGCACTATCCATAACGGTATTACGGTGTTATTTGCTATTCGCATTGTCTGTGTCTGTATGTGTGTGAGTATGGGTGTGTATTTCTGCGTTCATGTCCATGGGAATTCGAATTTGATATGCAGAACATTCGTTTGAGAACTCTTTCTGCGTTTCTTCTTTATTCTTCGATGGTTTTTTAAAATTTTAAAGTGAGGAAGGGGGGGGTGGGGAGGGAGCGGTGACGGCGGGGTGATAGGGTGCCGTCAAGCGAACCGCAAACGCAAAACTAGGCAACTTTAACGAATTTTGTCAACAAACTTTTTTTATTTTTTTTTTTTTGTATAAAAGTTAAAAAGACTTCGCTTTAAGTATGTTTTCTCCTCCCTCCTCTTTAGTCTTCTTTCCCACTCTCTCTCCTACATCTCTCTCACTCTCTCTTACTCTCTCTTTCTCTCTCTCTCTCTCCTATCGACCATCACTAAGCATATTCTAGAGATTTTCAACGTTACTTTAGCATATTTTTGCTGCAACACAAAATTAACCTAAAATTGTGTGTGTGTGTGTCCAGGTGCTGCTTTACTGCATTCCCGTTAATTGCCCGCATCACGAGTGCAACAGCAACAACGTCAGAAGAGCGACATGAGTTTCAACGCTTATTTTATGCCTCTTCGACTTCAAAAGCAGCTTTGAGCTCAGGCAAGCACACACACACACACACATACAAGAGTTCATGCCCGATACGATCCACACACGGTTGCACACTTCCACCTTCGCGCTGTTTACTTGTATTTAGAGTCCTTTTTGAGCATCTCTTCGATGCAGAACGATGCAGAGATTTTTACGGCCCAAACATTTTGGCAGTCGAAGCAAACCACTGTGACAAAGAAGTCATTCAACTCAGTTCTGTTGAAAAGATTCAACTTCAGGCTTCAATCAGCGAACAAGCATTAAATTGCATGTAATAATTTATTGGCCACCACTGTAGCCGGTTGTTTTCGCCAGCGAACACACGGAGTCCGCTGTAATCCATTTTTTGGCATAATTTTTTTTGTGAATTTTGTGGAAAGTGTTTCAGCAACATTCGAGGGTATGAAATATTTTTCAAAATTGGGTCAGTTGCAAAACAGAACAACGAAATATCAATGAAGTGCATAAATAAACAAGCACACAATCATACAAACCCACGCATACACGTACACATCCACATACACATACATACAATATATACAAATATACACAAAATTGCTTTGTTTCTTTTATGGTTGTGTTCCATGCTAAAATAATTCTTGTTCGCTAAACAACGTGTGAGAGAGAGAGAGACAGAGATACTATCACACATTCAAGTCAAACATATGAGTCCACATTCTGAGTGTCGTTGTTGTTGTTGCTGGTGTTGTTGTTGTTGCTGTTGCTCTTCTTGTTCTCAATACGAGTCACAATTTAATTGCAACTCTTTTTTAAATAATTTATCACTCTGACTCTGAACAGTAGATTAACGGGAAAAAACAGAGTGAAAGAGTGAATCAGAAAAAGGGAACGAGTGAGAGAGAGCAAGCGAACCGGAAACGGTTAAACCTTCCACCGGAAACGCTTGTTTGATACTCTAAATAATACAACCGCGTGCAAAATTTACGAGAAGCAGCGAGCAGTGCATAAAAAAATTCCCAAAAAATAAACGAAAACCAAAAAAAGTGCAGGGAAAAAATTTAATAAATAAAAAAATAGAAAGTGGAAAAAACTCCGACCCGAAATGGAAAAATTTTTGCTATAAATTCTCAATGAGAGCTCGAAAAGAAACGAAAAAGATTGTAAATCGTGTGTCTGTGTGAGTGTATTGAGGATAATGTACATATACGTACTGTGTATGTGTGTGTGTCTCTTTGTACTGCGGTGACGCTGTTGCTTTATATGAAAGTGCAATAAAAGTTTAACGTAAATCTTGCGCTTGTATTCGGCAGTCGAAAGAAGACGAGAAGAAGATCAGCAGAAGCAGAGCAGAGAAGATATTAAAGAACATCACATCAGAACAGAGAGAGAGAGCTAACGGTAAATTTTGACATGTGTTTCCACTTGTTAGGGATCCCGTTACTTGGCTTTGGCAGCATTTTTATTGCTGGTCCTTTCATCACACCCTCCCCTCCCTTCAGATCCCCCCCCTTCAGACACCCCTTCAGACCCACCCTTTCCCGCAGCAGGGTTGAGAGACTACGCACAGAAATAAAGCACTAAATTAAATAAACGCTGACTCAACGAAGTGGAATCGGAATCGGATTCAGTTCTGTATGATTAAATTTATTGCTAAGTAAAAAATCCTTACTTAGCAGCAGATAGAATGAGAGAAAGAGAGAGTATGAGAGACAGGTATGGGGGGAAGTGCGACCGAGACTTCAACAGAGATTCTTAACATTTTCACTTTTGAGAAAAGAGATTTAATTGAGAAATTTAACGGCTTTCACTGTAATAATAATTAAAAAACTAAATATTGCAAGAATAGCAAGAAATACCTTTTTTGTGTGCCATATTTTGTATGTTTTTTTTTTGCACTCACTCCATCATAATTCATGCTGCTTGGCACATTCGAAATGTGTCCATCTTTCGACCCGTCTCGCTCCCTCCAACGCACTCTCTATTAAAGGCAATTAAATGACATCTTTCGTAGTGTTGTTGTTGCTGCAAAACACGACGTCATCAGATCCTCGTCTTCGTCATCAGAGTCGTCGGCTTCGTTCGTCAGCTGATATTCAATTGCAGCTCATTACTGTCGTGAGTGTTGTTGTTCTTCTTCTTTCTGTTGTTGTTGTTGTTATTTTTTTATCCTAATGCATTAAAAATCCTATTAAAAATGGCGCCATTTCTCAGAAGCGATGTTAAAATCGTTAAAAAAAAAGCACTCTATTGATTTTCCAACACCAGATAAAACAACAACAACTACAATTTAATGTCATTATTAGCAACCCGCTTCAGTTAATCAAGTTATTAGTTCAGTAATTTAAATGATTTTATAATTTAGTCATTTATTTGGTTTTTATTGGATTCTACGAGTTCAGTGCATTT
This sequence comes from Myopa testacea, assembly GCA_949629155.1. Classification (NCBI taxonomy): domain Eukaryota; kingdom Metazoa; phylum Arthropoda; class Insecta; order Diptera; family Conopidae; genus Myopa; species Myopa testacea. The sequence goes on from OX451346.1 coordinate 60,881,747, forward strand.
TTTGTTTGCATTACATAAAAAATGTCAAAGCAAATAAAGTCTCATTAACCCTTTAGTACGTATTCAATTTTAATTTAATTGCTGTTTTTAATGATTCAGCTTTAATTAAATGAGTTACGTAACAAATAAACATAAAAATTTAATAAATATGCAAGTGAATTCTTTATTTTGTGCTTTTTTCTGGTATTTTTCTCAATATTGAATAAATTTCATGAGAATAAAAACAATTAATTTAAATACGTGATTTAATTTAAATTAAAATTCGTAAATTTCTCCAAATTCACTGCAAATAAATGCAAATAAAGAATAAAAAAGTTTGCAAATAAAAATAACAACAGGATTTTTTAATTTTTATATCGTAAATAAATCGGCAATAAAAAGCAGAAAAAAATACTAACAACAACAACCACTACAATAACAACAACCTCAAGCACGACAAATAATAACAACAAATACGACAACAACAACAACCACAACAAATAATAACAACCCACGCACTCAACCGAAGCTCGATAAAATATACGAGAGACTGTTAAAATAACAGAGCTAATTAACTGGTTTTTTGTGAGAGTTTCTGAGAGAGAAGAAGTGAGAAATAGTGCGAAAGAGAGGGAGAGAGAAACATATAAACATATCTACATATATGGAAAAAATGAACGCTTTTTCCCCCTTGCAAAAGTGTGGAATTTTGTAGTTCGTATCATAGCAACAACAAAAACAGATGGAGGCAAAAAACAGCAAAAAAACTGATGCAATAGAACAAGAAAACTAACGTTAAATATAACGGAATGAGCTGCTTTAATGACCCACGTCTCCATATCCGTCGTTGCTGCGTTGCTGCCGTTCCTTGTTCTTTCTTAAGACGAAGAATAAAGTCCTTACGAAAACATGGCCATTACACTCCATACTCAATGTTTTTGCATGAACCTTCGTCAACAGAGACGCGTTGTAAACGAAACGATCATTGTACCTACATAATTACGAAGATAACTTAAACGACGACAAGTTACACGAGGCAAGGATTAACAAAGACGAAAAAACGAATCACTCGTGCTAGCATATCGTATAATCACGAAGCATTAAAATTCTGTCGTCTGGTTCGGAGTGGTTGTTGTATTTTTGCGAAAGAATTCACGAAAGAGTCGAAGTGCGAGGAAGCACAACGATTGAAGAAACGAATGAACGTCGTTGCTGTGTTGTTGCTACATGCATTGAGCGCTGCCAGACGGATCATCACGATGCGTGCATCACTCCCGCTGATTAGTTGACTGTGAGTATAAAAATATTGCAATACAGAAACTGTAACAAAGGGTAACCTACCGGATCACAAAGTAACAGACACAGACACATGCACACAACACATTTGGTCCTCTCACAGAGAAGTGTTTTAATCCCTACAGGCAATAATGTGTTAATACGCGTGTGTGTATGTGTGTGTGTTTTAAACACTGCATCGCTTTGTCTGTATGAAAACTTGTTAGTATTTGTATTAATGTGTATCCCTACTTATCCTGGTGTGTTTGTGTGTGTTCGAATGCGCTCTTTTCCTGTAACCAGGTCGTCGTCATCCCTGCAACGATAATAAAAGATAAAAAGTTAATGCATGTATGTGTGTATGCGTGTGTATGGATAATTCGTTGAACATGTTATAAATGCAGACAAAAACTTCCACTGTGTGTGTGTGTGTCTAGAGTAGAGTGCGTTTGTATGCAACCCTGAAGCTCTGCAGGTTTAATCGTTGGCTAGCAGTAAAAGCAGCTGCAGCAGCGGCGGAAGCACGTACACACTTCACTTTATCAGTGCTTATAACAGCAACAACAACAACTATAATTACAACAAACACAATCGCATGTGCAACAATTACGAAAGGTATTAAAGCGAAAGCTTTAACGATATCCTTTAAACAAAAGCGGGAAAAAAGGATGCTTAAAAGTGAAAGTGTGAATGGAAGTGGAAGTGGAAGAGAGACCGCGTGAAAGGGAGAGAGAAAGAGTGGGAGAGAGAGAGAACGGACGAGAGCGAGTGTGTTCAGGGTCATAAAATTACTGTTACCGATGGATTAATTCATTTTACATCATTTTAAGAACTGTTTAAAATTTTTATTGATTTCATTCTAAATCATTTTTAGTGGAAAATTATAATGGAAAATTTAATGCGTCTTCAAATTCGAGAAAAAAGAAGAGGAACAGAGAAGGTGATCGGTAACTCACAGTGCTTGGGTCAGAGGGAGAGGGAGAGAGTGAATGAATACCCGAAGATTGAGTGAATCAACCGAATTCTTGTGGTCTTGTTTGTGTTTCGAGAGCTGATGTGGTTGTGATTAAAGTTGAGGTTCTTATTTGACACTTGACACTGACTGGACTCGCTTACATTTTAATGAAGTAAAATCGAGTCTTATGATTCCTCAGAGTTTACTGAGAAGTATGAGTAATTATTTAAACTTAAAAGCAGTCATTCAATGCAATCGTCGCTTGTCATCCTTCATCATGTCTGAGATGCAGTCTTTCAACAGCATCCTTGTCCATGTTTAAATGACTTTATTCGACTTTATTCCACTTTATTATGTTAATCTATTTGTTCGCCTTTGGGACACAACTGAACTGCGTCGAGGGTGTCGATGATGCTTCCTCTGGTCGTTGCTGATGCCCTTCTTATTAGTTCTGTTATCTCCTTTATAATCTCATTACATAATTGAATGAGGCAAAAGGACAACAACAACAACAACAAATAGTAAACATGTTCTCTACGACACACACTCTACCGCTAACACACTTCATCATCTCTTCGCTGTGCCACATTCTGTGGTAGCATCCGTCCATCCATCCGTCCGTCCTCTCCACCATCTTGCGGGAGATGCAGTGTTTCTCTCCCATTCTTCTCTCCACTCTGCGCTTCTCTGCTCCCCTGTCTTTCTGATAGTCGGCTGCCTCTCTCTGCTGCTCAGTTACTCTAGCATTCTTTTTCTGGTGCTCTGTCATTTGTTGTTGCTCGTTCCTTACTGCTGCTGCTTTAAGATTCTGTTGATCTCTTCTGCTGGCTCGTTGCATCTCTGTTACTCTGCTGTTCTGTTCTTCTGATGTTTTGCCACTCCGTGTTGCATTTTTTTCGCACTCTTTTAAGACTCTTGTTACTATTCTGTTCTGAGTAACTGCGGTCTGTTACTCTACAACTATTCCATCCACCCGACCAACCTGTTGCTCTGCTATCCTGCTGCTCTGCTCATCCACTCGAATTCTGTGCTGCTCTCTTCTGCTGTGGTCCCTGCATCTTCGTCGCTGCTGCGTAAAACCCACTCCTTGCTAGTTTCATAGACTGTTTCGCATCTCTACCAGCTCTGATACTCCTTCCATGCTTCAGTGCGTCGTTCAGCTGCAGTCTGCTCTGCTCCAGTGCATCTTTCATCTGCGTTCTTTTGACTCTGCACCGCAGCACCACGCAATTCAATGCAATGCAATTCTGTTCCTCTGATGTTTCGCTCTTTATTCCTTCAATTATTCATGCTTTCTCTGTGGTTTCGATACACTTGCTACATCCTTCTTCCTTCATCCTTCCTTTAGATCCTTTGAATCTAAAAGAACAGTGAAGTTACAACATCGTGTTAACTTCTATTCGTAGCATGTGCTTCATCACTGCACTAACACAATGCGACTTCATTGTTGATGTAACTGTTTTTGTACTTGAAATGATGTCAGTGTTGATCGTTTTGTTTTCTCGGTGCTTGCTTTTTACCCGTGTTTTTGCCCCATCGCACTCCTTTCTACACGTTTCAAGTGAGTAATCGGGGGTTTGGCTTAAAAATGTCATTAAATTCGGCACTGAAATTCATTGAGACTCTCCTTCGATTTAAAGCCGTTTTTCGCTTTTCGCCCCAAGCAAACTAAAGACTCATTAATTATTTTCGCCATTATAATTCTTGCAACAATTAACACCTGTCAACGATGTGCAAAGGCAAAAAAAGCAAACAAATTACAACAACAAACAAACACACGAAAGGAAAAACAAACAACAAATAAAAACAAATGCGATGTGTTGTAGTTCATTATGAAAAAAAACACGTAGAGCAAAAAAACACACACTTTTCTCCCGTTAATTTCTCACTTGCTCTCTCTTTCATTCCAAGCGACATGATAGCGAAAGCTAAAGCAAAAACAAGAGCGAGAGAGAGAGAGCATCGGAATTATTTTAACAATGCTTCGAAACGTTGTATTCGAAGTGTTTGTTAGTTATTGTTGTTGTTTTTGTTGTTGTCAGTTGCATCGGAAAACTGTGCTAAATTTTGCGAAATGATTACAAAATACAAAATATTTTGTAATCAAAAAATAATACAGTGGATCAAATCAATTCGGCGATTCGGTGGAGCAGTAAATGAAGCGATTACTTTCGACCTTACTTCAGTATTGAACAATCTACAGAAGCGTGTTGCTGTTGTTGTTGTTGTTTGTTGTTGTTGTTATTATTGTAGTTTACTCTGTTGGATGAACTCTTAACTCTAATCAGTGTTCTAATCAGTGTTAATTTTTCTCAAAAATGCATGTATTCCAAGAAATACATGCGAAGATGGAAGAGGAAATAAAATATATGTACATAAATAATGAAAGTGTTCTCTGTTATTTTATTTTACCCTCAAATTTGGTTGTTTTTTCAATGAACTTGTTTAATTTGTATGCAGTTTTTCATCTTTTTTGTTCAACTGCTTTTTTTGGTGTTATTTAGTAATTTTGTTCATTCCTTTTTTAATTATTTTTTATTTTGTTTCTATTAAAGAAAAATCCATCTGTTTTTATTTTTTGTTCATTTATTTAATTAGCAACCCCAGCATTTTTTTCACTTCAACTCATCTTTACTCATCATCATTAAAATCATCCGTTCAAAAAGCTTCAATCTGCAATTTAAAAGAAGAAACATAAAAAAAGAAGAAAAATAAAAACCAAAAAAGGGGGAAAAAACAAATCGTACATTTAAAATGGCTGCAATCAAAGTGAAGCCACTTCAACAACACAAAATGTCGGTCGAACGAAGCAAATGCAAAAACACAACAAAAAAAGTAAAAAAAAGTCCATAATCTTAAAAGAACACAGAAAGAAACAAGAACAACAACAAAACAAACTGGAATGAAAGGAAACACTAAAAACTAAAGCAATTGAGGATGAACTACAAGAAAATCCAATGAAGATTTCAATGAATGAATGAATGATTGGAGAAATGAAAGGAACAAATAAATGAGTGACTGAATAAATGAGTGAGTGACTGAATGAATGCGATGAATGAATGATAACGAACGAAGGCTCGTGAATTAATCAGTGAATCAGTTGAATGCGATGGAATTTTTCATTAGCAAAGTATTCAAGCAACACGTTCGACTTTATTTAAATTACAGTAAAATAAGGACAACAACAACAACAAAGGAATAACAACAGCTGAACAACAGAAAACCAGAATGAAATAAAAGCAACATAAATAACGATAAAAGCAAGGATAAACTGTAACATGAATAGCAAAAAACCACCAACAATAATAAACAACAACAAAAATATTCGTGGATTAAAAAGTCAACATAAATAACAACAAGAACATAAATAAACAAAAAACAACGGAGGAATAATAATAACAAGAATAACAGCAAGTTGAACAACAACAACTACAAAAACTTTCACTACTATCGCTGTAACAAAAACAACACGCCATTTTGAAATGTCAACAATACAGTGCAATGACGATGATGTTCTTGCAGTTGTTGTTGTTGTTCAGCTGTCAGTTGACAAAAAACACATGACCAGGATTTCAGTCTGCGGCAAACTGTTGCCATTTGAAATACACGAGAAAAGGGTCGAAAAATCTGCGAGGGAGAAATTCACTGCACGATGTCTCAAGGTGCAGAAATGCGTTATACTTCATTCTATACTACTTCATTCTTGTCTCGACTCAGCCCACACTGCCTATCTTTTTAATGGTTCTTGAGGAAAACCCAGGGTAAGAATATCTGCACATGTGTTTTAACTGCAGATCTTCTGCGTGCGTTTTATCTGCACATGTGCTTTGGGCATACATTCCATGGAGTTCATGCGAATGTACACCTTTTTTATGTACACATGTAGGTATGGCTGAATGTATATGTACATAAATATGTATAAATTTATGTGGTATAAAATTAGGAGCCATAAAAACGTGGCGTTAAGTAGCAAATAACATCAGAAATCAACAACACTCTGAGGGATGAATGGAATGCGACGTATGCGGATGTTTATGTGTGCATATTTATGTCTCGGTGGAGGTGAAGAAAAGGTCAACTGCGTATGTTTTCCTAGTGCACACATCAGTCACTGTCGCAGCTCGTAACAAATGAAAACACATTCATTTCTATGACACCTGAGATACCAACTCGTGCTTCACAGAGTCAACAATGAGTTAAGAGAGAGAGAGAGAGAGAGAGAGAGAGAGGGAGAGAGAGAGAAAGAGAGGCAAGAACAGTCAATGACAATGAAGATCAACGACTGCAGAATATTTCAGAGCCAGGAAACTTTAATGTTGGCTTAGAAAAGAACACGAAAACAACGCAAGAATGTTTTTTTACTTTTTCCTTTTTTTGGGGTTCTGTATTGTTTTAGTCCTTTTATTTTATTTTACTTTTTAACATGTTTTTTCGTATTTTTAATCTTTTTTTTCATCTATAATTTTGGTCTTTTTAAACATGAAGTTTTTAAGGTTTTTTATTGATGCTATAGAATAACGAGGATGTTGATTAAACTCCACTTAAAACAGCCACTGAAAATAAAATAAAACGCCGTACGTTTTTAATATTTAATAAATTTTAAACAATTTCTCACACCGCCCCCGAGAAACCGTTTAAAAAATTGATAAATGTTTCCGCCACGTTAACAAGCAACGTTAACAAGAACAGCAACTGTTTCATTGACAAAACTTTACTACTTTAATGACATGGAACAGTTTAACCCATTGTCGCGTTTCCTCGTTGCTGTTGTTATTACTATCGTTGTTGTTGTTGTTTTCGCTGTTGTCGCGCTGTCGTTGCGAAACTTCGGAATTTCAACAAATGAGCTACGTAAAAACAAGTGCATAAAACGGTTGTGTAAAGTTAATAATAATGCTCAACTTTAGTGCCTGGGTCAGGTCAGTGGTGTCTGGAAGTGGTGGGAAGAGACGGGAGGAGGGGGGGGGGGGGGTGTGAAAGGACTCCATTTACGTGCCAGTATATTTAACTTGGCAGAGAGCAAGAAGGAAGAAAAGAAACAACAAAAATCCGAGGACAGCCGAGCATCACTTCGAACTCACTGCACCCACCCTTCACTGTCCCCAGCCCCCTACCGTCACCCTTCAGAAACCACACCATGCTGCTCATAATAGTAGAGGCCACCAAAAATTCCACTTAACAACCGTATAAATGCAACTTTTAAACTTTACCGTTTAATTATAAAAACAGACGACAGCACAAACACACTGAAAGAGGGAGAGAGAGACATAAACGAAGAGTAAACGATAAATAAAGATAAACAGAGAAAGAGAGAGAGAGAGAGAGAGGATAAAGATAGAAAGAGAAGGCAACCCGTGATAGAAAATTTCTCGGAAAAAAACCACAGATGAAAAACCGTCAACACACAAAAAGCACCACATTTGAAAGTGAAACATGTGTTTTAAATGACTGAATGACGGAACGTAGAAAGTAAAAAGGAGGCGTGGTTCGGGGCGAAACATCGTTATGAATGTCATTAAGTTAACCGCTAAAAAGCTGTTAGGCACATCATAAAAAGACGCACAAAATGTCTCATGATGCACACACAAAGGCTCAAACACACACACAGACAAATACTCACACACACACACAGGCACTCACACAACTATTTGGAATGAAACCACATACACACATATGGAATGAAAGAGAGAGAGAAAGATGGAGATAGTCTCTTTATCTTTTCTAGCCGAAAAATAGTTTTTGTTGGCCAAAAGTGAAAAATAAACGGATGCTGCATCGGATACGAATACGGAAGCGGAAACGGAAGCTTCCACTCGTGAAATTCTACGCGACATGATAAATGAGCCGCTTCGGACGGCGAGCGAGAATGAGGATGAGTTTCAGTGGAGGTGGATTGAGAAATGGAAGGATTGAAGAATGTCCAGGATGTGGTTTGAGTTTTAGTTTAAACAGCCAACAACAAATGGGTTTCTGGTGGTTCCTATTGTTGTTGTTGTTGTTTTGGTGATGCTTGGCTGGTTAGTTGGCAGATTTTTTACGAGTCTTTCGTTATTGTTATTTGTTGTTATTACAGTTGTTTCCCACGGTTTATTGTTGTAATTGTTTGCCAGTTAAACGATGATGATGATGTTAATTGTTATTTTATTTCTGGTGGGTATGTTTTTCAATGTTGTTTATTCTTGTTTCTGTTCTGTTGTAATTGTGTTTATTGCCTTTTTCGCTGATGGGTTGTTTTGGTATCTGTTGTTGCGGTGGTTTTGGTTTTGTTGTTGTTGTTGTAATTTCTGCTGCAGTTATTAACAACAAAACGAAGCTCTCAACAGGATCTCGCGAATTTCACCCATTAAATTGGTGACCTACTAACTAAGGACCAAACAAGGACATTCATTAAATTTCATAGCATTCCTAGATAATGCGTCACACATACTGTCATTATTATTGTAGTTGTTGTTGTTGTTTTAATTGTTTTTGTGTTGTTACGCAGCATGCATCAGGATTTATTTATGCATGCGTGAACTTGATACAGAGCTCGATGGCCATAAATAAAAACAGATCTGGCAGCACTTGCGGCAGCATTTTTGTTGCTGTTGAGTGGCATTCTGCGAAGGAAAACAAAATCAAACTTCTAGCAGCTTCAAACATTTTCACAAAGCAATAATAAAATATTATAAAATACAAATTTAATGAAAAGATACATTAGTTAAAAAGTGCCTAAAATATATAATAAAACAATTTATACTACAAAAAAAGGAATACTAAAAGAATCTGTTTCCTTTTTAGATGTAAAACAATAAAAGTTCCAAACTTTCCAAATAATTTTAAAACCATAATCCTTCAAAAACTGAAACTCAGAGAAATTGACAACTAAAATAAAAGTAAAGTAAAACTAAAAAATACCAGGTCCAACGTTTTTTGTAAGCCCACTAAAGAGTACTACAGTACATACTTTCTTTGTATTGACGACTTTGGTTTTTCAATCCTTATTCAAAAATTTTATTGTTTTTATTTTCTCATATAATCTTCTTTCGTCTCTCCATCTTGTAGCCTTTCGAAATATTTTCCTTGATTTTTGTAGTATTTTTTTAAGTAGCCACTTGAAATCCCTTTCAAAAGCTTAGGACAACTTTTTTTCATCTTCTTGCTCATCTCCAGTTCTTCTTTTTCCTTCTTTTCGTTCCATTTCTAACAATCATCATCATCAACATCATTATCATCCTTGTCATCATCATCCCTATAATCATCATTTTCATTCTTATCGGCATCATCTGTTGTTTTTTATCATTATGAAGTCCGTGTGACTTTTGTAGCAACTTGCATGAAATCCTTCTTCTGAGCCTTCATCTGCTTCTTCTTCTTTTTCTTAAACCATTTTTGTTTTTGTTCTTATTATTAACTTTCCGTTCAGTTTTCCCCCTCCTTTTTCTTTCCTTCCTCAACCATCTGACATCCATTAGCATAACTATTGTCACAAGATGAATCACAAAGGGAAGGAGGCCATTTTTCTCTATCATTCTCTCTCTCTCTCTCTCTCCCCCTCTCCCTCTCTTTCTTTCTCTGACAGGTACGTCACAAGAATAAAGTTTTCTTGTCTCCATTTCAGTTCCTGGTTCTGATTTACTTGATCCCCACAACCACCACCTCTTCACTCACAATTCTTTACCGCATTTTAACCTACTTTAAATAACACCTTTTCTAGTGAAATCCTTCTTCTTCACTTTTTATCCTTCTTTCATCCTCTTCGTCGAATTGCCCTCCTTCCTTCCTTCAAACTTTGGTTTCCACCTCTCATTAAAAGTCTTCATGACTTCATTGAGTACGGAATTAATAAGTTTTTTCCTCCTCCGTGATGGATACGCTTTGGAATTATTACCATCACCCGCTCGTGAATGGAACACTTTTTACAACTACCACTTGACGTCTGACTTCTGCTAGAATGTTGTTGTTGCATGACAAATGTGACAGCCGTCCGTAACTTTTTCCACAACCGATAAAAGGCTTCGAGCTCTTTATTTTATCAAATTTATTACTAGTTTTAAAGTTACTAAAAAGAGTAAAAAATTATAAATCATTCATCATTTCAGTTGATGAGAACTTTAAAATGGACTTTTTTTCTGATATTGAAACAAGTCAACTAAATGAAAATATATATATATAAGTATTTATTGCTTAAAAATAAATATTTTACGTTATAGATTCACATTCAACTATCTCGGGTCCAATTCACACTATTTAAAGTATTACTTAAATGGCATCCCTGTCTTTTATAGTTTTCGGACGGTAACTCTGCCAATTTTTGTTTACTTCTTGCTGTTATTTCGACTGTTATTTATAAGGTCAAAGAAGGTAAAGTGGAATCAAATAGAACCTAATCAAATACAGAATTAAAAAGGATTAAACTGAAAGTGGTAGCAGCTAAAACAAGCAGCTATAACAATACAAACAACAAAAGCGATAAGCCACAATCAACACTTTTGAACAATTGTTCGACATTAAATGCCACTGAAAGAGTAAAGAAAAAACAATAAAAGGAACAGCTAACAGAGAAACATCAGCATCAAAGAGTTAAGTTTTTTTTTTAAATAGTAGAAACAAGGCACAGATCCTTGAGGGTGTACAGAGGAGGGAAAGACTACTCATGGACGGACGGAAGTCGAGTGGAAACTTTCGACAGGCAGCTAAATAAGAGAAAATAAGTTTACGACATTTGAATGAGTGTGTGTAGTTGTGTTTATTTGCGAGTGTGTACGTGTGTGTAGTTATGTGCGTGTGTGCTTTTGTTTCAACTTGTATGCTTGCAGCTGCTCCTAACGGAAAACGTTGATGGAAGTTGAGACTGCTAACACAGTGACGCATTTAAGAATACTCTGCTGTCCATAAGCTGTTGCAACAATGTAACTACTAAGAGTAAGAGTGCGTTTGTGTGCGGCTGTGTTTGTGTGTTTATGTGTTCGTGTGCGAAATATCTTTAAGCGCCTGTGTTGAACGATAGCGCTCGCTCCTTCACTCCTTCGTCGCTCTCCTTTCCCAGCTCTTGATTCTTGTGTTTCTTTTCGAAAACATTTTATTTAAAATCGTTTGTTTTAGTTTGTGCCTTCAAGCTTCGCTTGCTTGATGCACTGACCTGCACTTGATTCTCTTTGGCACAATTTTTTCAAACAATCAAATGTTCATTTAATACACAGAAGCTCATGCAACACATACATACAACGTCCTAACACACTCTCTCATACTTGATGTCATACAAACTTCCATACATATGTACGTCCACTCATACACACTCATCTAAATACAGAGCCTTCCAAGGAAATACGAGTAGAAAAGGAATTCACACTCCGTAAATAATTTTGAAAACGAACAACAACTGTTTCCGCTTCTTGCACCCTGTAGCGGAAATTCTTATCGCATACGACATGTTGAACATCCGTGTCTGAAATTTTGTGTGAGGACCTGAGTTTGTTTCCTTTTTTTCTGTTATTGTTTCTCTTTTAAAACTTGTTTAATTTTGCAACAGAAAACACAACAACAACAGAAGTGGCACCGGATTTATCAGGAATTTACATTTATTGTTCACTCAATGCTATTGTATAGCGTCCAATACAGCGATTTATAGCGATCCAAGTCGCGTTGTTCATCTGTGGCAAAAATTTCACGAAAAGTGGAGCAAATTTAATTGTGAGGCTGAACAAAGAAGGATCAACTAACTAACAACGATCTTTTCTCCTTCGTCTCCCTCCTTTAATCCACTTACCTCATGGATCTAATGAGATTAATTCACTCTTAAATAAGCTTGCTTTTTATAGCTTATAAAAGAGAGCTAGAAAAAACCTCAAATAAAATGTGAACCACACTAAAGAACATCCGTTTTGCTGGCGCCACCGTCACGCTTAGTTACCCAACCAACCGAACCATCCACACATTTTTGCGGATGTCCTTCATGCAGGACGAATGCAAGGATTTCGGACTTAATGCAAAAATCGTTGCTGGTCGGTTGGTTTTCCTTGTTGTTGTTGTTGCTCTTCCTCTTCCTCGCCGCTCATAATCGCTTAGTTCATGTTTAGCTGCTGTTAATGCATTTTTCATGTTATCCACAGTTTATGGACCAAATATTTTTTGGTTTTTACGAACCACAAACAAATGGAGGGGTTCTTTGAAGAGTGTAAAGGGAAAAAATTTACATTTGACGCTTCTCTCTTTAAATAATGTAGAACAGTTCCCGTGGGCACCGAAAAATTGCTGGAAAATATCGCCACTGGTGTTAAAGAGAAGCACTGAAAATGGGGTCCATAACCGTCCATCATCGTCCTCAACATCGTAACCCTAAAGGTCACAATATTATTTACACTAGTTTAGTAGTTTATTTTATTATTTTCAATAACATCGAAGTTTCGCCTCCCAACATTTCACATTTTTATTTTGCTTTTATACCCTACACTCGAAGAGATGTTCATATAATCGTATATTCACTTTGTTCTTATTACAGGGGAATCTTAAATCTGTTCTCAAATCTCGATTACAGGGGAAGGAGTAGAAGCATCTTCTATGTATTCTAAATATTCTTCTATATTCTATATTATAATAAATACACTCGAAATAGCACTCGAAATGATACAATTTGTTTGCTATGCGTTCAGGGTGTAGGGTGTGTAGGTGTATTTATGTCGTATTAAACTTTGTAGATATTTCTTAATTTTCGAAACATTTCATGAAACGAATGATAAAATATTTCATATTTATTACGAGCAATTTGTCAATAAATTATTTACATATGGGTTGAATTTTTATTGCATTGCGACTATACACTAATAACTTAGCCATAAAATACATACATACATGTACATATGTATGCATTGTATACACATACTCACAGTAGATGCTTGATAATCCGAATAATTGCAGTTCAGAAATTGTAAATTGCTTTTGCAGTTCATATTCACTGGATAAAATAAATACTCATAATAAATAATTCAAAAAGAATTCATAGAATTTTATTGCAAGTTAAAATCTCACATATTGTATCCTCTTTTTCCCTTCCCTATTCTCCCCTCCCTCCCTTCCATCTACTCCCTAATAACATCGTTATTTCTTCATGAGTCAAGTTGACATTCCATTTCCATTGCTTACTTATAGCACTTGACCTTTAATATTTATGCCATGCTAATGAAAAATAATGATACAATGTTGCATCATCAATCAATTTACTGATATAATTTAATAACCATGCTAATTTGCACATTACAAGGACGTTTAGAAATACGAATACAAAAACAACCACGGTGATTTTTAGAGTAAACCAGTAGAGAAAAAAAATCATCATCAGTACAACGACTCGACGTTTGTGTTTAATGCTCTTGATGTAGCCTCAAAACTGATGACTGGTGTAGATCGAAAGCTGTTCCACGTCAATTATGCAATTAAGCAATCGGCGCAAGTAATAGCGACACCATTATCCACAGTGTATTAAACTCCATTCATCGTCGACCTTTGGGGCTAGCTATCTAGTGTAGACTGAGGTACAAAAAATTCCATCAACATTTTTAACAAAAAAGGAATAATCTTTATTTAACTCGTTACATAATCTGGATATTGATGATACGGATATATAAAATATATTTATTGTACAATTTTTATATAATTTCTAAGCAACTTTAACAATTTGTTTCGACTTCTATTTCGTATATAAACAAAGTACTTTAAACTTTTAGCTTAACTTACATACACACACACACACTCACACGTACAGAACATAAATTGGTAAATAGTAATGAATAGGCTTAATAAAAGTAATTAATTGTGCCTGGAATACTTAAGACCAAAAAAAGTAACTATAATTTTCTCAAAAATACTGTAATAAATCCAAAAACAAAATAGAACAGCAAAGAGAAGCAACATGAAGAAGTAAAAGAAGAAGAAAAACACAAAACGCCACTAAATAAATTAAGTTTCTGGCCACTTATTCCATAACTACTTTAAGAAACCATGGATGCTGGACAAGGCTCTGTAGACATGGAATCAGCGGACGAAACTTAAATTGAGATAATTTCCGTAAAAAGGAACAAATTGAATGATTAAATTGATTTTTCCTATCCAAGCGATTTTTCTTTTTTAACTAATAATACAGAATAATTCTTTTGAGGAAATTTTTTAAAAGGGAATGAAAAAAGAATTCACTTTTGTGTGGAGGGACACACAGATTAATCGATAATTGAAAGTCATTGAAAAGTCTGAGAGCAAGCATGTAAAAAAAAGATGTGCTTGTCTCATTAAATGACTTGCTATCTTTGGGCTGATCAACTACTCTGCTGCGCTGATGGTGATAGTCTTGCCTTTGGGATCGTCGAAACGATCCATGGTATTAATATCCATCATCCAGCAGATGCCGGTGAAAACAATGATTAACATGATCGTCACAACAAACAGTCCCGAGAGGATGGCAGGCGTGAAGAAACCAGTACAGCTCCAAGAGTCACCAAAAACAAATTTATCGTTGTACCTGGAATTGAATGGCGCTTGGAACTGCAAGCTATTCCACTTGAGCAACTTGTTGGCGGGCTCTGTGGGCGACTTCCAGATAGCGCCGAGCGTTAGATTACCACAAGCGAATGAGAAATCCGTGGGTGCCTCCAGACCTATACTACGGAAAGTCTCGCCGCCAATAACAATGTTACCCATCGAGAAGTATCCATCTAGCAAGGAAATGTTAAAGGTAATCGGTTTAGTGACGGTCTCCAAAGTAACCCTGAACTTGGAAGAGTCTTTGTTGTTAGTGTAGTTGGATATGGTCATTGCCTTGACCGTAAGTTCTTCCTTGGGCGCTGGTCTTTCTTCGGTAATCGTTTTGATGAATATTGTAGTAAAGCAGATCAAGAAGTGTGATTCTTTTCTGAAGCAGTTATGCTTAGGACCAGCAGCAGCAGCAGCAGTCTGGCGGCGAACACGATGTTGCGAGGTAACAGCAGTCGACGGGGTTGATAAGTACATGAAAACGACTGGACAATCGATGCCCTGACTGATGGCGGAGATGGCAGCGTCTGATGAAGGAAAGCGAGGACATTGAAACAAAAGCACGAAAGTGAAAGCAATGACAGGTTGGAGTACTTACCGTGCGACTCCAAAATAGCTCCGCGTTCTTCCTTTACGCTGTCGAATGTGATGAATACCACTTTCCCAGTGCCGCATGTCAGCGGAGTCGACAGTTTGCCCGACTTATCAACACTGTTGAATTCCCGCTCCGCGGCAACGGCACGCAAAGCTTCGATGGGGTTTTCCACACTGGCGTAGTAAGTCTTCGGAGAAACACCTCGCAAATGCGCATAACAAGAGGAAGCTGTCTCAGTGTTGGAACACAGAAAATCCTTGGAGGAGAGCTGAACGCATACGAGGTTTGAAATTAAATCTGCCTTTATAAATACACTTAAATACTGCGACTCACATTTTCTTCTAGAAAAGCGACAACCATAGTGTCCTTGAGCAACGGCGCCGCCAGCTCTGCGAAGTCTTTTTGAGCCACAGTCTCCAGTGTTGGTTTGCGGGGACTAAAAGTATAGAAGAAAATATTTTCCTATTCCAATCATGTTTGTGTTCCTAATCTTCACCCACCTGTCGACACCCCATAGAAAAACTGGAGAATTATCCGCCATCGCCACTCCAACAATGCATAGCATCGTCGCTGTTAACATCATCGTCAACATTTTCTTATAAAAATTAAACTCCTCAAAAGTTAAATTGAAATGTTAGTTTGTATAAAATATATTAACACACTCGAAACAAAAAATATCTCGAAATAAAGCGAAAACTACACTCCCCTGAATCTGTTATGTGCTGTCAAATGAAGAAAATTTTCATTTTTTCCATATGACAGTCATGTGACAGAATTGCAAATTAAAACATCGACCATCATCGATCGCTACGAGTCTCGATCTCGTGACTGCATTGCTATTGCCAGCAAAAAAGTGATGCCCAATGATGCCGATGGGGAATTTTAAATCATTAGTTCCCTTAATAAGTACAATAAGAAGTAGATAAATTGCAATTATTTGTATGCACTTTCATTTTTCAAGATTAAGAGCCTCACCATGAATAGTCTCTCGAACGAATCGTATGCTTTCAACGCTGAATATACTTTGTTTGATGTCGATACATAATGTTGTATACTATACACAACGTCGATACATAATGCTGTGCACATAATGTCAATATGTAGTGTCTTGCTTTTATTTGAGAGTACAAATACAACCAGGGATAAAAGAAACAGTTCGTGTGACTATTTATGTTAATGTTCTAAAATAAAATATATGGGGCTCCATAGTTCGCTAAACTGATTTGGACTAAATTTCTTTAGTTTTTTCATTTTCCAATTAGCTAACTGTTCTCAATACAATGATGTTATATAAACATAGCCAATTTGATACACATCATACTATGACCCGTCTCAAACTTGACGTATTATCTCAAACAAATGTTTTTGCAACCCTACGCATAATAAACCTGCTACGACGTGGCATCACTTTAAAAGCGATGAAGTTTCTTATCATTGCACCTGTCATCTTTTGTTTATAAAGTTTTGTTTAGCAGAAGAATGGAAATTTTGCTGATTTGTTTATGTGATGAAAGTGTACTTTTCACATAATATAATGTTGCTTAAAAATGACCAAATTAAAAAAATCCCTCCACCGAAGGATACATGATGCATGCACTAACATGCGACGCCGCAAACAGCTAATAATTGTTGCAGTTTGTGTGTTTTTGTGGAAGTTGATGGTAAAAGTTATTTAAGTAAACTTAAATTGTCAATTATTTATACAAATTTCACAGAATCATTCAAGTGGAAATATCTCATATCCTCATTCCACCTGCGAACCCATCGACGTTGTCTACACCTGGGTGAACGGCTCCGATCCAGACTTCATTGCATCTGTGCGCCAGTATGACCTCGATTATGACCCCACACGGTTCGATGACAAACAAGAGCTGCGCTACTCACTGCGATCACTTGAGTTGCATGCCCCATGGGTACGACATGTATATATCGTTACAAATGGCCAGATTCCACACTGGCTGGATCTTAGTTACGAACGCGTGACGGTTGTACCTCACGCTTTGTTGGCTTCCAGTGAATCAGTGCTTCCCACTTTCTCCAGCGCCGCCATTGAAACAATGATACACAAAATTCCGGGACTCTCAAAACGTTTTCTTTACATGAACGATGATATTTTTCTTGGAGCTCCTCTCTATCCTGAGGACTTATACACAGAATCCAGTGGGGTGCATGTTTTTAATGCTTGGACAGTTCCGGACTGTGCTGTTGACTGTCCGTGGATTTATATAGGAGACGGTGCTTGTGATATACACTGCAACCTCGCTGAATGTCAATATGATGGTGGCGACTGTGACTCAGTCGAACCGCAGAGCAGCGAGGAGCCGGAAATAATTGAAACACCAAAGCAAATTAAACACATAAACTTACGTGCCCAAGGAATGTCGTCTAAGAATGCTTACTCAGTTACTGAGAAGCCGCCAGTTTCAAAGAGTTCCTTCAGAGAAATTGTAAAGCGTGAAAATCTCACTACACAGCAAGAGCTGCAACGTTTTGCGAGAAAGCATAATAGACGCCTGCAACGAACGTCGACATTGTTTCCAACCACTCCCACCACAACAGCTGCAACGCCGAACCAACTTAACATTAATTTGTCTACTGCAAGTACTTATAAAGTAACCAAGGACATCTACTCTCAGTCTCTCATCTACACGAACATGTTGCTCAATCGTCACTACGGCTTCAAGGGTCGCAATGTGCCCGCTCACGTGGGCTTTCTACTTGATCGAGATGTCGTCATTGAGATGCAATCAAAGTTTCGCCTTGAATTTGAAGCTACAGCTTCACATCGCTTCCGTGCCGCTGATGATCTGCAGTATGCTTTTATATACTACTCGTACCTCACCAGCGAAACCTTCAACGCCAGCGTGGCGCAGATATTTGACGAGTTTGATACAGACAATTCGTTAACGTGGTCTGACCGAGAAGTGCGCACCTTCCTATCCCGAATGTATCCACTGCCACTGGACTGGTCTGCGGTGCACTACTTCGAGGAAGTAATCTGGAATTGCTCCCGAAGCCAGGGTATTGATGGCAGTAAGTCCGACGTTGTTCATTCAACTCTAGTTTACGAGCGCTATGAAGACTCGAATGTGGTGAGGTTTTGAAGGCTGTTGCTAAAGAATAAAATATGATTGATATATTTTTCTTCATTCCCCATGTTAGCCAAGGATAACACGTGGTCTTGTGGAGAGATGCGATCTGCTTGCGGATGCTCTGATGGCCAATTTTGCTACACGACCCAAGCATAAATTCAGCGTATCAAACTCAGCTGTTAAACTCGGCTTGTATAGCAATTTTATGATGCTTACTTCAAATGTTACTGACGTTGTGGATGCCCTGGACCGCATGCGACAAAAACCAAAGTGAGTGAAGCATTAATTCGTTAGTCGCTAAGATTTAATTATATTAATATTAAAAATTGTGCTTTTAGAAAATTCAATTGTATAAACGACAATCTGGAGCCTCAGTACCACGTGGATAATGAATTGATACGTCATCTTTTGGAGGACTTTTATGTGTCGTTTTTTCCACGTCGCAGCAAGTTCGAGCTGCATGAACTCTATCGTAATCGTTTTACAGGCTGGCATGAATTCCAGGCTTGGCGTCAGCGCAAAACTGTCGCTCTAATTGTTGGTTATAGCGCCAGCGCCTTTTTAATACTCTTCCTGTTTAAATTTGCATGCCTACACAAAGCAAAATTTGTGCGTCGTTGTGTTCAAAACTTGTAAATCTTTTTATCATGTGATATTAATGCAATTTTCCAAATAGTGGTTAGTTTTTAAAGAACTTAAGTTATATAGTTTAATTAGTTAAAATATTTTTATCGAAGGTTTTTAACAATTTTAGCAAAAAATATATAGTTAAGTATAATGAGGCTTTAGAGATACATACATATAAAAATAATTATTGATAAAATAAGATATCACATTTTTTTAAAATTAAATTAAATATGAAAGTACCTTGTACTTACAATAAAATTTAAAGCTTCATTCAGCTTGAAAGCAACAGTAAAAACTAAGATTATTCATTATTAATAAATTCATATACATTTTCTAGTTTATCGCACAAGGATATCATATCAAGCATATCGCACAACACATCTTTCGATTTTTCGAAAGTAATGAATAGATTTCCATTTCTGCCTATCGTGTCACTCGATTATGTTTCGATATTTTTACTAAATGGCAAGGCTTAACCAGACATGTAAAAAGTGCTGCCAATTTATAGAACTTTCAAGTCGTATAATTAAATTCTAGAATTTAACTTTCTTCGAAATAAAACCTTTATTTTGCTATCCGTTGAGGAATTTTAAGAATTACTTCCATCACCTGGATTCATTTCCTAAGTGAAAATAGGTATAACTATAATATCTGTAACAAATAGAAAAAAACCAAAACAAGACTACAAAAGCAACAAACTGGTTCTGACGTGTCAACAAAATAATGATAAATGCATTTATCAGCGTGCTGTCGTGTTTTTATAGAACACCTCGGTTTTTTGGCGTTTTAGTTTACTGGCTAATTAAATAAAAACGAGAATAAATTGAAATTTTGTATTTGTTTACAGAGTTTTCACTCGGCTAATTGAAAAATGATTACGGACGTACAGTTGGCCATCTTTTCCAATGTTCTGGGAGTTTTTCTGTTTCTGTTGGTAGTTGCGTATCACTACATCAACGCAAATACCGGAAAGTAAGTTCAATACTTGGTTCAATACTTAGAATTTAATTCATTAATTTCTCTTGTGTCCTTTCAGACCAACCGTAAGAACCAAGTAAATTATGTCCTAAGAAGCTTACCAAGAAATGTATTTCATTATTATTTAGTATAAAGAATTTTGTAATAAAAACATCAAAACGATAAAAAACAACAAATCTTTTGACAGCTACCTTGACATTTCCTCTTCTCAAATCGGGTTTTATTGTCATCTGTAATATCTATACACTTTGCCGCAAAATGTCAACGGATGAAATTGTGGAACTCCTGCAAACAATTCCTTGTGGCTACAAAAGCTCCTCTGATGAATTCTTCACTCCTGCCAACACGATATTAATCCCTGTATACAAAAAACTCGGTGTCATTACTTCAGAGGAAGGACCACCAAATGGCGACTCATCTGAACTACAGAATCTCTCGAACAACTCGTTAAATGAAATCTTTTGCAACGTTCCCAGTTGTCGTCGATATTTTGACTCGGTTGTCGCCTATCAACAACATTTTAACAGTGTTCATCGTTACATTTGCTCTGAATGCAATAAATCGCTACCAACTCCGCACTTGCTGGACTTGCACATTTCAGAAAAACATGATTCTTATTTTGCGGCGCGTCTGGCACGCGGCGAACCAATGTATGAATGCTTCTTGGAAGAGTGCAACACCAAGTTGCGGACACCAGTTGAGCGAAAGGAACACTGCATAACGGTACATCAATTTCCCAGCAATTTTCGCTTTGATCAAGTTCGACGCGGTGGAGCTTCGAGGGATATCGAGGCCATGGATACTAATCAAAGTGATCAACCTAAGCTAAAGAAACAAACAAGCTTTGCTTTCGGTCATCAAAAAAGCAAAACCTTTATTAGCAAAAATCAAAAGAAAAATGGTCGTAACAACACGCTTGATGGTGAAACGCTAGAAAATCTGCAGGGTCTCAAGGATGCGTTGGAAGGCATGTCATAAGATGGTTAATTTGATTCCTTTTTCGTATGTAAGAAGCAAAGTGTTTCTGAAGTTTGTAAAAAATAAGTATTACTAAATGAAGTTTCTAATATGAAGAATAAATATTTCTAAGCTGAGCCAAGTCCTTTATCTCGAAGAATGCCCATTGAGATTCTTACTATTGACGATCCATTTAGAGACACGTCTATTGTTAAAGGCTGTCACTACTTCCATACACTATATTACACATTCATCTCAATATTCATTCAATTTATTTAAACTACTTAAATTTCTCGACAATTTCTGCAAATTTATATTAACCCAACATCGATCTGTCAAAAAATCCCAACGTTCCCACTGTTGTGAGCATAATGTGGATACTGCTGCCAAGTTCCACTGTTTAATGATATTTGTAGTTTCTGTGGTGCTTAATTTTGCCATAGTTAATGGCGTAGAAGAAAATCATTGAAGCAACGGCGACCTGGAAAAAGGATGCGATGCCAGAACGCTTAGGCTGCACATACTTGTGCTGCCAACGCCAATAAGCACGACTAACGGCTCCAGTAATGGCCGAAGGTGTCTTATTACGGCGTCCAATCCAAGCACCCAATTCGCTTAATTTTACTTGTGCAAAGGGTACATCAGCTAAAAGTACAAATAAAAAGTTTTTAAATAATAATTCTCTTACGTAACTTGAGAAAATACAAGAATCTTTAATTTTTATCAAACCTTTTCCGTAGTACCGGGCCGGATCGTAAGGCCCATGAACATTTGGGTTATATTCAGCTGGATAATCACCGAAAGCCATTTTTCTACAAATAAATTATCAAAAAACTAAAATTCCTTGCAAATGTTCTCTGCTTTTCCAATACGTACCACTTCTCGTTGTTTCCTGATGAGGCAAAAATTATAATTTTCTCTCTTTCACTCGTGCACGCTTATAATTTGGTAGAAAAGAACTGCCAAATTTTGGTCAAATGTTTCAATGCTGCCAAGTCGGATAAAATTAGGATTATTACACATTAATTTGAGAAGCTGCTCAATTGTATAGGAATATATTTATTTCGGGACAGATATACCATTGCAAACTTTTTCCAATTTTCTCCTACGTACAAAGTTAAAAAATTAAAAAAAATTACGAAAATTAAATTTTCCCTTCGAAAACTTTTGAAAATCATATACAGTTGAAAATAAATAGTACTATATACCTGGTAATTTTTCCAAATAAAATTATTCGCTCTGTCACTAAATTTGGCAGCATTTTTTCTTGCAGTTTGCTTGCTTACATGAATGGTTGACAGCTGCCAATTGGATGTCTGTCTCCTTTTTGAAAAGATTTTCGCGCTGTTAAATCGCATATAAACAAAAATTCCAAGCGAAAAAATTAAGCGAAAAATTGCAAAAATCACAGAAACAGAAAGAAAACGCAGCAAGATGAAATTGGAAGCGTTGAATGGGAACATATTACCTATAGTGAAAGTGACGCAGGAGGAAAAAAGCGTAGCAGAAGACCCGCAGGATGCACACGAAGATGAGGAGCTGCCGGAAGTTATAGAGGAAGAAGAGGCTTCGGATATGAAAAAGAAGAAACAAACAAGAAAGAAGCGGTCGCTGAATTGGGAGGAAGCGGAAAGAGTGAGTAGCGCGCACATTTCTTTTGACCAAGAAAGACAAAAAAAATTTCGACTCCACCCCACAGGGACTGCTGCTGGAGGTGATCAAACCCAAAGTAGACTATGTGGAAAATCGAAATGTGGATGCAAAGAGTATCAAAGCCAAACGCTTGGCGTGGCTACAAATCACGAAACAGTGAGCGACTGCTTTTAAGCTTAAATAGTTAGAAACCTATAAACCTATATTTTGCAGATTCAATGCTTTAAATTTTCGCCATCGTTCGCTGGAACAGATTCAGGTACAGTGGCGCAGCATGAAGAATACCGCCAAGCGTGAGTATCAAAGTAAGCATCCAAAGGGCGGTGTAATCGAGGGCATGGATTTGCTCGATTTCATGGAGGAAATGCAAAAGGAACCTGTTTCGACGCGCAGCCAGACGCGTGCACCTGCTGCAGCCGCAAACAAAAAGGATCATCGGGACATCGACGAAGACACACCTCTAGCGGCTCTGCCCTCTTCCGGCGAAGAATCCTCGCTACAGACACAGGCAGCGGTGACTTTGCCCTCGCCACCGCCAACCTCTGCGGAATCGCAAAACGATTCTCAGCATCACGTTACGCCCTTGCGCAGCAGCAACAAGAAAAAAACAGCTGCACAAAAGCCTCCACAATCACAAGTACAACAAACAAGCAAACCGAAACGACAAAAAAGTCAAAATGTTAGAATTACTATTAGAAGAAAAAAAACGCAAACCGTTTCTATAATGATTATTCCATTTTTTAGTCTGTGCAATCGCTGGATATCACATTAACGCCCACAACCGCCCCTTTTGCCGTCGCTGCCGCCGCTACTGCTGCTGTTGCTGCTGATGACGCATACAAAAAAGATCTGTTCGATCTGATGAAGCGTTCGCGTTTGGCTGAGATGGATTACGTGCGTCGGGAACATGAGCAGAAACTGCGGCTTCAACAGATGGAACAAGACCTGAAGCTGAGCTACTATCGCAAGCAGGAAGAGCTCAAGCTTCATCAAATGCGCGAAGAACACGAGGCACGTATGCAACACTCCAAGTTGGAACACGAAATGCGAATGAAGGCGTATGCCACGAGAACAGTCACACGCGCACACAGCGCGGCGTCCAAGTCCACAGAAAATCACAACTCTACAATCTCAATCTCGAATTTGGAAACAGACCCGAACTGATTCCAACCAAGCTGAAAAATATGAAACAAAGCATTGAGTCAAGAAAAGAAAAAACCTCTTAATTTCTCCCTTGTCAATTCGGCGGATTTTATCATGTACAGAAACCCGAAAACCCCGTAAGAAACACTTTGTGAAGAAGTATTATTTTTATAGAACATTTTTCATTTAAACGTTACAACAACACATCCACCACCACCACCACCAACAACAACAATAAGAACAACCAACCTTTCTACTAAATCATTAAGGAACCGAAAAATCATTAAAATACGACATATATTATTGAAATCAGTATTTTAAACATATAGACAACTAAGAAGAAGCCGAATTATTAGTAATACTCGATATAATTATTTTGACAACTTCTCATTTTTATGTACTTGCATTTTTACACTTTTCTTAAGTATATTCTCGCTTTCAGTTTACATATGTTTCTAGCAATTAATTAGTTAAGTAATTTGTACAATGTTACAATGACGACAAAACCTCGAGATGTGTTTCAACTTTTAATATCACTTTTTAATGTCTTGTTAATAAGCACGAAGCTTCTTTCTCGAATAAATCTCGAACTGCTTTTTTTCCGTCTATTTAAGTTAATTGATATTTGCGAAGCGCTGCTCTCAATCGTTCCAATTCATATTTACAAAGTAAAACTAACTCTGGGATAAAAAGAGTTGAAAGAGTTTAAATTGTGTTTGTGTATGATTTATATTTTTTTTGTATTGTATTTTAAAAAAAATATATGAAACAAAAAAATATTTCTAAACGAGGAGACTTTTAATATTTCTGTGCGATTATTTATTCAAAAAGTTAGTTTAAAAGAATGCTGCGGATGAAACGAAAATAAGTTTAAATAATTTGAAAATGATGCCATTTTTTATAACATGTTATAAAAAATTTATTTATTTATTTTTTATAACTAGTTAAGAGGAAGAAAGAAAGGAAAAAAGGATGGAGGAAGGATGTTTTTCGGGGAAGGGAAGAATGTCTAAAGTGAAAGTGTTAAATCATTTTTATTGTTCCTAATCACGACTTTAATTGAATGGAATAATTTTTATTTTGTTATATTTTATATTTTATTTTATTGTATTTTATTAAATTTAATTTTGGTATTTTAGTTTATTTTACTTGAATTTGTTTTATTTTATTAAATATTATTTTATTTGAATTTATTTAATATTAATTTATAATAGTTTATTTTATTTTTATTTGAGTTGATTTTATTTTATTTTCATTCTATTTTATTTTCATTTATTTAACTTTAGTTTATTTTAGTTGTACTGTATTATTGTGAGCAATATAATTTCTTTTTAAAAAAATTTCTTTAATTATTGAACTGTATTTATTTTCAGTTTTTATTATATTATTATAATTATTTTTACTTACAGCTTTTATTATGTTATTTTAATTTAATTCAATGACAATCACAGAGACGTTGTTTGTTGCTTTAGCTAGTTGAGTTTACTTTTAATTGTTTTATTCAAACAAAAGTAGTCGGCGATTAGAAAACGAAAGCTGGAATTTTTGTTGATTTTCAAAATCAAACTCAGTTAAATTTGAGAGCCTGGAAAGAGCATGTTTTTGCCACAGGACATGTTTTTGTTGGCATTATTTCCATATCTGCACAATAATAATAATAGTAATAACAGCAACAACAACAATGATAATAATAGTAAAACTTCGTTTGATTTATGAATGAAAAGTTCACGTGGAATGCTTTGCTAACAATAAAATTTGCTGAATGTCCTTTGAAGAAATGATTTCATCCAAAGGCAAAGCTTTCTCTCACGCGTTTAGAGTCTATACCTGTTGACTGTCGCTCTATCTCGCTCTCTCTCTTTCAATCACTATCTCTCTGACTCTCTCGCTCGTTCGCTCGCTGGCTCTCTTCTTTTCTATTCTATTTAAGCATTTCAAAACATATCATGAAGCTTAAACGTGCATAGATAAAAAATGTTAACATTTTTGAAACCGGTAGCACTTAAGTTCGGACCTCGCAACGGTTAAGAACTCGATTTCTAGGCGCACTACACCGGTATAAAAAAACTAACCCGCGTAAGGAGATAAATTAATAAATTAACATAAATTCAAAAAATAAAGAGAACAGGCAGGAAAAACGAAAAGGATTATATTAAAAATTAAATAATCAATCAATAAAAAGGTAAAAACCTGTAATAATAAATATTGTATCTAAAATAAATAATTAAATGAGTGGAATGAATAAAATTTAATTAAATTTAATTTCATAAATAAAATTCAGGTAAAAACTTCAAATAAAGTGAAAAATTACATTGAATGTGATGCATACACTTTTAATGGACGTAATTTCTATAAATTAAATTATAAAAAAATTAATAATAATTTAAATTCTAATTAATAAAAATTCCGTTTCGGTTCAAAAGTTTTAGTATTTTGAGTGTTCAATTGTTGTTCGTGGTTTTTAATTGTTGTTTCTATAAAATGAATGAATGAAAAACTTATGTGGACAAAAAAAAACAAAGAACTCTGTAATATTAATAAATTCATAAGAATGACTTTTCTGGTTTTATGGGAAATCTTATAAACTATATAGATAACGTCTTTGATCTTCTGTTTGTTATAGTTTTTTAAAATTCTAATTTTTCGAGAGAATTTTGTTCGTTATCGCCGCGATTTAATGGAGTTAATAAATAAATAAACTGCATTGATTAAAGTGAACAAGCGAAAGGATATCCAAAGAGTAAATTCAAAAACACAACTGAAAGCACAGAAAATCCTGTCCTATTACATGACTATTGTGTCATTTGTACATATGATTATTTCCATAGTCACAAACGTGACAGTCGTACATACGTGGAAGTACGCCTTCAACATGAAGAAAAACTCAGACGGATTCAAATGTTTTCCCCTTGTTTCAATTTTTGGATAGTACTTTAATTCAGTGTGAAATCTGGGAGCGTCTTGAGACATTACCAACCATAGAAGTGTACGTGACGTGACAGAAAACAGAAGTGGAATTTATCTGTATCTGGATAATAGAGCATATACAATAAATGCAAAAATCTGCGAAAAGTGCCCGAGTTCTTTCCCATTCATTGCATTTGACTCGTAAAACTGCATTTAAACTTTAGATTCCCTGAATTTTAAAACTTTTTATTAGTTTTCCATTTTCTACAATGAATTTGAATTTAAAAGGAAAGCTATTAAAAGTATTATCCTGTCAATTATACTTTCAAGTAGTGTGAATCGAGTAGTCTATCATATTAATCTGCATATAAATGTAATTAAAAGCTTTTTAGGTGAATATTATTGCTACTTCTTTTACTTCTTCTTCTTCTCCTTGTGTTTTCATGTCATCAATATTTTTACATTTTGTGTTGTTCTTTATATTAAGGACATTTAATCCCTCAACTCCGGTTTATTTTTTCAAGTCCTTTTCTTGTTTATTGAAACGCCAAAGAAATGGCGTTGTTGTTCTTGTAAAATTCGCAAATCGGAATCAAAAACAACAACAACTTTTGTTATTCTTAGTACCAAGCAAATACTACAAACCACAAAAACAACAAAAAACCAAAGAAGTACAAGAAAGTGTTATTACACTGAATTACGTTATAATTAATTCTTCTTCTTCTTGGCCCTTTTCTATTTCTTTGTGTTGTGTTGTTGTTATTTTTTCTTTTGTTTTCATGGTTCATCGTTTAGCACAAATAAATTCCATAGAAAAACAGAAGAACAGTTTTCACTTTAGTCTACTAAATGAAAAGAAAGGACTGAAAAATAGAAGCGAAACTCGAAGAAAGGGAAAAATATTTCCTTATCCTTAATAAAGGTAACTTTATAATCCTGGCAGACATTTCAATCTTCTGCGATTGAATTAATGGATCCTTTATATTGTAGATTAGATGAACAATTTTTGTGGTGATTTGGGTGAAAAATGAGCTGTGATAAAGAAGAAGAAGAAACTATTAAAACCCTCAAACTCTGAACTAAGAAAAGAAAACTAGGAATAAATCAATGGCAAGGAACACATTAACTACCTTAACCAATCTTTTTTGTTGTTAGTATTCGAAGCAGTTCATCGCCTAACTGTTTATTACACACAGATAACGGTTAAACACACAAATAAATTATTCAGAAACGACCCAAACGAAATCCTTCTCACTCTCTCTCTCTCTCTCTTTTTCTTTCTCTCTCTTTCTCTCTCTCTCTTTCTCTTTCTATCTCTGCGATATCACAGATTGGACAGATTCTCAGTGCTTATAAATTAATGTTAAGCATTTAATGAAATGTTTCTGTTTTCCTTTCATGGGTTGAAGACACCCTACACTCTATCTTGTTGCCCTGCTTCTTCTAGTTCATCAACCTCAGGATCCCTCTTAAGGAGGTTATTTGATAAACTTAAACGTGACGTAAACTTAGTTAGTGGTTTAATTTGGCGGTCATCTCGGAGCCGCTCGATTTCAATTCGAGGCGAGTTCAAAACCAACTCAATGACAGTTCAGAGATCAAAACTCCTCCAACTCCTTCCTCCTGCATAACCTTAAATTAATCTTAATACAAGTAAAGAAGAACTGCACGATAAAATGTCGCTATTAATTAATAAGATTAATTATTTTAATGAGATTTTTGTAAAAGATGGCATGATATCTGATTTTAATAACATGCTTTATTTGCACATGAAAGGTGTGTATGACACACATGTCTCTGCGTTTAATTGCGAAAGTTTCTTGAACTTGATGTGAATTTTTAATTCTGAAATGCACAGGAGCGTGTTTCAGGGCGCCTGTCACTGTCAGTCGACGAAATCTTCATGTCATAGGGTTCAATCTTTATTATAATTCCCACAGACTGTTTTATGGACCACAGTAGAGGATGAGTTAATATTTAACGAAAGTCCTTTCATCTTTCTTCAAATCCAATTTATATTTGGATCAGTCAACAGTCCAGGATCAGTTGATAACTAATGAAGTTCAATACAGATTCATCGGATTCATGTTATACTTGACATGACCAGTTTATCTGTCAAAGTGATCTGTCAAGTTTATGCGTTATAAGAATCAAATACCTTAGTTTGACATTCACGTAAGTATTTTACGCGAATTCAGTTTAGAGTCTTGGACATTTTATTTTCCTAAAAGAACACAAACTAGGTTAAAAATGTTTAATGTAATAAAATTCTTTTCTTATTTTATTATTTATATTTTCGTTTTTTTTTTATTGTTCACCTAAACGAAAAGTTTGATAACTCAACCCTTTTAACACATTCCAATTGAATTAGAAGGAATTAATTTTTTCGAATGCTGCTTAAACACGTAGTTGTAAAGGATATTTCTACAGTCCTGAAACAAATTCCGACATACTCATCGCTCCCAGAGTCCTTTAAATGCATAAATTAGGAGCGGGTTTTTGGGCTTTTTTGACCCTTTTTTTCATGGCTGTTGTCAATCAGGTTTTTAAGTTCAATTTTATATTCAAAACACGTAACACATTCAAAGTGTCAGCCGATGACCCGTTAATTTATGTTTATGAAGTTCACGATTACGATAAATACAAAGATAAAAGTAATGATGGTAATAATGATGATAAAAATGAAAAAGGTGATGATGGGAAAAATAACAAAGGAAAAAAGGACTGTGATGACCATGATGATGACGAAGATGATGATGATAATGTTGATGAAATCTATAGGAAGAAATTTCTATAGAAAAGCAAAATATCAAGTTTGAGGCGTTGATGTTGTATTTGTGTCTATTAAATAGGGGTCGATACTCGTTAGTTAAAGTGATATACAGTTATTTATATTTATGTTCACTAACATTAATCCGAAATGAATATTAAATATGTACGATAACCTCGATTTCAGAAGCATTTCTTTAGAGAAGATTTTTAAAATAGGTTTCCATACGTTTTGAGTTTTGAAAATGACATAAAAGTATTCAGTATATATTCAGAAAGTATATTATACATCATCGGTTCAAATGATTTCTTTATTTGATCCAAAAAGAAGAATCGAACAAATTATTTATGGAAAAACAAATAAAGAAAGAACACACATTAACAAGAAAAACAACCTTTGCGAAGTCGAATAAATTGTAAATTTTTGAATTTCATTGAATTACAAATTTATACCGTTTCTGCTGTGTACCCTACAAATGATAGTTGCGGGTACATCAACCAACACAATTCGTCGTTCTTCACACAATTCACTCATCTCAAAGGATTCACTTCAATTCTTGGCACTCTTGTCACTTTTCCATCACTGTGTCCATCACCTTTTCTATCTTTTTCATCGCCTTTATCACCACATTTTCCCATCTCATCTCATCATCATCTATCCATCCAATCACTTAAACCTTGGAGTCTCTTGGGCGTAGATTTAACACTCTAAACTTATCTGACCCAATATTTACCACAATCCATAATCGACCAAATGGGCCAAACACTCCGCTTTCCTCCTAAAGCTAAATATAAAGTAAAGCTGTTTTTCTTTCCTAGCTGATTCAGGTATCCGGTGACTCATCTCAAAAGATTCACCGGTCAGGGTTGGGAAATGAAACTTCAATCAAACTCGAATAATTTTCGAACGAACCTTGAATATCTTCAGGTTTGAAAGAATTCTATTGTCGCTCATAAGTGGTTATTGTATCAAAAATCTGCATTAAAAAAATAGAAGTTTTCTATAAATTTATAGATATCTGCGTTCTGGAATCATCTGAGAAACATTGAATCCTTCTTTATTTCCGGAAGGTTCAGATTCATTACTGTCGGTCATTACTGACTATAAAGTCATACAATAAGAAATTAAACATGCGTGATTATAAATGAGTTGATTTTGTTGGTCCCATTCTTTTGAACCCAGTATTTTTCTGTTTTTCGAACTTTGAATTTTTTTACAACGGAAAAAATGACTTTTAGTAAAGAGTTTTATTGTAGATCATTATTGTCATCCACAAAGTGTTATTCTCTGGTAGAGTGCTCAAGAATATAAAATAAAGCAAAAACTTTAGAACTTTTTTATAAAAACAAAGTGAGAGAGAGACAAAAGACAGAGAAGGTATTGTAAAAACGTATGCCAAAAAGTTTATCTACCTCACCGATTCAGTGTAGTGAAAAGACCGCCATTCTGCGGCTGTACCGAAAAAAAGAATTTTAATCAAAGAAAAATAAATAGTAAAACAAATAAATAAGAAAAAAATAAAAACACCGAAGAGTAGGAAAAAAGAAAAGAAACCCAAAAAGTGACCAGTAAACATCAGAACGGAAGGAAAAAAAAAACGCGGTGCTCGCGGCGATTGTTAACGCATGATACATGACTTCAGACGGTAGATCGGATACATCAGTTCTGGAAAATAAAACAACCATAACAACAACAAGCAACTGGGCAGCGCTACACTGAGAAAAACTGGGCAGTGCTTCAGTTTTGTCCACATAAAAGACATGTGAATTTAAATGTTTAAATTTTTTTTGGTAATGTTTCAAAGCACCACAAAAGCACTACGAAAACGAACGGAAGAGGAAGAAGAATAAGAAGAAGAACAACCAAAAAGAATATGATTATAAAATAACAACAACAAACGTCGGTGTTCCTTGAATGTAGGAAATAAACAACAAAAAGATTCCCTGAAAAAATAAAACCTTTAAATTCATTTGAAACTCAAGGTTAGACTTGACTGGCCGAAATACATATAAAAAAGAGTGTTTTTACTTACAATACGTATAAATTTACGAAATAAATATATGAAAAGTGAACCAGCGAGTGTGAGTGAGGGTGGGGGCACTAAAAAAATATAAACAAGAGATCATTAAATCACAAAAAATTATACTTTATTAAAGGGAAAGTACTAAAAGACTAAAATAATCAATCATGAGTAAAACATAAGATGTAAAAAGATACTACAAAAGTGAGTAAAAAGAATCTGAAGGGTGGAAAAAAATAAAATAAATGCTGAAAAAGCCGAAATAATGAATAATAATAATGCAAATCAATCAAACAAGGAGTGAAAAAAGCGAGTGAAATTTTTAACAACCACAAAAACCAAGAAAGAAAGAAGCAACAACTGAATTATTCTTGAAAGTTTTTGAAAAAACGCCCTGCGACAGATATTAACAGCATCTCGAGTTTAAAACACAAGCCAAAAATACGCTCATACACACAAACACAAACGTAGTCCCACATCACTCAACACGCTCCAGAACACAAACACATTTACACTTGGCGTGTCATATCTACAGTTACAATTTTACGTCATCTGTCAGAATCAAGTGTCGCGCTTCGATATGATGATTCTTGCGGTGCGGTACTCCTTCCTCTTTTGGCTAACCATTAGCGAGAGTCTCCTCCTACGCAGCATGGAATCTGATGATCAACAAATTTACCGAATATCTGCCTGCGTTGCCAGATGTCTGGTGGACCAACAACAACAACAGTTCGTGTTACATGAAATCAAGAAACAGCAGCAGCATCATGAAAATCATCTTCCAGAGTCAGATAATCACAGTCAGGTGAGCTTAGTTGATTATCTCCCCAATTGTTGCCGGGTAACCAATTCTTTATTTCCTTAAATTTGTTTATTTCCTTTTCTCGACCTTTTTGCTGAAAGACATCAACATTAAGGTTAGAGTTTGGGTTGCTGCTGGTTAATTTTGATTTACTGAATGACGCATGTTACACTCGAGGCAATACGATTTTCTGTTGCTTCTTCCTGCAACAAATACAGTGTAACGACTACAATCACTTTACATATCAACGATACAACCACATGCATACATTATAAGGATCACAGATCATTTCTTCTCATTTAAATGAGGATGTTCATTTAGAGACCATATATTTCAATTTTTCTTCTATTTAGATTTGAAAAACCAACAAAGAATTAAAGAGTCTAGAAAATTAAAGGATTTCAGAACATTAAAAATCCAAGAAACCAAACATTCCCTTGTTACCATTCATTAAAGTTCAAATATGTACGAGTATAAGGTTATTTTATTTGAAGATTTCATTAAAAAGATTTACTTTAAAAAGTCTTCTTCGACGCATGAAGAATAAATCTCAAATTGTATTAAACTCCAAATTAAAATTAAGTCTATTGAATATTTGAATTTTAAAACGTTCGATCGGAAATCAGATTGGCCGATGACACACGCTGGATCATGATACAGATGGTGTCGACAATGGTTAACGAATGACAACAATGTCTTGAACACGGCGTCATTATTCCTCCTGTGACATTAAAATACTCATCGTGTGTCAATAATAAGAATCAAAAGTAGAAACAGTTGCTTGTAATGCTTTAAAAACTAAAGGTGTCATTTCTCCTCTGACACTCAGCGCTTTTCATCGACTTTTGTGGACAATTTTGAGTGACTCATGCTTCAGTTGAATGAAGTTATTTTATATGAGTTCATGATTCACATATCACATTAAGATTTCATGTTTCAGGTCATTTTTCAAGTCAACGTCATAAGTACATATGTACATACATCTCATCATGATAAGTAAATATTTTTAGAAAGTTATAAATAAACACACACTGATTGATGATGGAATATTTTCGACAAATTTTAATTACAACAAAAAACCTAAAATTATATTTTAATCCGGCTTTTTTAATAATATAAAAATAGAACAATAGATTTAGACCGTTAAGTCCTTTTACGCTAATACTTTTATAAGCTTTCTTTTCACGTCTCGCCAGGGTCTTGAAGATTGTTATCACTTCTGTCGAGCTCAGAATTCAACATCGATTCATTTAAAGGATGTTCGCAAAATTCAGGAAAACCTGAAACTCGAACTTGTCTGTCGTGATGACAGAAGTTTGACATTTCGCATTGATTCAGTTGACATGTCAATGACGTCAGCAACCACTACCACAACAACAACCCATCGACCTGCATTACCTACACCGGGAAGTAGAGCACATCAATCAATAAAGGGAAAGACTCCAGATATTTATGTGATTAAAATACATGTTGCTAGAGGAGCTCAAGAATACTCAGTATATCTGGTAAGTTGAGAAGGACAAAGAAGGAGAAAGTGAGAAGGAAGTATGTTTTAATTTAAAAAGAACCTAATCCCTTTTTTTGTTATGGTAAAATTTTATTCTTCTATTTTTCCAGACTGACGATAAATTGTTCACCATCGATGCTTTGAAGCACAACACGACGCACATCATCAGCGCGGTCGTTGTGCATGCGAACAACTCGTACTCGGTCATTGCCAAAGCGCAACAGTATCGAACCCTCCGAGTGGGTTACACGCCCGGCATGGTTCAGGATATACAGGTTAAGAGTTTCCATGTCAACGATAGGATGTGGAATGACATGCGTCTGACGGCGGAAATAACATGGAAACCATCTGCCGGTAGATCTTAAATTGTTTTCATTATCTTCATCCTTATAAGTGTGAGTTAGTGGATTGGTTTTTGTGGGTGCGTGCGTGTGCATGCGTGTGTGTGCTAATGTGTTTGTGTTGTGTGTGGTTTTTGTGTGATTTCTGTGGAATCCTTCGTGCTTTTTTTTATGTGTGAGCTTTTTCCTTTGTTATTTTATTGGTGTGATTTTTTATGTCCTTAGTTCCTTTTCGTGTGTGCGTTTTTTTATTGTGTTTATTTTGTTTGTGATTTTGATATGATTTTTTTTTTTGGGTATAATTTGTTGAAGCACATTTATTAAACTGCCTTCAGTTGTTACGCGTTTTTTTGTTTTGCAGACATGACCTGTCACTACAACATCATCTGCTTTTCACCTGAAAGCGAGGAATACGGTTTGACGCCGCTGGAGATCCGGGATGTAAGTATCATTGCTCATTTACGTTAATTTTGAGATAAAATAAAATTCTATCGTATGTATTCATTGTTCTGAAATTCCTGTGCGTGCGAACATTATACAAAAATATTTCCTTGTTGTAATTTATTTCTTATTAAAGAAAGAATTTTTTCTTTATTCAAAAATGCAACCCAGAAAATTTTAGTCCTGTACTTAAGGATAAATATGAAGTGATAATTATAATAATGATGATGGTAGGTAGGTGATTATACTAATGATCATAACAGTGAAGATGATGATGAAAAAGATAATGATAGTGATTGTTGGCAACTCTTGCCTTTTTTGTGTCCTTTATCATATAAGCAACTCTGGGTTTTGACAGATCGAAATAAAGTTACTTTTGCCGAAACCGCGTGTACTGCACTACTGAATTTTCCAACCAGCTTTTTTTCTATTAAGAAAAGTTCAATCAAAACATTAAGTTTATCCGCAAACAGTTATTAATAGTAATAGTGATAACGATTATGATGAGTGTCATGACAGAGCCGTTGATGATTATGATGGTGAGTATGGTGTTTGCGTGGAGGATGTTGATGTTGATCATTATTATAATTATTATGAGAACGTTTGTTCAATTATGACGATGGCGACTGTTCTGATGTTGTTGTTATTTTACTGAACCCTTTCTCAAGTTTTAAATTCAAATTATAAGAAATTCCTCAACAAAAAGAAGTATTAAAATAAAGAGTTGAACTTAAGAATAAAGTTTTGCAATCACAATTGAATTAAATAAGAATCTACTATTTATTTTCATTAGATTTAATTTTTGAAATCGAATAGATTGCTTTTGTGTAAACACAGTAATAAAAACAAAATATTTACAAGTACTTATTTAGTTTAACTAGCAATTTAATAGCTCGTTTTTAATCACAGAGCGTCAGAGTTGAGGTTATCGATGAATGGAAGAAAGGGTCAAAAATTCCGCTGCCATGTTTTGTGTACTGCGAATTATTATTGTATTTAAATTATATGTAAATTGATTTGTGTCACTTTTGAAGGATACACTATACAGCAGAAATACTGTCTCCAAAAAACAATGTAGATAATGAATAATATATTATACAATATATATTTTTTACAGCGTTATTAAATGTTGACAAATTTATGTACAATATATGTACATGTCTATATTAGCTGCGTTTTTTTAATGAACTGAAGATCCAGTTCATTAAAAGAACGACGAGGGAAATTTCGCTAAAATCGACATCGCGCCCAACTTCATTGTATAATCTTTCATACGTAGAGTAATCTGAATCGCGTTTTTTTAATGAACTATACAGGTCTTCAAACAAAATAATTTTTCAATTTTATTTTTTGACGTTTTTCAAAATTTGTGAAGTTGGCTATATTCAAAATAGAGGGAAATCTTAAAATTTCCCTATAACCCAGATAGAGACCTGGGTAAAACCTGAGTAAGTGTCAGTTGTATGGCGAAGATCTATACAGTTCATTAAAAAAACGCAGCTATTATCAAAATCCATAAGAAAATTGAAATTAAATATTCGGAAAACATTGATACATTGTATTTATAAATATATTAATGATTTATAACCGATTTCATACAATTTTTCATACTTACCTTAAATGTTTAATAATTTCATTTATAATTATCATCATGTTCAATTTCGGTTTTTGATTCTTTCAATAAACAAACCCTGAATTTTAGACAAATATAAAATAAATCATTTTAAATGAAGGAAAATATTTATAGTCGGTCGTCCAGACCAAAATCGAGAGAGAACAAAAATGCAATACAATATTTGTTGAAGTTTCTGTCTGTCTGTCTTTCGTTTTCTTGCTAAACTACTAATATTTGAAGTTTTATTATTTTAGTTTTTATTTTTCTTAATTACTAATCTTTCGTCATTCTTTCTAGAATTTCTAATTCTTTCTTTTTCTTATCGCAACTTACAACACAGAACAACAACAGAAACAAATATAAATAACATCTGCACAACAATTTATTGACTTTCTCTTCTTTTCTTTTTTCCATAATCGCTTCAATTTATATGTTTCTTGTAGGATATACTATTTTTTCTATTGCATTGTAAAGCACCATTTGAAGAACTTTATGCGGTTTTTCTTCTCTTTCTAAAACTATTCTTTCTCTTTACAAGATGAACAAAGACAGGCCCATATACACACTTAAACTCACACAATCCCAGATAATCATTCTTATTCCAAACATTGTAGGGTAAAAAAAAAAAGACAGAGAAAACTTGGAAGAAATTCTGCAGCAAAAAATGTCTGTATATTTAAAATCGTTGTTGTTTCATTACAACTTTGAACTGATAAAGCCTTGCAACGGGCTTGCAAATGACACTTTTTTAAATCGGAACACGCTTTAATCTGCATTCATTTTATTTACACTGTCGAATATATTTCATATGGAATAATATTTTATAAATGACGGTGATGAAAATAGGTCGATGATACAGTTGAGAAAGGTGGGAGACAGAGAGCTAGAGAGAAGATACAAAGTCTCAGTTTTTCGGGATAAATTCTTATTTAATCTGGCGGTGATTTGGTTATCTGCCAGTTTTAGATCTCTCAAGAGAAAACTCATATCTGAGTCGATTTTCTGAGTCTGTCTAGGATCAAGGATAAAATGGCATCTGTTGAGTTGCCATCCATACTTTCGATTTGTATCTTATTTCCACTCTCAACTCTTTTATATAGTATTATTGTTAACTTTTAGAATTTTTCGATATATTTTTTTGAACCATTTTTCATCATTACATTTGTTAAAATTTGATCGCATGCTTAGCAAATGTTGTATTTTCTTGACTAGTGTAATTATTATATAAAAACGATGTTTATAAATACTTATATAAAAATTAATAAGAAATGAGAAAAAGAATGTACATACACATATGTACATATGTACATCTATATGAATGTATGTATGTATGTACATAAAAACACAACACAAATGATAACGAAGTGTAATCGTATTCATGGTAACACTTTTTGACCTTTTTAAAACTCTATATAATGCTATGTTCCATCTTGAATCGAGATTAGTTTCGAATACGATTCGTGGTTCTTTCATTCTCAGAGAAGGTACCCGGTCCAGTTGGTACCCAACACGCAGTGATGAATACATTTTTGGTAAATAACAACAACAGCAACAAGTTGAGAACAACATTAACACTAATAATAATACATAATCATAATAAATTAATAATCATAACAATAACAATACTAATGAAATGATGAGATCGCTCTGGAGAAACTTAAATATGTGTGTTCAATTTTAGTGTGCGATTGTCGTGCTGACAGGAAGCGTTGTCTGCAGTGCTTACGGTGGTTATGGCGGCGGCGGAGGTGCGCATAACGATTTGAATAGTCATGGCAGGAAAACGCACGGCGGCGACTCCTTTGGACAAGGCGGTGGATTCGGTGGCGGTGGCGGCGGCGCTGGGGGAGGTGTTGGACCCGGCGGATTTGGAGGCTCCGGAGGAGGTGGCCATGACGGTTATGGGCCGGGTGGCGGCGCCGGAGGTGGACATTCAGGTGGTTTCGGAGGAGGAGGAGGCGGATCTGGAGGACATAGTGGACTCGGCGGCGCCGGCGGATACGGAGGGCCATCTTCGGGGGGTCATAATCGCGATCAAGGCTTTGGTAGTAACGCTGGGGGTTTTGGTGGCAGCGGTGGACGTGGTGGTCATTCTGGTGCTTCTGACTTTGGACAAGCTGGTTTAGGAGGTCAGGGTGGTCCCGGTGGATTTGGCTCGGGAAGCCATGGCGGAGGCAGCAGCGGAGGTCACGGGGGAGGTCATGGCGGAGGTCATGAGGGAGGTCATGGTGGTTACAAAACCCATGGCTATTAGAAATACAAAATAGTTTTATGTTTTCGGCTCCTCTCCTGTGATTTAAAATTTATATTCCAATAAAATGTGTTGTTTCGAAAAGTGTTGTAGTGCACATAATTAATGGTTTTCTTATTTGTGTTTTTTTTTCTACCCTTAACATGGGAAAATGTTTGTTTATTTAGTTGGTGTTCTGTTATCAGCTGGTAGAAGGCAACTTAAAATAACACATAAATTTTTATTGCTTTAAAATGCAATAATATGCTTAATCGAGGAGAGTTGCTAAGTATTTTCGATATCACTTTTGGGAAATTCACAAAACGTAAATAAAGTAAATAGAAAAATAAAATACAAATACTTTAAATAAATTAAATGAAGTAGAGTAAACTAAATATATTAAATAATTTAAATTAATAAAATAAACAAGGTAAAATAGGCTATACAAATTGGATAAAAATAGAGCAAAATAAAATATGAAAAAATAAAATTAATTAATTTTGACAGCAAAAAGGATAGAAAATAGAATTCGAATTACAGAGAATATATACATATATATAATTCTAAATAAGGCTTTTGAATTATACTCTTCACTAATGTTAGAATAGGAATCGAGAGATGGTCAAGGACTCTAGCAAGGGCCAAGGAACCTTTCGTCCCCTGCCAGAGGAACTCAACAGTTAACAATATTGTAGGGGGATGAGTTGATGGATTTTTTTACAAAGACTAACATTATATATTAAAATATCAAAAAAACAATAACAACAAGCAAATACATACAATATATAAAATTATATAATAGTTTTTTATATTTTTACACCTATCTAAAACGTGTGTTTTATACGCTCTTTTTGTTGGTTTCAAACTAAATGTTCTTCTTTATATAATATTAGTACTTACTATTAATTAAAAGCCTCCACTACTTTGTACAGTTGAAATAAAGGATTCCAAGGAAAAAAAATGGGTCAAACCAACAGATCTTACCGTTACAGGAAACAAGATGCAGAGAAGAAGGAAAACGCTGTTTGTCCTCGCGTCGCCAAGGAAAGAAGACGAATTGGAATGTATTTAAAAATCGGGTTGACATGATCCGCATTTGCAAAGCTATCTGAGGCAGCCATTTGAAGGAATGACCCCAAATAATGGGAAGAATTACTCTTTTCAATAAAATATTAAATTTTAAAAAACAATGAACGGTGTTTTTGTATAAACATTTTAGAAATAGAATAGTGATGGATATCACTTTATACATAGAAAATACATTAAAAAATAGTAAAAGTTATATATTCTTCTTGTTTAAAACTACTACTTTTAATAAGTCATCTTGCTTGTTAGTTTTTGATTATTATATTAATAACTTCGTATTTTTTTCGCCTTATGAAACATATTTGATGAAAATTTTTTACCAGGGAAAAGATAAACTTTATAAAATCTTCGAATGAATACGTTTCTAGTAGATTCCTTTTTAAGAATCTTATAATTTTAACATCATCTGAGTTTGTATTTCTTAGCCGCATCAACTGTACAGCTACAACCTGGTTAACTTAACGTTCTCTTCGGTCTATAAAATTGGAATCCGCGCAAAGAATCCGAATAACATTGCCAAGGAAAGTGAATTATTTTGGAAGACTTTCGAGGCGCCGTCTTGTCATGAGTGGTTCAACAACAATTTTAACATCTGCGGTAAAAAGAAAAACCTATAATACATTCTATAAGAATTATATCAAATATTATATTAAAATATATTAACAATCTATTAACAATCATAAAAAACATACATATGTATGTACGAGTATATTTCAATATAATTCTCAATAGATAAAATCTTTTATCTTTGAATATATGTATATTATGTCCATCAGCTCCACTTCAACCGGAGGAACTCGAGGTCGAACAAATGTTTCTCGGAGATCATGAATTCTCGTTGAATATCAGTTGGAAGCAACCCGAATTCTATCCGGATTTTTACACGTTGCGGGTCTTTGATTTGACAGAAGATGACAATCCATACATTGTGAATGTCAGCAAGGTTGGTTCACTGCATATATACATACATACTCATAGATCAGTGAAGGGACCGGTCTTGCTTTCGGTGCATAACTGCTCCCAGAATTGTTTCCAGTAATACTATTTACTATCCTAAATTCCTGAAATTTTGAAATTTAAATTTAATTAGCATTTTTAAATTTAACAAAATTTGTACATTTTAAACATTTAACGAATCTATTAAATTTTCATAAATTCAACAAAATATAAGATATTGATGAAAACATCAAAGATTCAAATATCTCTCTTAATTGAACTTAATTAAATAGTTTCTTTGGATTCATTTTCTTTGCAGCTTCAGACCTCCTATTTGATTCCGAGAATCCTGCTGCAGGGTTTCATGTATGAGGTGCATCTAACAGCGTACACCCCCGGCGGTAACTCGACTGTTGAAGTGACGGATTTGAATAAAATGCTGCTGGTTGTTCCAGGTAAAAAGTGCTAAAAGAGAGGGAGAAAGAGAGTCTTTATTTCTTCGGGCAACAACTTTTGCATTTTCTCAGTTTTTTCCCAATAATAATTTTCCTTTTTTTCTCTTCTTATTTTACAGATAAACATCATGTTACGAAGCTGGTTTCCGCCATCTTGGCTCCCATCTTCTGCTTCGCCATTTTAATATTCACCACGTTTATAATATGTTATCGTCGAGCAAAACTGAAACGTTATCAGGAGCGTTGCAAATATTTCGAGGTACGTGCAGTTTTTCTATTATTGCTTTTTGGGGTCCTTGTCCTCGAGTATTTTTCTAAATACAATACATTTTTATTTACAAATATTTATTATAGAATATTACACAAAATATTCATTATGAGAGAAAAAGGATGATTTAGAAGAAAAACCATTTCAATTTAAAACAATTTCCTTTTCAAAACTCATAAATTGTTATTCGTTGTTGTTGTTTTTATTGGCATCATTTACATATATTGAAACCTCTGAACTTACAAGCATTTATTTCATTTGTTGTTTTTGGTTTCTTCTTTTTGATTGTATTTTTATTATCCTTCAGGATTTGGAGAAAAAAGCTCCAATCGATCCGAAAGCCACATTTGATTTTCCTACAAAACCACACTTAACACTCGCCCTTCGACCCGTGTCGGTGATGGACGATATGACGCAACTGCAAATGGATCTGGAGGAGAAAATGTTATGCTTCAACGATGCCATGGAAATCGACAGAAACGATGTGGCGCTGTACGAAGTGTTGGGCGAGGGTGCGTTCGGGGTGGTGCGGCGGGGGCTCTACCAGGATGTTAAATTGGGTCCTCGCGAGGTGGCTGTCAAAATGCTTAAAAGTGAGTGTTTAAGTAAATAAATAATATAACAAATAAACGCATGTGCACATGTGTACATACACCCACACATGCATGGACATACACACATAGGCATGAACATTAACACACACATTCACATACACACATTGTATACATAAAGCCACATTTGTTTGGTTACTCGCAAAATATACTTTAAGGATGAGAAATTGATTTCATGAAACACTCGATTTTCTTAACGAGACGACAATAAAATATATCATGTGTGTATATATTTGCATTGAGTGATTGAATGACGGCTTGATATTGTTAATAGATTTGATTTGTCACTGATTTTATTGGTTTTGCTTTCACTGTTCTGTTTATTTTGACAGCTCAACCAACAGCCGATGACGTTCACGCTTTTCGCCGCGAGATTGAGGTCATGAAGTCGGTGGAACCGCATCCGAACATAGTGGGCATTATTGGCCACTGTACAAAACGTGTTTACGAAATGCTACTACTCACTGAGTATTGCAGCTTTGGAAATCTATTGAATTTTTTAAGGTAAGCAGGGCAATAAGGGTTAAGGTTGAGGGTTAAGTTATTCTATAATCTTTTTCTTTGATGAATTTTCTTTAAAAAATTAATGAAAATTTTATTCATTTGCCAACCAAAACAAAATATTCAATCACCAGAGTTGAATGGAAATACATGCAGGAAATAAATGTTAACGGTAGTTACTCAAATCCGTTGTGTAGCAGAGCAGAGTTGAAGCTTTCACGCAGCAAACGACAGAGACAGAAGCAGCAGCCGCGAATTGGTGACGCCAACAGAATCAAACAGAAGAACATTACTAACAACAACAACAACAACGGCAATGTTGTCGCTGCCTTCAATCTGGATGCCGCGATAATTGCAAAAATTAAACAAAAATATCATAAATTAAATAATAGCAGCATCGGCGGCGGAAGCAACAACAACACAAACTCAATAAAACGAAGTGTTTTTTATCCGCCATCACGAACAGAAACAGCAACAAAAACAACAGCAACCCGGACTATAAACATATCACAAGAAAGAATAACAACAACACTTCCAACAGCAACAATAAATACAAGCACATCAAAACTCAACCAAGCCAAACAAATGACATGCATCCAAGAAACTCAGGAAACAGCAACGCTTGGAGATGAGACAACAACGACAACATCAGCAACAGCAAATAAATCCTACGGATATCCAGAAATCTGTACGAATGCTTGCAAATGCCAGGTGGACGTGTTGCTCGTAAAGGATATCGATGACCTGAGGCATCACCCAAACAATATGCAACAAAATGAGTCGTTGCGCGGTGGCACGATTTCAATAATCACATCAACATCAACAGCAGCAATAACAACACCCACATCATCATCAAAATCAACATTATTAGCAAACGCAACAACAACTAAAGCAATAACGACACCATCACCATCCATCACTCAGCATTTCTTGCAGGTCGATCGAAAGCCTCCGATCTCAACGATTCAGATTAAAAATTGTGATTGCAATTTGTTGTTGGCCAAGAATAATGAAAAAAATTCAAGACTGCGAGACGGAAGCGTTTCTATTCAAAACAAAAGCTACTACAATTTTGCCAAACAGAAGAGGAAAATTAGTATAGTCGCTCCACCATCGAAAAAGAAGAAGAACACATTGAAGAGTGGTGTCGGCGTTGAGGTTAAAATTGATCAGGACAATGTTGATGATGATCAGAAGGATTCTGATGATAGTTCGGTTGCGGTTGCGACTGCGACAGCAG
The DNA here is from genome assembly GCA_949629155.1 of Myopa testacea. Lineage (NCBI taxonomy): Eukaryota > Metazoa > Arthropoda > Insecta > Diptera > Conopidae > Myopa > Myopa testacea. The sequence continues at coordinate 60,925,232 of OX451346.1, forward strand.
CTGCTCCTGCAATTAGTGCTGATGACAGAGATGATTTCATTGGCAGCGTTAAGCGTGAACCGCTGACAGCAGCCGACTTGCTGGACATCGCCAAACAAGTGGCCATCGGAATGGTGAGTTCTGTAGATACTAACAAGCTTTTATCTAAGAAGCTACACTCGAAGGGAGGAACCTTCACTCTCTTTCTCTCCGTCCGCCTGTTTGTCTATCTGTCTGTCCGTCTCTCGATTACAGCAGAATGAAATATTCTCTGTCATCATCGGCTGTTCATTATTGAAAATGGGACAAATCGGACCCGTTCCACGCCTACTTTTTATGGCGAGTATGAATTCATCCGTGCTTATAGCTCAATTTCTCAGCTCTGGAATCTGAAGATGTGTACTTCTTTGCATAGTTATGTATGATGTTTGTCGCGTATATAAGAAGCATAAAAAGTATGGCTGCCAATTAATGCGAATCTCTGAAATTCATCATTTCATTAGTTAAATAAAACTGCGTGAGTAACTCAGTGTTCTCAGGCTGAATAAAGGTCATTGCTTGACCTTCGAGACACAAAAATGTACAGTGAACTGTCGTTATCAAGGTCAGTATCGGGGTTTAAACGTGGTTAACCGAAGTGAAGGTGGTTTAGACTCCTGTAGAGTATTTGGAAAGAGACTGATACTGTGATTGCTTTGTATCAGTTTTGTGTCATCTTAAAAATACGGTTTTTTCTTTTGTTTTCAATATCTTTTCTTCTGTTTTGACTGCGTCACACTCTTTAAGCTGACTTCTTGATTAAATCTGTATAATGTATGTACATAAGTACTTTTGATATAAAATTTCTAGAAATTCTTTTTTCTTTTTTAATTTCTTAGAATTAAGTGATTTGCAAACAATTATTCCATTTCATTGTGCAAAATACCAAATGTGGTTATGTTGTGCGTTATCCCTTTTTCAAAATTCATTCAGCTCTTCAGTACTGTATTCAGCAGAAATTAAAACATGTGCATAAGCATTTAAATCCAATTTAAAGCCTTGAATCAGAGGAACGTTTAGAAAGAATCTTACTGCATCTACTCTGTAAAAACAAATAAATAGCAAAGCAGTAGTGAAGAAAGAAGAGTATTAATTAATGAGTAGAGAGGAGCATGGAGAGGATTATAAAAGATGGAGGATCAGCACCAAATTCCAATGCTAGATGACGACAGGCGTCATGTTCTTTTGAGACTAATAAAAGCGTGGGCTTTTCTTTTTAAAATTGCCATAAGAAACACCTTTCAAGACTTTTAAACTTTATTAAAAAGAGTATTTTATTAAAAAGAGTAAACTCTGCGATTACTTGTGGGTTTATTTCAGATTATATCAGTTTGCCAATATCCAAATAACATTTAATTTAAAAAGAAACAAACCGATGGCCCACCTTATACTTTTAGCTTCTTTCCTGTTAAAGTAAAAGCAATTAATTTAATTCCTTTAGTGTTGAGATCTCGATCGGGATTAAGTTTTAAAAAGTGTGTACATATGTGTTACCTTTTTGTTTTTTTCTTATACCTGGTTTATACATACACATATCTGTACATATTGTATAATCATAATTAGAATTATGTCATTTAAACATTACAACATTTTTAATTTTTAGGAATTTCTGGCCAAAAATAAGGTCGTACATCGTGATCTGGCAGCACGAAATGTACTCGTAGCCCCCGATCGGACCATTAAAATTGCCGATTTCGGGTACGTAAAATATAATGATAATATCTGTAATAAAACCCAGATATTGTAATAAAATAATTAATATTTAAAAAGAAATCAAATTTAAGAGAATTTTGCATATTTTTATTTCCTTTTCTTTTACTTTAAATTTGAAAGTGTAAAATTTTACAATTACAAATAAATTAAAACTAGATCAATCAAAATCAATTTTATTTTGTGGTTGTTCATTTGTTGTTGGTTTCATGTTCTTGTTATTGTTGTAGCCTCAGCCGTGATGTCTATCAAGAAAATATTTATAAAAAGACGGGAAACGGAAAACTACCCATCAAATGGCTCGCCCTGGAATCAATGACACACCAAGTGTACACAACACAAAGCGATGTGTAAGTAAGAGAGTAAGAGATAGAAAGCGAGAGAGATACATAGAGAGTGAGAGAGAAAGAATGAGAGTGAGAAAGAAATAAATTAATAAATAAAAAGGTTAAATAAAAGGTTAAAGGTTAATAAATAAAACTTAGAATACGTAAAAGCGTTAACCACGGCTTGGTCGAAGCCTACATACCCTACACTCATTGGATAAATTTATTGTCGATTTCGGTGGGCGGATCACGCCCATTTTTCGTGGGCCGATTTGATCACCATCCCATCGGGTGTATGGTATATAAAACAAAACGCAACACAAACCCTTTCGGTTTATGTGGAAAACAAACCAACAAAGTTAGTATCACTTTCGGTTAAATCGGGATGTATTCTAAATATAACCCTTTTAATATGTACGATATTTTGAAGCTTTCACTAAGTGATTATGTCATTTTTCACTGGCTTTATTTGTTTTCCGCAAAACTTGAACTTTTATACATCTTCTCATTTCATGATACTCTCAGTCTCATTTTCTCTCTCTCTCGCTTCTATATTGTGTGTATTTTTCTCATCTCTTCTTTTATAGTTGGTCCTATGGCATTCTATTGTACGAAATTGTGACCTTGGGCGGCAGTCCCTATCCAGCGATACCCACAAACCGTCTTTTGCATTTACTCAAATCTGGTTATCGGATGGAGAAGCCGAAGAATTGTGGCCAAGAATTGTAAGTTGATGGGATTAAAAACGTATCTGTTGTTGTGTTATTTTAGTTAAGTATAATTTAATTGAATTCTGTATATTATCTATTTATTTGTTTGTTTATTTAAGAGTTTGATTTATTCTTTTTTGATAGCTATAATCTGATGTATTCGTGTTGGGCTTTAAATCCTGCCGAACGGCCAAATTTTACACAAATCATTAAAAAGTTGGAAGATTTAATGAATGAAACAACAACGAGTGAAAGTCAAATCGAATGTTTAAGTGGACCAAAGGGACAAAAAAGGTGGGAAAGCAAGGGATATAAAAGATCCATAAAAGACAGTAAACTCATGAACAAACGCACACATTAAAGTATATAAACACACATAGAGAAAGGCACAAATATTTGTATACATACTTAATTCCTAAATTAAATGTTTGTTTCGTTTACAGTCCTCAAGAAATCACCAGCGATGATGCTTACTTGAAGCCGCTTTAATAAATGGCTTAGGAATAACAACAACAACATTTCAAAGATTAAAAGGATTATTATTATTATTCAATAGTTTTATTTTGATTTCGTTTACATACAAAAAGAAAAGAGAAGAGTCTTAAAAAGCCACACAAAAATCAATACATAATTAAATATCAAGGTTTCAAGGAAAATTAATTATTATTTTATTGTATTTCTTTCTACTGAAAGAGATACTCTTACAGATACAATGAAAGAGATACTCTTTAATTTCTTGCATTTCTATACTCACATATTTATGAGACTTACATTTTAAAAAACGAATATTTTTGTGAATTAGTATGAATCACTTTCAAATTAATATGAATCCATATTGAATCGTTTGAATCTTTGACTCCGCATTGAATCATTCTGAATGTTATATGCTCGTCTTTTTGAGTTATTTGCTTTTAAGCACAATGAATATGTGCTTTAAGTATATTCCTTGAATTCTAATAATTTTAAAAGATTAACAAAAATAAAAACAAACAAAAAAAATTAATAAAAATTCCCACAAATAAAATTAGAAGAATATGAATTCTAAACTCATTCAATGAGGACTTCATAAAACATCAACAATCGAATCGAAGATTCAATCAGAAAACTTCTTCGTTTTATCTTAAAACCACTTTGAATAAAGCGTATTTAAAAAAAAAACAGTTAATAAAAACATGTTTATTTTTATTTTTTATTTCACATTCATATACATATGTATATACGTGTATATTATGCATTTATATTTCTCCTTATTTACATAGTAATATAAAAGTACTTTTACAGGGGAAATACAATTTTTTTATCTATTTGAGTGCATTTTTCTATTAATTTTTTATTTTGTATAAATAGAATAGCAAATTTCAAAGGTACGCCAAGAATTAAGTATTATAAACAAAAGTTTTGCATGAAGTTTTTTATAATGAATTTAGCGAGATTAGGTTAAGCCCAAAAAGCCCCTTAATTATTAAATATTTCAGTTATAAAAACTAACTCGATAATCGAGAAACTACTGCAAAAAAACATAACAGCGCTTATAAAATAAATAAACAACAAAAGTTGTCAAATTTCAACAATAAACAGTTTAAACAGTGAGTTAAATTTTGTATAAAAGTCGTGATTTTTTTAATAGCCTTAAATTGTAACACGATTAAAGATGAACTTTGGTCCAGAATCATATCATGACTTTCAACGATTGTAACCAAGGCCTAAAATATTACGAGCCTGCAAAAAGATCGGAACGATGATAAAAAAAATCGATTAAAACCAATGAATAGTTTAGAAGAGAATCTAAAACAAACCGTTATAAACGCCGAGTTGAATGAATGCTGCAATTTATTCGTCATATTTTCACTTTGGGACAAAATCGCCTGCAGCTGCACCGCTTCATCCATGCGATTCTTTAGGAACTCCCAAGTTTTCGCATGATCGGGTGAGGTATCCTGCAGCATGTAGAGTTCGGTCAGTTTCATGATGGTGGCCAAACCAATGCGACGTGTATACCATCCAATCTAAAAGCAAAAAAGAGGACATTTATTTGCAGTTACACCACTTTTCTGTAGCTTTTGTTGCTGTTATTACTCACATCCACCGAACGATCTCCTGCATAATAACAAATATCATCGACTAACGTGAGCACTTGCGCCAGCGCAGTTGAAGCATTCTGTGGCAACGCTATCAAAGCCAATGCTTGTGGCCACTGCGCTTTGTAGGGTATCAACATCTCACTACGTTCTCGTACAGCACGCTGTAGAAAATCCACATGATCACTTTGTTGATTATTTTGTGATGTTGCCTGCTGCAAACGCTTCACCAGCTTCTCATTGCAGTGGCCATTAAAATACGAGACGAGCGCAAACCCACCCTCGGGAAACATTCCGTGCATCACACTGGGGAGGCCAGCATCTTCGGCGCCTTGAACGATGGCGTTGCGCGTCCAGCCAAGTGTTGGAACGTGCGGGAGAGCAGCAGCTAATATCTTTCGTCGTATAGCTTCGACCTTCTGGCGCTTGGCTTCATCTTCATCTTTAGCACCTGCATTGAGTTGAGCGGCTTCATCAGCGGCTTGTTTGCGAGCGAATTCTTGTTCGCGTTGTTCTTCGCGAGCACGAAATTCATCAATACTCGCCGGTGGGGCGCCGATAACGGGTGAAATCTTTACTGTTGTTGTATTTGGTGTTGAGCTGTTTGACGGCGGACAGCTTTCTCTGTTGCTGCAATAGAAACGTTGTTGTAGGAACGTAGCTTGAATAGATGACGATGGCGATGATGATGAGATGCTGTTGCTTCGACTTGCTTGTGTGGTTCGTTGAGTCCGCATCAAATCAGCAGCGACAGAGTAGCTCTGGCTTCGAGACGCAGGTGCAGATAAATAATGCTGACAATCTAAAGAAATATTCAAATTGATATTTAAATTTAACCATTTATAAAATGTTGTTGCTGTTATTATTAAGGAGATTAACAAACCACGTCAACTAACAACATTGTTTAAATGAGTTTAACCTAAGCTAATATGTTTAAAGCTGCTGTTTTCTTGTATTTTTTTGGTGTGTTTGTTTGTTGTTAGTTTTAATTATTTAAGATCTCGTTTTCAGTAGATTTTTTTCTAATATTTTGCAAATTTTACCAACAGAGTTACTCATGAGTTACAAAACTAAACTGAACTAAATTTGCACTCTTAGATGTTAATTAATTAGCACAATTTTATGCAACGCATTATTATCGAGCAACAGCAACAGACACTACCATCAACAATAACAAGTTTTTAGCAACAATTTAAGTGTGAGATGTTTGTTACTCAATTTGAAAACTTTTCCAAGGTTTTGCTTATGCAGAAAACAAAAATCTGCATTGAAACGGATGACAATGTATTTGGTTTTATAAAGTGGACCATCCGCTGGTTTCTTTTTCAATAATCCCATCAATTTCAATTTGATTTAATAAAACTTTTAATTTCGTTTTTCATTAGTTTTTGTTTAAATGTGTTTATATTTATTTTTTATATAATTATAGTAAAATAAACAACAGTTTAATGGATTATTTTGTATCTGTATAAAAATGAAATAATTTGCATATTAAGAAACATCATTTAGATTCTTATTTGCACAACAATTTCGTGCAGAGTTCTCCACGCATTCCGTTGCACGCGCCCACAAACTACGCATCAAATCCAAAGCACAGAGATTTTGATTCAGCACCTCCATCTTTTGTTTGCCACTAAATTTTAAATCGATTTTTGGCCTGGTTGTCTTATCATCGTCATTCTCTGGATATTTATTTACAATATTGACGTCCAACATTTTCAACTGCCGACACGTTTCTTCGGATACGTCATCTCCACGTTTGTCAACCGATTCCAATTCCTTTTTATAGTGTGCCAACGACATATCCAAACCTTGTCGCAGAGGTGACATAAACTGTTTATTGATCTCATCGGCAAAATTCCAGAAACCCGTGCGATTGTCCAAATCTTTAAGCGCAAAATAACGCACCGCATTAAGTGAGGCAATCAACTTGTCCGCTTGATCAATCAGATCCGTTTCGGCGCCGTTGGGCAAACAGCAAATGTTTTGCAAGAAAATCGATCGAAAGTCGACACCTGAATAGAATGACGGCAAATCGGCCGTCTTCTCAGGCTTTGAGCGGAGCGCATTTGCTACCAAATCTTTGTAGACCACGGCCAAGTAGCCCGTAATCCCGGTGTGCCCAACGGTGCGCAACAAATTTTTGAGTATTAAGTACTTTCCTTCATCGTCGAATTGCAGTATATACGCGCGTAGCAGCTGCAAACCATCCTGGCGTAAATGGGTTTGAGGCGAGTAACCGACAATGTTGCACAGTTCGTGGCAGAACGTTTTGTGCACCGCCAGTTCCAGCTGCGAAGCGGGAATCGGGTCTTTGAGCATCTGCGCCACCAAATACTTGCCGAGCAACAACCCGCGGTAGTGCAGCGCCGGTTCGGCTTGATTGAGCAATTCGGCAACGAGATATAAGCCAGCTTCAAAGATGTATAGCGGTGCATAGATCTTGGGAATTTCATCCCGAGTAACTCCTTCCACCAGCAGCATATAATAATAAATGGCCAACCCTATCAGGGGCAACTTTTCTTCGATCATGAAGATGTTGTGGGAACTCATCTCGAATACACCTTTCTCGGAATTCAAACGCGGTTTCCAGCGTACACGTTTCTCTACATACGACAGCAGTTGCAGTGGGTCTGCTAAACAATCCGAAACGCCTTTGGTTATGTTGTAAGCACATTGAGCCGTGTAGCTGTTCATCTGCGGTTTCGTTTCCGCTGTGCTAATGTCGAGCAATGCCAATGGTCGCCCTAAGAGTTGTACCAAGAAACAGCACAGCACGTTGCGACTATCGATTTCATTGGAACGAAAAATCGCAGCATGACATTTTGTTGCCTCCTTTAATGTGGACAGCAACGGGTCATAGAATAAGCCCACTGTAATGTAGTTCATCAGCAGGCGTAACACTTGCACATCCTGCTCCAACAGCCGCTGCTGTTCGAGATCGTAGCCTTCGCTCAGATACCTGGGCAACGGCAACTCGGCGAGACGGCTCTGTACGGAGTTCAGGGCCCATTCGATGGCACGGGGCCGCTGATCCAACAATCGCATTAGTATCTTCTGTAGGGCTTTGAGCGCTGATGTGAATATGTTGTCAGATTTTTGTTCCTCCACGATTTCGAGCAGTTCCAGCAACAGCTCTTCTGCCGGGCCGTTAGAGGCTATTAAAATCAACAGCTCCTCTGCGCATTTATACAGCGGCATATTTTGCTCATAGTTGACGTCATTCAGGTGCTTGACACAGATATGCAGCACGTCGCCGGCGACTGTTTTGAGCGACTCAATATTACGGGGCGCTTCCGTAGAACCACTGCTAAAAAGCAACGCAACGCCATCGTATTGACCTTCGACGATTAATAGTTTAATAAGTTTGACCAGATTTTCACAGAATGCTGGGGGAGGAGGCTCCGCTGGTGAATTGCGCTGCATAATTAAGGATTCGGAGGTTATGAAAACTAGGCCGGATTTTGATTTCTCTGATGCAGCACTTCGAAGAATTCTTATTTCTCCACTTTTTCTTAGTTTCCTTTTCGAACGTGTACTTTTTAATAATTTCTACATAAAATTTTTGATAAAATCAACAAATTTATTTACAATTTTCGGTTACTTCTCTGAAGCTAGATTGAAATCTTCTAAATTTTCTGCTGCCGTTTTTCAACAGCTGTCAGTTTACATTAATTCTTTTTTTGTTCTGCGATAAATGTCAAACTTCAAGAAATTCGTGAGGTAAAGTGGGGAAAGAAATTTTCATTTCGAACTGTTATAGAAATTTTAGCAGTATTCGATTAATTACAATATGCTACGATTTACTTACGCAAGGATATGAGGACCTTTTGAAAATTCAACAATTTATTTAATGCGCCTAAATTCGCCATCTCTCGAGCTTTCCCCGTGCACTCTTTTCAAATTCTACTTTTGCACTGTGACCGACTATTTTTCTGTGTTTTTTTCACGTGAAATGCAGTGCAAATTGTCAACAACGTAATTCCAGAGCAGAGTTGCCGGTTGCCGATTATGAAAATATATTTTAACATTTAAACAAACTAGTAAGACATAAAAAAAGTACTAAAAACGGTCGAATGACGTGTGCCATAATCGATAAATCAAATTATAAGAATAGTATAATTAACTGACTAGGTGCTGAATAATTGTAAGAGTAAAGCTAAAATGAGTGATCAGAAAAAACTGAGGCAGAAGCGAGGAAATAAACAGTCTCATTCTCGACGGAACCCTTTTTTTTTTTATTAAGACTGCTTCTGTAAAAGGTTTATTTTTTTTTACAACTGAAAAATATAACATCTATTAAATGCATATTATGTACATAAGTTCAATATATATATGTATTTTACAATATTTTTTGTTATACAACGCAACGTACGCAACGGATGTACTGTAACAATACTGTTTGCAACTCTGTAATATTCATCGCTTGAGAGTCCCATTCGGCTCTGTTTATTTTGCGGTATTTTACAATACTGTTTTACAACGCAACGCACGCAACGGATGTACTTTAACACTACTTTTTGCAACTCTGCAAACTTAAATTAATTGTTTGACAGTTCCATCGGTTTGCTTGCGTGCTTTTCTTTCCTCTTTGCTTCTGCTTTGCTTTGCTCTGATGCATTCAACAAAATTTTTTGGCATTTTAGATTTTGGTGTCGTGCGTCGTCGTTGTCGATGTCGGTGCGCGTTTGTGCGACAAATGGAGAGTTTGTGATTTGTTTTTTTTCTTTTGGAGAAAAGTGAAAAATCCTTGTTTATAAAAACAAAAAATAAATTTAAAAAAACTATATAAATTAAAAGTGTTGAAAGCATAATGTTTTAACTTGTTCTGTGAATAAAAAAGATACCACAACAGAGACTAGCAAAAAAGTGAAAAGTTATTCAAAACAAGGGTGGAAATTGAAAAACTTGTTTTTTATGTGCATTTGTAGCTCGCTCCTTTTGCTTGCTGGTGTACAAATAATGCAAAAAAAGGAAGAAGGAAGGGAGTGGTGAAAATTGAAAAGTGCATTCAAACTGTGCTAATAATTAGTGAATATAAAAATATTGAAAACAATTTGTGAAATCTGCAGAAAAGTGTAAAATGTGAACCGAAAGAAAAAGGATTCAAAATTAGGCAAAAGTTAATTTTTGCAACAACACACATACGACGCAGCAACCTCTTCCAGGCGGTGGCTGACTGAAAATCCAGTTTCTTTACCACGTCGCTCTTTCGCTTTTTATTGCTCTTGGATTTTTTGTGTTTTTGTTTATACGGAAAACGATAAAATTTTCACTACAGCAATAAATTGGTAACAAAATTAAGGCTTCAAGATGTCGACACGCTCGCAGCTGACGAAGGATTTGAACGGTGAGTGAAATTGAGAAATTTTAAATAATTTGAATAATTATATATTAGAACATTAATAAGAAATATTAAATAAGGAGCAAGAAAAAATACTAATGCATTCCTTTATTTCTGTATGTTTTTCAATATTTTCCTTATTCAAGTCGTAGGATGTGAAAGGATCCGATCAATCAAAATGCATTTACAAAAATGCTACAGTGACTGTTAAATATTTAACATTATTTAAAAACATAATTTTCCAGTTTGTTATTTAATTATTCAGTCTAATAAATTTGTATATGTTTTAATTAAATTACTGCTAAATCAGTAAAAATTTCCTAAATTTAATTTTTTAAAAATATAATGCTAAGAAAAAAATATTTAAAATGTTTTATTATTTATTATTATTATTTATTATTAGCAATTATATGAAAGTAATTGGTTTTTTAGGATGAGAGGAAGGGATGAATTTACAAGGTGTTCTTACAAAATCACCTACAAGATTATTTACCGAATTCAATATTCATTCAATACTTGAATGTGAAAATGTGTTAATTAACTCGATTTGCGTCCGTTTATTCTGTATATCTTATTAATGTATATAGTTTTGTATAGTATATGTATATAACATACATATTGTATATTTAACACTGTGAGACTTAACACAGTAAACTTAAATTAACAAAAATTAACTGAACTGTTTTGGACTAATCTAAATAAAACCGGTTCTCTCTGGTGTTCCTTAAGTGGTTACTAAGCCGCTGAATTCTCAATGGACGAGGAGGGGAGGGGGTGGCATTGGGAACAATTCTACAGCAATAACTACAAATTTTCACAAGATAAATATTATAAATCCAATAAAAATAAATTAACAAATTCTTCAGGCAGAAATAAATAAATAATAAAAGAAATAAATATACATATAATAAAGTCTTTGTTGTTACAATTATTAAAATAAAGATGATTATTTATAATTTAATAATAATTGTAATAGGTTTATTATTAAAAAAATCATCACCGATTTCTGATGTCTTAAAAGTTGAATAACCTTTTATAGGTCCATCGTGTTTTCCATCCTTACCTACATCAAGGTTTAAAAGATATCTTATCTCATTCAAACACAGATAAATTTTGCTACTTCTTCTTCATCTTCTTTATCATTTATTGTTGACTACTCTTGAGGTTGTTTATTATTCTTGTTGTCATTACCCAGTAACAGTGAAAGTAATTGTGTGGTTTTTTAAGTTAAACGTTTTTAATTAGTTGCCCAATTTTTACAAATACTAGAAAATAATTAAAAATGAGGATAATACATAAATAAACATTAAGAACTAAATGATAAAAATATGAACAAAATAATAATTGAAACTAAATACGTTTTTCCGCAAACTGGTTAAACATTTTTTTGTATGGAATTAAAACCCAAATCTCAAAATCTAAGGATGGAAAATTCACTCTTTTAAGAAAACAAGTTCTCGAGGCCAGATTTGTTAGCACCTTCAGTGTTCAAGTGGAAGAGTCAGTCGCCTGCTGAATACTCGAAGACACGAATCAACAGAACACAAGCAACAAACGACGTGTTCAGGTACAGGTACCTGTAAAAAGGCTCCTTTTACCAGTCGTCGTCGTCGCTGTCATGGTTGCCAGGTATTCTTTTTATTAATTTATTGTGTTCCCATTAAAAATAAAAAAGGGATCAATGGAAAAGGAGCAAAACAGAAAAAGAAATCTTGAAGTAAAAAACAAAAAAAGGAAGAGCAAAAAAAAGAAAAGAAAAAAATTAGAGCTCATTTCGTTTTTTGCTTGGTTCCTTGGTTTCCTTAAAAACTCTGTACGAAAAATTAATTATACAAACCAAAAATCCTTTATAACAATATTCGTTTATAGCAAAATCTTGGTTATAAAAACTACTTCTAAGGCTCTACCTAATCTATCTCCTAATCCTCTCATTTAGAATAACCCATAGTATGTAACCGATACAATCCGTCGAGTTATCGACATTAAGTATAGATTTAAGAGTAAATTAAATATTTAAACAATTGAATTGAATTTATTAAATTTTAATTTAATATTATTTCCTACATACACAACCTTAAAAAATATTAGAAATTACATTTTTTCCGAGTTCAGTGACCTCAATCAACTTAGTAACAAAAGTGAATCATTGTACAATATATTTTTATTGGGACAAATAATCATTTCATTAGTTTGTCATTACTTCTGTTTGTCTATCTGTCTGTCCATCCGTCTGTCTGCCTGCAGTTTTACAAGTAATTTAAATGACATTCAAGCGATCCGAGTCGATTGATCGTTCCACCCAACTTCATGAACATTATTCGTAGATAATTCTTGTAGATACTTGCTTCGATATCGATGCCTCGTCTATTAATGACAGATATAATTTATAACTATAAAAGAAATACAATTTTTTTGTTGTTTTTCAAACCCAACTCAACTCTGCATTCAATTTAATTGAAGCGTAACTGAAACTGAAAAACATTTCAACCGTTCGTAATTCGTCGTACTTCCTGCTGAATGAAACCCGATAAACAAGTGCTTATTTTTTCTCTCTAGAAATCTGAAAAGACATAATTTTGTTGTATTTTTTTAATAACTCGTATTTATTTTATTAGCTCTGAGTATGTTGTGTATAAAGTATCTAAATTAATGTAGTTTTTAGAATGAGAGAGAGAGAGAGAAAGGGAGAGAGAGAGGTAGAGAAATAGAGAGAAGTAGAGAATAGATAGAGAATATCTAGAACGAGATCGCAAAAGAGGAAACTAACTAATAAACTGTTAATTGTTCAAGCGAAACTAATTTTATTAACTTCATTATCATTATTATCGTCATTATTATCATCTACTCATATGATTCTCTCGGAAATAGAATTCCAGAAAAAATTATCATCAGATAAGCAAACAAACACAGATGAAAGTTGAGACAGAATAATAATCATCATGATAAATATAAATATAATTTTTATACACGTTTTTAGAATTAAAAATTATATAAACACGAAATGCAGGAAGGGGAACTTGTACAAAATAGGTTTCTTCAGACCCTTCAAAGAGAGACGACAGCTGATGAAAGTAGAAAAATTAATATAGAAAACAAAGTGACAGATGAAGTGAATTAAAAATGAGAGAAAGATTATTATGATTACAAAAGATTATTATTACCAAGATTATAGATACTCGTAATAATAGATATTTATTGATGCCGGATTTTGAAATAAATGTCTGATGGTTTGATACGAGAAAGAGAGAGAGAGAGAGAGAGAGAGAGAGAAAAGAGGGAAATGGATGGCATAAGTATTTGGAGATAAGTAGAGTCATTAATATAAAATGAAAATATTCCAACTGAAATTTTAAGTGAAATTCAACCGATAAATCGTCTAATTAATGACCTGATGACATTTCCTGCATGTCGAAGTTGTGATGTCATCAGTGTGAATGAGCTACGATTAGGAATCGAAATCTTCTTATTTTACAACTGAGACAAACACCATAAAAATGCGATTTCCTCAGGTGCGTCCTCTTTCACTTTGAATAACTACAAACACAAGTATATTTTTTGATTTATAGCTTATTTTAAACCAAATAAATTACTGAGATTTATGTTGAGCGGTCTGATGACCCACATTTTTTATTTATCACATGAACCATCTGTTGATTTCTTGGGGTTTTTTAAAAAATGACGGAATTATTTTATTTACTCCCCTTTTATATATTGTATAACATTTATTTGTTTTGTTTTATTTTAGTTTAATTGGAAGAGGAAAGATTTCTTATCTTTGGGAAGATTTTCGATGAGCAACGAATTTTTCCCTTCCCATAAAAATGAGATTCTTGTTGATGTTTTTACTAACAGCTGAGCTCTTTGTTGTTGAGTTTATGAATTCTTAATTTTTCAGAACTAAAATTTAAAAATTAAAATGGGTTTTCGCTTTGTTTTCGGTACCTAAAAACAACAACAGAAATTCAACAGCAACAACAACAATAGAAATAATGATTAGCTTTTGAGTTCGCTACAAAACAAAACAAAAAATTATCATATTTCATTGAAATTTGAGAGCTTCCACTTGTTGTTATTAGTTTTGTTGTTGCTCATATTATTAACGTTCTTCATAAACATGAAACTTATACAGACATTATTTTTATTAATATTTTTCTCGATGCCAACCCGATTGAACTAAGATTAGAACTCATTTGTTTTTTAATGATCATCAGTTTTATTAAGATTTTTGATCGGGTTTCAAAATGTGTGTCGAACAAACTTCTGAACATGCATCCATTTCGCGATACGCGGGTCTTTCATACCGCGAGTCGGCGGTAGACGGCTTTGTATTGCGAACCTCTCTCGATCCCGTCTAATGGGTCGCTAGACAGAGACAGTATTGTCTTAAAAGCTTCCTTTTATAAACTTTTTTATATACTTTATACAATAAAATTAACACAGTTCGAGTATTTATCTTATCTTGGTAAAAGTTATTGATAAAAATTCCATACAGAAGCAACAAAAGCAACATTTAATAATAAGAGAAGACCAAATCACTTATCAAAGAAAACAAAGAAACGTATCTGGTATTTTTTTAACTTAACGACGTTATGCTGATAAACGAAGCGACTTGTTCGAGTACAAGGCCAGTTAAAAAAAACGCCCCGACGACTGATTGACTGACTCATTTCTTGGCAGTTGAAAACTGAAACCGTACGCGTTCAGTTACGATTGAAAGACTAAATAACTTAAAGATGAAGTGAATTTTTAATTAAGTTGAGGTTGAATTCGTAATTTAATGCACCACATTTTCATAAACATATATTATTTGTATTCTTCCAATTCTGGAACAAGAAAAAAGCTACAAATTGTGTCTAAATTTTAACAATATACGTAGTCGTACAAAAAGAACGATTAAAAGAAAGCCAAAGTGAAGAAGAGATAAAAACTGTACCCAGAAAAGCACGAAGTGTAACAAAATCTGTCGGGGAATTTTGAAAGTGTTAAGTTGGGAGGATTCATTCCGATTCATTCTATGTATAGCAAGCTCACATCTCAAAATGTACACCAGAGAGTTAATGACTCATATCAGCGAATATTTGCGCCACATCATCCACCTCCAAGTTCTGGACTCTACGCCAAACCAGAAAAACGAAGGTATGTGAGGTCAAAGCAACCGAACCGAAGAACGAAAAACTGACTCCATTCTACTCCACTTACTTTACTCTACTCTACCCTACTCTACTCTACTCTACTCTACTCTACTCTACTCTACTCTACTCTACACTACACTACTCTACACTACTCTACTTTCTGATTTCTACTCTCGACTCTGCTGTCTACTCCACTGTACTCTACTTCACTCAACTCGATTCCACTTCTGAACATACACAACCACCTCCACAAACCTTCGAATTAATGCGTTGGTCAGCTGATTGCTGATCGTGCATCTGTTGTGAGCTCTCAGAATTTCAGGTTTTTTCAGAACCGGATCGATAACTGCATCTGCATCTGTTTTTGTTCAAAAATTTATTTTGAATTATTTAAAAAGCATGCAAAAAATGCGTTATTGAGCAAAGAATACGCTTTATTTAAAAGCAATAATTTATTATCTGACATGGAGTAACCTGGAGTATATTACTTTTGAAAGAAGATATCCAAAAAGTAATTTTTTTAAAAACCTGTATCATGAACTTTCAGAAATCATGAGTTATTTTAAAACATTTTTAGTGACGAAAGACAGACGAAGTGAAATCAATTAATGAAATAACGAAACAAAGTGAAAAGTAAATAAAAATGTAAACAAGAAAAAAAAAGAGTGACAATATCCCTCCCCTCCCTGTCCGGTAGAAAACCGGTACCGAAGCAACAGTAATGAAAAAGATCGCATACACATGATAGAATCACATATAAAATGACTTGTGATCAGGTTCCATAACAAGTTGATTCTGTTTTCCGCCTTTACAACATTTTTGCTAAGATTTCTTCAGATTTATTTGGTTTTTGACCCAGTTCTTAAGAAATTGGAACAGAATCTATGAGTTAAATGAAAAAAACGTGCAATTTAAGTTGATGTAGTTGTTGATGTTTAAGCCGATGATGATGATGACGATGATGATGGATGTTGTTGTTGTAAATCGTACGAGCGAATGAATGCGAAGAATGTGGTTAGTAGATTGTGAAGAAAATGAATGGTGTTGTTATTTCTGTTCAAATGTAGAACTTGTGTAGCGCACAAAGAAAATACTTACTTTTCTTTAGTTGCAAACGATTCGCAACATTGAATAGAAAATTTTATTTAGCGACGATCGAAGTTTTCTCTCCTTCCCCTTTCGCCTCCCTTCACACACCTTTTGCTTTCCTTTCCTTCTCATTTTGCCTCTCACACTCCGTTCCCCAGACATCAATTTTTGAGTACATGTTAAGTGCTCACTTAAAAAATGAGCTGCGCTTTCATTTGTTTTTTTTTTAACGTTTCGTTATTTTTTAGATTTCTTTTTTCATCGTTTTGTTTAATTTGTTTTCTCTTTACTCATAGAATTTGGACACTTTTAACAACAACAAGTGCAAATGTTTCATGTGCATAAGAACATTAAACAAAAAAAAAAGAAAATTCGATACATTGTGATACACAACAACAATTACAACAACAACACTCACATACTAAGCTTGCCTTTTTTTGCATACCAGCAGATGTGACCTCGATTTGAAGCTTTTATAAAATTGCGAAATTTTGTTATCGCGAAAGCTTTATTTCGCGTTTTTCCAATCATTTATTTATACATTTTTTGTGTTTGGCGTTTGATTAATGATTGAGTAAAATTTCGTTTGTTTTAACGAAAGTTCGATCACATCTAGAAATTTTAATAAATTCTTAAAATGCATTCTTTAAAACTTTTAATTCTATCTTTCTTTCGTTTCTTCCTTCTCATCGTCTATCCTTCTCTCCCACCCCCCCCCCGCACCCCCCACCCCCTCCCCTTCTTTCGAAGTGACACATATGTGTCACTGCCATTTGGCAAAAACTTGTGGCAACTTCTACTTTTTGCAGAAGTATGTATTTGTTGTTGTGGATTCTTTTTCTTTACCAAACAAATTCTTTCTTCTACGCAGTTCATTTGTTTTCTTTTTTTTTCTGCTTATTTTTTTTAAGAAAGAAAACGGCTTCTGTATTTTGTTTTGCCCTAAATTTCTTAGTAGTGTTACTGTTGTTGTTGTTGTTAATGTTAACAACAAGTTGCTTCTGTTTTCGTTATTCTTTTTTTTTTTTGCAACAGCAAGCAAGAAATGTGTTTCAATGAAACGCGAACGTGAAACGAATGCGTTTGAATGCAACTTTTAAAGAAATACAGTAGCAACTAGAAGAAAAACAACAAACGCAGGAACAACAACAACAATAAAACTGTGCTACAAGTGCAATTGACTATTTTTCTTTGTGGTGATGATGATGATTAAAGAGAAATGGTGGAGGGGGGGAGGGGCTTGCTTTTGAATGTCACTCACTACTCTTCCCGTGTAGCAATCAAACGTTTCTTCCTCTGAGCAATCAAACGTGTTTCTTTTCTTTAATAGTAACATAGTCACCATCCTCCGCTCTACCCTCCCACTCACCTTCCTCGTCCACCTTCTCTTCTTCATTTCCTACCCTCGCGTTACACTTATCAAAGCCATGCACTCGATGGTGTTGTGGTGACACAATTTTATGGTGTTTTGTTGTTCTTCTTATTACACTGTATTGTGGTTCTGTTTGTTGTTGCAGATGATTTTGTTGTTGGTAATGTTTCTCTTTTTTGTTCCTGTTCCTCTTCTTGTTGTTGTTCATGCTGGTGTTATTATTATTATTGTATAAACAAAATACTCCTACATTTTTTTTATTATTCCTTTCTTTACTACTATTTTATTGTTGTATTGAATGATTTGCTTTATATTTCTTTTATGTTTGTGTATGCAACGCGATTGATTCTAAGGAGTGATTGTTTATGGGAAAGTAGAGGGGTGAAAGGGATGGAGGCGCTACTATCCCCATGAATATCCTATCCTATCCTTTATGAACTAATGACAATGAACCCAGACAAATAAAATAATTAATAGGATAATAAAATTTTAATATTCAAATGATAATCATTTAAATTATAACGATATTAAAGTGAAACACCAAATAATTATTAAATAAAATTACAGTTAAACTTCACAAAACAGTCTCCACTTCTTCATCTTAAAAATTTCCCAACTTGCATTTCAATAAAATATCCACTTTAATTAAAAATATTTTTGACGTCATCGGTTTCGTTCCCTCAAGTAACATTGTTGTGAATCACTGAACAAAAACAACAATAACACAGCTACAACAACAAGTAATTATAAGAAAATAACGATACATACATACATACAATAAAAAACAAAAATTAATATGCAAGTCTTTTTATCAATTTCGTACGTGACAATTTAAAGTCAAATACTTTGTAAATAAAAATATATAAAGGAAAAAATGATGGACGAGGTCAAATAAATTGAAAATACCAACAACGACGCATTTATTTTTCTTTGTTATTAATAATAATAATAAAAAAACGATGAAGGAAAAAACAAACCAAAAGATTTTGTTTCTCATCCAGACGAGAAGAAAACAAATAAAGAAAACAACAGACAACGATGATGATTATAATGATTACACTACGATGAGTCAACTAAACATACATTTTTTATACTGAAGAAAAAGAAAATATTATTAATATTTCTTATCGTATATTAAGCTGTTTAAATACTTACTATAATATTTTCAATTTAATTTAATATACTGGTATTGAATAATTTTAAAAGGAAGCATACTTAATTGAAATATTAGAGAAATAAAGGATCAAATATTTATTAAGTATTTGGTTACGTCAACTAGAGCGAGTCTTAGGGAAAAAAGAAGCGAGGAAGAGATGGAACAAGAGGAGGAGAAAGCTTAGAAGTATGTTGTTATTGCTAACTACGAGTACTCGTAGTTGTTGCAGATATTGAAGTCTCTCGCGAACAGCTTCATTTGTGGTTCAATGAACACTGCTTCACTGATATTCGAACAAATATTAGTCTTTCTATCTGCTGCTTTTCTGTCCTGTCTGCCTGTCTATGTGAGGTCTCCTTTTCTCTATCTTCCTCTCGCTCTATCTTGGCGATGAGTCTTGTCCGCCTTCTATTTTTTTTATTCCACTCCCTCTTATCGCCATCTGCAGTTTTTTACGCGAATAAACGAGTTACGATTGTAACTATTGTGTACTTGTATCTTCTTCTCTCCCCCCCCCCCCTTTTTCTTCTTCCTTGTCGTTCTTCACAGTCCACTGTATATCTCTGGTACTCTATACTCTGGATAATCCTCTGAAAATGGATGAAATCTTTTCCACGAAATTGTGTCAACCGCTTCCACGGTGAAAAATGCCAATAATTTGTAGTCGTCGCCATTATTTGCCAAGATTTTTTGCGGTATTTTGTCGCGATAATCCTTTGGTTTTTCTTTGTTTCCTCTTTTGCTCAACTCAACTATTGCAATTATTTATCTAGATATGCACACTATTTATGGCATGTATGTTTTATTTGCCTTCAACTTGTATCTTCTGTTAATATTTGTGCTGTATATATTAATTTCGCTTGCTGGATTCTCAGCATAAAAAGTATTCTCTTAGTTGGTAAGTCAGTCATTCAGCCAGTGTGTCTGTTGTCATTCATGAGTCATTTCTGCGGAAGTAATCTATACATATGCTCAAGCAAAAGCGTTTCCATACATCCTTTTTTTTTTGTTTTGTGTTTTTCATGAGCTTTTATGACGGTTCCGTTTGAACAAAACAACAAAAAAAACCCACCAAAACTATGAATGCTGTCACTTTTGACAGTTCGCTTTGTTACTTCGCTAGTTTTTGTTATGAATGCTGAATGAATCTCCTCCCATCCTACAGGAATATGGATGAAATAGTAATAATAATAGTAATAGAAGCGATGGTAATAATAACAACAACCTATCAAAATTCTTAGCTGTTAGGGGGCGTGTCATTCTATTCATATTCCTAGAAAATCTATATTTTAGAGTTATTTTTTAAATGTCTTTTGTAAATACTTTGTATGATGAAAGGATGATTTCAGAGAGTTTCCACAGGACTACTTATAAACCAGTTGCCTGTATTCCTGACTGGGTTGTGGTATTATCTCGGTTTAGTTTATATGGGACAGTGGATCAGTCAACCGAACTAACGGCTCAGTCTCACACTATACGCAGATTATGAGTTCCTTTCTCTGCTCATATCACCCCTCTCTGGAAGAGGTTGGTGAAGGTAACTCATAACCACTTACAAACTAGTGTTCAGTCTCCTGAGTGGATTGTCGTTGTCGTTTATAATGATGGGGAGGGTGAAGCGGGGGAAGCCAACCAACCAAACGACTGACTGACTCTAACACCATACAAGGACTATCAATTGCTCCTTCTCCCCCTTCACCCCGCTGCCGAAGGCTCTGTCAAGCAGGTTGCCAGATTGTTAACCTGCCGGGCTGCCTTCCTTCTCTCTCGAAAGAAAGATCAAAGATTGTTCTTTGTTCTCTTTTTTGGGATTTGCACTTTATAATCTTTGTATATTTTTTGACAGTTTTATTTTATTTCCTTCTCTTCCTCTTTATCTCTCACCGCCTCCAATCACCCCAACACCGCAGTCCTATTCTCTTCCTATTTGTTTTACTCGAAATTTAGGTCATTCTTTTAGCTGCCGGTTTTTCTACTTTTTCCCGGTGTTGCTTTTCTTCCTCTTATATTATGAGATATTGTTGAGAATTTGTCGATAGAATCGACAGCTATACAGACAAATAGGTATATCGTATGTAATTTTAGATTCCAACATATTGAAGAAGAGAAACATTCTTTTTCGGTATTTAATTGGATTTTCAAAAAAATTCAATTGATGACTTCATTGATCTCAATGTCGAAAGGGAATAAATTCTATAAATTCCTTAGCTTAGCAACAATCGAAGAAGAAGTATGAAGTTTGTTCCATAATTTCATTTCTGTTAAAAGACTGAATACTTATTTATACTTTTAGAACTGTTATGTTTTCTTTTCTTTATTTAGTTTTTTGTGCATATTTTGATTTATATTTTTTAATGTTCATATTTTGAGTTATAATGTAGTTTTTTTCGTTTTTGCTTTTAAAGCACTACGCTTCCGGTAAGACAAATATTCCTTCATCTTGAAGACTTTTTGTATCCCCGTTTTTACCTTTCACACTCCCCCCTCACTCTCACTCTATCCTTTTTCCTTTTTCAAATCTTTTTCTAAAGATTGTTATTTTATTTCCACTAGTTTGCACTCGTTTTTTGGTTTGTTTGTGTTTGTTATTGTTTTTTTTTTTTGTTATTATTTTAAACAATTTTTCTTATAAATAACTCGTTCGTTCCGCTGCGAGTTAAACTGAACCGGAGTAAATTTATTGGTTTCCTCTGCATCTGAGTTGAGTTTTATTATTTATGTTCGAGTCTTGAAACGGAATTGTTTACGTAGTTGCAGCTGTGCAGCTTACGCTCTACGTACGTTTATCGTAGGAATTCCATGGTACTTTTTTTAATATTTCAGCTAAACCAATTGTATATACATACAGATAGATATATTGTATACATTATATACAACACAACGCTTCAATTCTGATGCTAATGATCTCCGAAATTTATTATTTGTTGTTGGGGTGCATAACCTAAATTTTGATTACTCAATCGCAGACATTAGCTGCGTTTTTTTAATGAACTGTATAGATCTTCGCCATACAAATGACACTTACCCAGGTTTTACTCAGGTCTCTATCTGGGTAATAGGGAAATTTTAAGATTTCCCTCTAATTTGAATATAGCCGACTTCACGAATTTCGGAAAACGTCAAAAATTAAAATTGAAAGATCATTTTATATGAAGACCTGTATAGTTCTTTAAAAAAACGCGATTCAGATTACTTTACGTAGGAAAGATTATACAATGAAGTTGGGCGCGATTTCGATTTTAGCGAAATTTCCCTCGTCGTTCTTTTAATGAACTGGATCTTCAGTTCATTAAAAAAACGCAGCTAATAAAGTAATCTGTAATGAATTAATGCTGTCTCTTTCTCATGCAAGCTCTCTTTCATTTTCTCTCTCTTCTAATCAAAGTAAGATTGACCTCTTTTCATTTATATCTTAATTACAAAATTATCTTAATTGCAACACTTTACAACTTTTTAATACTGCTTTAGCAAGAACCTTAACAAGAACATCCTTGGTACTGGTCTTGGGTTGGGTCTACATAAAAGTCTTGTAACTTCATTAATTAACACTGAAGTCTTCGTTAGATTCAGATAGCAATTTCTATCCACTACAAAAACAATAACAAAGTCGGGCGTCTAGTAGATGTTTACACCTCAGAAAAACAATAAATAAAACACCTTAAAATGAAACCAACATGTTTTGTTACGTGTTGTTACTCACTCATGTCTACGAGAAGAACAGGAAACGGAAGAAAAGTCGAAGGAAAAAGAAAAGCAAAAAGAATGTACAGTGGAATGATTAATTATAAAAAACATTTGATTTGAGGAATGAAAATTGAGAAGATTAAAAAGAAAAAAACTTTCTTATAGTAGTTATATCCATCTCAAACTCAAAGCGAGGAATCATTAATAATATTATTACATTTTAATTATGATAATTTTGATAATATTTTAAGAAATCGATTGCAATAAAGAAACTAAATAGACTTAAACGTAAGAAAAAAGCGGACTCTAAGTGGAATATTAAAACAAGAAAACGGAATATAAAACAATACGAAGAAGATTTTTTATTACTGTCGATTTATTTTTTATTTAGTGGGTAATTTTGTCTTCACTTTCATTTTAGCTTTAAACTCTTTTATACATCGCGCTGTGCTTTGTATTCTACATCACCCTTTTTTCTTCGCTTTCTTCTGCACAGTATCTGTCTATAAACGGTATAAATATGTTGTAGATATGTACGTGATCAACATAATTACACATCAAATTGACAGCAAACTCAAGCATTTACCGAGTAACCAATCGAACAACCAACCGACCAACAGATCAAACAACCAACGAATTGACCGAACGACCAACTAGATACTATATCTATATATATGTATAAAGATAATAATAGCAAGAATAACACTCATTAATCGATCTACCTAATTTTCGAAGTAAATATCGGATAAACAGTCCGAGTGAAAAGGATGGAAAGAATAAAAAGAAAGAAAGAGAAACGTGTTACTTTATTATTGGTGGTGGTCGCAATCAATTTTGGTCAAGTGGGTTAATATTACAAGCTGTGTTATTTCGAAGTTGATTGGAATTACAATTTTCTGAGAATTTTAAAAAGAAAAGTCGACACACGACTGGCAATCACTGGCACACGATAGTTATAAAACATTACATTTCAACATAAAATACTTTTATGCAACTATTAATGATTTATTCTTAATTTTATTTTATTTAAAAATTTGTTATTTAGTGGTATAATTTAGGTTATGTTTATTCTCAAAAAAATCAATGAGAACATTTAGAATATTTTTTTCATGATGAGCCGATTTCTCGGCCAGCGTTGCCACAGCTTTGAAAACCGACTGAACCTCGCCATCGCGTTTTCATGCATAACAATAATGAAATCAGTTAAAATTAGTTTAATTTACGTAAAGGTTTTTCTCATTGATGTTGTTGTTATTATTATTATAATTGTTTTTGTTATTATAGTTGTTGTTTGTTATAAAAGGGGAATCAGTTGTTGTGGTTGCACCCGCCCGGAAGTATCAACATCATTATCATGCTCGCCTTCATTATCATCATCGCATTAATTATAACGTACCTCTCTCTCTATCTCTCCCTCTCTTTTTCTCTGTGTTCCCTCTCTCTTTCTCTGTCTACCTCACAATTTTTTTGTTTCTTTGTCTGTTGTCTTGAAAAAGTGGTTGGCTGTTTGTTGTTGTTTTTTGTATCTTCAACTTGTTTATTTATCAAATGACGATGTGGCATTATTTGTTGTTGTTATTATTATTATTGTTTTTGTTGATGTTATTATTGGTGTTGTTGTTTTTGCCTTTTGTAATTACAAAAACATAATATTTTTTTTCCTTTATTTTAGAAAATTATGGAATCAGCGATGAAAAACAACGTGTAGAAAGTCGTCGTCGTCGATGTTGTTGTTGTTATTATTATTTGTGGTGCTTTTTATAAATTCGAATACAATTAATATTAATTTATTTAACTTGCATTTGATTTTATTGTGTAGTATGTTTTATTAACTATAAAATGTTTGAGAAAAGTCTAAATTTTCTCTGCTTCTTACTTTCTCAGAGAGAGGTAGAGAGAGAGAGAGATTCAGAGAGATTTTATCTATCAGACTTCAAATTATTAATATATCCTGAATATACATATTGTAATTAAATGGAAAATTTTAGGAAATATGAAAATTGTTAGGTTTTTTATAAATTTTAAACTGCAGAAACAGAGATAAAGAGTGGGAAGAGAGAGGGCGATGACAGATATTATAATATATACATTCATTCAAATACTACAGATAAAAGCCCACAACATCACCGTATCCATCACAAAATCATTACAAAAACCATATTTTAAGCACTTTTTATTGTTTCTGGTCTTCTGTTGTGTTGTTGCTGTGTTGTTATTATTGTTGTTGTTTCCGTCCAATCCGCTCATACATCATGCAACACTCCATGCCAACAACATTTCACTTACTTCTCTCGACGCAACATTCAACCAACAGCAACAACAACAACAACAACACGATGTGTGTTTTATTCAAGGACTGCTCTCAATTTGAAAATTGCAGATGCAACGCACACTCACCGAGTCGATAGCAATCACCGAGTTGAGTCCGACCCACCGACGACAATTTGTCTGACAACCTATGATAAAGTGACAGCGACATGATGACATAATACTTGACTTTACATGGACCTCGGGCGCTGAGAGATTTGCTGGAAAAACTCTTATTGTTTTAGTATCTATGGAATTATATTATAATAGAGGCAAATACTAAAAAGCCGACATACAGCACACATACCGACAGACATGCATAAAGACATACCGACAGACATGCATGTGCATTCATATATTTTACTGTATACCCCCCATCAAGTGTTGTTGTAGTACGTGCTGGATTCTAAATCGGAATAAGAAAGTGATTTAGAACAATAACAAAACAAAATGAGAAGAAAACCAACAACACAAACAGAAAGATTACAAAGAATTTCCTTTCTGTTTATTCTCATAAAAATCCAATTTATAAGCATACATCTATATGCATATATCTCTTTCTCTTATGCAGACTAACGACCATATCGGATGTTTTTAATTTAGATTTTAACAGCGTGTAGAATTTAGATTTTTTTAGATGTAAGTACACAAAAGAAATTAAAAGCTTTATATAAAAGTATAGAAAAAATGTTTAGATGAGAGTTATTTTGCATTCCTTTTTGGAATTTTTAGTATTATTTTAAATTTGAATTATAATTCATAAGTAACTTTTTCCCAAATAATATTTAATCTTTTTTATATGAACCTTATTTAAATTCTTTCAATTTCTACAATTTGTTGAACTCTATTTTTCTAATTTTTATTACAGAGAGCATTAAAACAATTCTGGGCCGTCACACAAAAGTTCTGGTAAAATACATGGTTAAATTGGAGACAAAAGGCGATAAAACGGAGAACCGCGTTTTGGTAAGTTGATAATTCTCTCCTCTGATTAAGTTTAGAATAAGGAAAATTATTCAAGATTTCGGAAAATCGTCGAAACTGGTTTGTCTACAAGGTCCCGAAGTAAAACGGATTTCCGAACTTCAATTTAAAAACCTATTTAAGAACAATAATTCGCTTCCCGGTGAAAATAATATTGATTCGCAAACCAACTCAACTTTCAACGTCTCTATTCTTATTTCAGACTACGAGTGACCTATTTTACGAGTATAAACGAGATACTTTATTATCATCATCGGTTTTCTGTTTTTCTTTCCATGTTAAAGTTCGGAAAAATATATTTCCACTTTCAGGGGCATTTTATTTAATTTTCCTCAAATTTATTTTCAAATTAAATTCTCAAATAGATTCAAACACTTTTTCTAGTTGTTGTTTCTATTCCTCCTATTGTATGTCTATTTGCTGTCCAACATAAAAGACGACCTTTTTTCTTTTGGTGACTTATAATAGCATTTAAAGTGGTTATTAGCCGACTTAATGCGCTTGTAGATATTCCATGCGAGCGATGACAGTTCGTGAACCAAGCAATGACAACGATATCATTCGTCCCGTGTCTACGGGGGATCTCCCTCCCTCTCTCCCTTCACCCTGTCAAGTAATTTAAGCTTAATTAAAGCCAAACCGAAAAGCGAACAGCGACGAAAATAACGATGATGTTCACATTGCATTGCATGACGATGGAATCGTTGCATCGTTATTGAGTTAAAATTGTTTAAAGCAATAAATATTTAAAATTTGAAACTTTTTTATGCTGGTCTCAAAAGTGGCAATCGTTGTCGTTGTTGCTATTAGAGTGCTATTATGGCGGTTCTTTGGATGAAGATGATGGTGACTACAAATGCTGTAATTAACACTTAAGTTAACTAAGTTGAATATTAGTTGCGGCTACTTAGAGACCCACGAGCTATCTTAATCGATCTAATTAGTAAAACGAAACAAATGACTTCATTCATTGAAAATGAAATCCAAATCTCCGGACTGCTTTAGGATTTAAATTTTAAATTAATCTTTTCGTATTTTATCTTATGTATATAGAATCCGAACTTTTTCACGTTCGACTTGAAGAATCTGAGTATTTATTTCGGACTCTATTCAGGTAATTTTCCTAGTACTCTTAGTCTCTTCAACGATCTTCGACTCTTTCGATTTATGCGAAATATACTCAGAACTCTTTGTTATGTAGTCATGGTTCTCAGGATTCACGATTTCTAAACTTTTAAGGT
This sequence comes from Myopa testacea, assembly GCA_949629155.1. Taxonomy (NCBI): domain Eukaryota; kingdom Metazoa; phylum Arthropoda; class Insecta; order Diptera; family Conopidae; genus Myopa; species Myopa testacea. Next base: position 60,952,383 of record OX451346.1, read on the forward strand.
CCGAAATTTGAATCTTCGAAAACCTTTTGGAATTCAAGTCGACTTAAACATGATCTGTGTTCACTGAAGGATCTGTATCCTATATCTTTTTAAGCCACTTTATTCATACTAAAGTATTTCATTCCTTCTTTGACTCCAAAGAACTTTTAATTTATTCCCCAACCTTTTCTAGTCTTTGTCTTTATATTCTATTTGTATGTCTTGCTTGGTATCTTTGACTCTCTTTCTTATGTCTTTCTTTACCTTTCATTCCCCGTTGCCGTTTAGGGTATTGGTTTTCTTTTTAAGACCTACACACGCTTTTGTTAATTGAAATTTGATAACATAAAATTATGTGGTTCGATGACGGTGTTTTTTCACGTAACCGAAATAAATTACTACTGTCAAGGTCACTATTGATTACGTGTCAAGTGTTCATTAGTACAACACAAAGGTTTTTAACTTGATTGATAAAAAGATAAAAAGACTCATACAAAGGAGAAGAGACGGGAAGATTAGTCAAGAGATTAGATAGGATTTATTAATAAATAATAGATTAAATTATTATTCAAACACGTGGTTCATTTTATTGAAGAAATTGGTAATCCAAGAATAATTACAAGACTCAAAGAGTTCTGTGTGTACAAGGAAGAAGATCACGATGGAGGACACCGAGACTGAGAGAGGGAGAATTCCAGTATTTAAAAGGTCCCTGGAAAGGGGTTTCTCAAGGATCCTCGAAGTAGATTGTCAAGAGTCGAGTGATGTCGATGACATCCTCTCTCTACTGTTTCTATCTCTTTCTTCTCATTTTACATTATCTCATTCTCTCTTCCTCTACAATTCCACAACTTAAGTAACGCTTTCCTCTCATATCCAACATTATCCAAAAGTTATTATAAAAAAAGCAACAAATAATAAGTTTGTACTTAAACCGTTTTATCTTACCACTAGCACCAGTCACCACCAGACCCTTGTTAGTTGATCTTCCGTAATCGACACCCGACAACATTTTAATCTTCTATTCGTTAAGTTCAACAAATGAAGCATTAAATACGTTAATCTCTAGAAAAGTATTTAAAACACAACTAGAAAATAAGAAAGAAGACCATTAAAAACCATAGGAAAACTAAATTAAACTTGAATGAATGAAGTTCAAGTTTTGTCAAGCAGAAAACTGAACGAAAAACATATTAAATTACAAGCGAATTCATAGCCTTGAATTGAATTGCTATTTTAATACTATTTTAATGCTATCTAAGTCTATACTTAATCTAGGAATAAAGCAAAAAAAAGACTGCGAGAAAAAACCAGCTTTTTAAACACGAAAAAATAACACTTCAGTGAGCATTGGAGTCAAGTTCTGTTGAATTGAATAAATCGAGTTAACTAAATGTTTTAATTAACTTGTGATGATGCTTCTTTTCGTCTTATTATTATTTTCATTTATGAATTCAATTATTTGATTAAATGCTACGAGTGCGCTTTTTCTCTCTCACTCAAGTTAAAACATCTGAAAAATACAGCGTCTTCAACGGCAGCAATAATTTTAAATTGCATGCTGCTGACACAGAAACTAAAACTTTGATGAAAAAATTACTTCTACAATTCTAGAGATTGAACTAAGAAGATATCGTGATGTTGGAGGAATGAATGAATGACTGCGAAATAGATAAAGTTTTGAAGAGTAACAGAAAATCTTTTGTTCACTAAAACCACAGCCACTTGAAACTGAAAGCTTTTTAGAATTGTATAAAATGCATTGAAAGAAGAAGAAAGTAAGAAAGAAGACGAAGAAGATGATGAGGAAAATGAAGAAGAAGCTAAGGAGGAAGAAGAAGACGAAGCATATTTGATTACGTTGTTGAAAGAATGATTGAATTGAATGAAAGTGGCTGGGATCTGTTGAAAGGTCGGTTGATGAGGGAAGAAAAGAAAAAGGAGGAGGCTCTGGTAAAAAAATTGCTCATTTTTTATCATAAAAATCGTTAATTTATACGATTATTTTGTTAACAACCAAAAAACTAATAAATAAATATTAATAGTGAAAATGTTCCAAAAAATCTTAGAAAATTAATAAATACTAAAGAATCTTTTAAAACTTTCTAAATAAATATTTTAGCACTTTGTTTTAATAAAGTTAAACAATAAATTATTAGTTAATTGGTAATTGTAAACGCTCCAAGTTGTTTAGTTAGTTGATTAAAATGCATATCATATATCTGCGGTTTTTTTGCATTTTTGTACTGTTAACAAGCAGACAGATATGCAGACATACAGGCAGATAGACAGACAGACAGGCTGGCAGACAAAAAGTTATGCAATGAAAATGCAAAATTTCTTTGAAGTTTTTGCCAAGTTATGCGTTAATTTCACTTTATAACAAATGTATGAATATCAATACTAACAAGAAATAAATAAATAATACTAATAATAATAATAATAATAATAACTAGTAATAAAAACTACAATAATATGTTAAATAAGTAAAATCCTACGTGTTGTGTTTCTCCTTCAGCATTTTTTTCTGTCCAATTAGTTTTAATAATGTTGAATTATTTAAAAATTTCACGGAAGCTAAATATTTATTTTTATATCTATTTTATTTTATGAATTTTCATTTCTATTCTTCCTTTACATGCAATGATTTTTAATTACCTTCTTAACCTCTTTCTTCATACATTTCTGGCTCCAAGCAAAAAATTTAATAGTTTTGACAAGAAAAATCTTAGTTTTGGCGTCAGTTGTTCGCGTAACTGTAACTCAGTGTTAGAAAGCTGAGAAAGCTTGCAGCAAGAAATTTAAGATTCTACTTGCTTTTTAGTCTTCTTCTCCTGTCTCCTGTTCTTTTTCTTCCTCTTCCTCTTCATTTTCAAGTGTCAGCATTCATTTCAAATTCATAACTTTTCGTGTTACAAAAAAACATCCATTTTTAGGCGCGGTACATCAAAAGTTTCATACTTAATGACATGATTTGGTCCTTTAGAGAGGAGTCAAGAGTTACACAAAAAAATGTGATGAGAAACGAAGAGTAGAGAGGGCAGGAAACGAGAGAGATGGCAGAAGGCGTTGTTGAACCAAATGTTAGAGTCTTGAGTGGACTCAAAATGTCAAAATTTCTATTTTACACATGAGTTGACTTGCTTCTGTTAACAGGCTGGGCTCACTGTTTGCCTGTTTTAATGATTGACTGACTGGTTGACTGGCTAGTTAGCTGACTGTGTGACTCACTACAACCATCTTGTTTTTATTATTTTTAAGGACATTTTTGACAACATTTTTGAGGAGTTTATTGTAAACTCTTAAATAATAATAATTCCAAAATAATGAAGAAGAAGATTCCATAAAAACAAAGAGGAATTTCTGCCTTTGATGATGTCTTAGATTTCATATTCAATTTTTCTTAAAATCAAACCTTCGTAATGAGTACCGAAGTAATCAACCACAAGAAAGACAAAGGGCTTCCTAAGGGAACTGAGGGTAACTGAGTCATCATAACGGTGTTGTGAACCCTCGTGGTAAACAGAAGTCCACCCTTGAAACTCGTACTCAAAGAAAGGGTGGAAAAGTCATGATTGTGGGTGCAAAAAAATGTTCACAACCAAAAAAAGTCGAAGTTGAACAAATAATAAAATGTTCAAAGAAACAAGTAAAAATAAAATCAAATTAAGTATACAAATTTAAAGAATTTTATTTAATTTAATTAACCTCTGTCGAGCTGAGTTAAAAATTATTCTACTATGGTTTTAAGTTTTTTAATTTTAAAACACTTTTAAATAAACAACCAAAGATTTTTAAATGCGGAAAATTCTCAAAGAGCCTAGGCTTTGTTTGTGGTCTTGAGTGTAACTCAAAGTGGGTTGAGTTAAACAGAGAACTTTTTTTATAATCTTCTGCAAAGGCTTTTGATTGCTTTGGAACTTGAAAAAGCTGATATATTTTTTTGCAGATTTTTATTTATGTCAGTTCTACTGAAGTTTTGTGGTTTTTAGAACGTCTCGTTTTTTCTCTTTCACAGAGAGTGAATACTCAATTTTTCTACTCAATTTTTTCACTTTTTTCCGACATCGTTAAGTCGAAATCTTTTATATTTAATGTAAGCAATATACATACACTTATTTATTTATTTTTCTTTTACATGTTTATCATCTCATATTCCAACTTGTTTTTCTTTTCTCTTTTAGGTTTTTACTCCGGTACGAATTTATTTGCTCATCGCAAAGGTGCCCACAAAGGTAACTAAAGCTACAACAATATCACTAATTCACATCCTGCAACTAATTAAATTTTCTTCCTTCTTTTATTTATTTTAATTTTTTTTTTTTATTATAATTTGTTCTTTTTTTGTTACTCCTACAGATCGAGTGCCATTTTCATTACTTAGATATTCAAGCGGTGGAAAGTAAAAAACCTACTCATTTCTCTATCATCACAAATGATCGCCCCTACTCTTTTGCCACAACCGGTGATGCCGGCAATTTTAGTTCGGTAAGTCTTTCAGTTTATAGATTATGATATCGTATATATTATAAGAGTATACATATAAGAGTATAGTATAAGAGTATAATTAATTTAAGCTTATATTCTGCGTTCTCTCTTTTTTTCTTAAAGGGTGGGCCATCGGATGGTTTCCTTTAAATTAAATAAGAATTCAAAACAAACCAGTCGATGGACCCACGCTATATAATATTGTACATCAGTCGTCTTTTGATATTTTTATATATTTTGTTATTATTTTTGTTTTATTGCAATTTTTTTTCTATTTTTACAGAATGCCGATGTTATACTCACCGATTTGGCATCAGCTATAAAGCAAATTTTTCCCACAGTTCCACTCAAATACATCATACGAAAGGTGAGTGAATGAGTGAGTTATTTATCGTGTTTCTTCAATAAATAATAAAAGAAAAATATAAAAAAAAAATCAAAAACCAGAAAGCGGGTTAACGTTCAAGATTTCTAGTGAAGCAACCGTTATTTCAACCTCTAGAAAGGATAAAATATTCCTTGATACAAAACTCTTTTCTCTCTTATCAAAGTTTGAACCTTCGAATTCGGAGAAAGATTTCGAAATAATTTTAGTGGTTTGTTTTTGGGGATGAATTCAATAGTTTTACTGTAAGAATTTACCAGCATTTTTCTTCTGTGTAGGAAAAAAGTACTTCAGTCACAGTCTACGTAACTAATCACATTTGTTGATCGTCATTAAATTTTTTTACTCTATTTACGTTTTCCACTCTGCACCCATTTTTTCTTTTGCATTCCTAATCAATTTATTTTGAAAATGTTTGCACTTTAATCTTTCTAAATTCGTTCCATTTGAAGTATGAATTTTGCTCCTGACTGGAAACTAGATTTCCTCCTCCGGATGCTTGTTCTTTCATTCATTTATACATTCGTTCGTTTTGCTCGTTATGCGTCGTCGACTCGTTGATACTCGTTGTTGTATTTGCTTAAACTCGGACTCAGTTGTAAGATTTAACTTTAACTCATTCCTACTCGTTCTTGTTTTGCTCATTATTTTGCTGAGTTTGCAATTTTATTAACTCCCTCGTTGAAGAGTTTGCGGAGTTTAGATTCGTTTGCGTTACGTTGTTGGAACAGAACAACGCCGTTCTGAGGCTTGCATGGCGTTGTGGTTGTTGTCGTACTTTTTTTCCTTCTCGTCATATTTTTGTTGTTGCAATTTAAAATTTCCATACTCATGTAAGCAAGGGTGAAGGCGGAGGATGAGATGGAGGGGTACTGTGCGTGTGCTATGTGGGTGGAGTGGGGCAGAATGGGTTGGTCGTGGAGTTGGCTTGGTGATATAAGGCTGGTTAGTGAGCTCGTCTTGTCGTGTGGATGCTTACCATTTATTAATTAAAATCTCATTTAATGCTTTAAAAAGTTCGTTGCCTTTTCACCCATTGTGAGTCAGTCGTACTTTAACCGGCTCGACCCGAGCCAACACGATCCATCCCGCCACCGCCTTTATCATCATCATCATCATCCATCGTCCATCGTTGCATTTGAATTGTAGAACTTTTGTAAATATTTGTACAACAGCAGCATATCGTTCGTTAAGAGTATTTAATTAACCCCGTTTAATAATCATCAGACCTCATGAGTTAGTATTGATTGCGCTGAAAATATGAATGTACCGAGTATGAACTCTAACGGTATATTAAATAACCAATTTACTGTTAGATTACTGTTCGATTGAAGTGTATCTATAGGATTATTCTTCTATATTCAACTTATTTTTTAGTCATCTATACAGTAACCTTGAAAGTTTATCAGTTTTTACATCAGTTTTGAATTATTCAGCAATTTTCCTCAGTACTTAAATCAACTGAATAAGTAGAATTTTAAACGACGGATTACACTTCCTTTAAGACCATTAAAATAATCTCCATGAAATTAATTAAGTTCTATTCCATTTGAAGCATTTTCATATTTTAATAATAAACAAATAATAATTTTATAGTTACATATACGATTATAGAAATACAATACTTACATATGTACTCGTTTATGTAGCTATACGGTCACCTTGAAATCAAAAAGTACATATAATATATAATAACTTTATTATATGGTTTATGAATCATGATCAGTGTTCAGTTTGTAAACTTTTTATTGACTTACTTTGAAGTCATAAAGTATAACTTGAATGCATTTAAATTACGATCACTAAACTTTGTAGTTATTAGAAATCAGCTTAAAAATTTAATGAAGATACAATCGCTCGATTTTAAAATTACTTTTCATTTTATAACCACTCATCACATCTTAAATTTGATTTTTCAACATTTTTCACTAGATTATTAATTATATCTCTTAACCTTAGAGAAGTTATCAGTCACTTCCTGCGCAGCTGCCAACCTCTAGCGAGGACTAGTTTCGGGCCGTTGGGTCCTACCTTTTCCAGTAATTGACAGATCTCGGAGATATAAAAAGGCGACGAAACTGAAAGAGTTCGTCGAAGGGTCTAGTTAGGTTTCTTGTCAACTAATTCAAACTAATTTAATCTGATTTAAAAATTACATGAATCGTAGGAAAAAACATAAAAAAATACCCTATAATCTGTCAAAGATACTTACAATTACCATACCAGCTAACGTTTTATTAGCCATACCAGCTACATTCATCATGTACTCACATTAAACCCACATAAAAATGTAAGCTTCATTTTTTGCGCAGGTGGTAAAATTTTTGCAGCCAGGTAAAAGCACCACCACCGCGACCGGCCGCTTTTCAGACAACGCGACAGAACACATGACATGCATTCTCTCACATTTACGACGTACAAAAGCCTACAACACAACACAACAGCACATGATAATAATAATTGCCCAGGCACACGTACTCTTAGTTGTTAACAAAATATTTTAACATACAAATTTTGTTCAAACAAAAGAATGCATGCATTTTTTCTCCATTTTTCTCTTTTTTTTCTTGCCTGTACATATTCGGTATAATATACTATATTCTGCTATTCTGTTGTAAGATGGCGGTTGACTGAGAAGAATCTATCCCGGTATAAAATTATTCCTCAAGAGATCACCTTAAGATGGCTACAAAGTATCATCATAAAAAGTGTTGCAAATACGAGTATTAGTCAGAAGATTCCGAAAGTACATATGTATATTTTACCATAAAATCAGTAATTGAGCCGTGGATAGTGTTTAGCAGAGTCCTAAAAATTGGTTAGTGAAGAGACAAGAATTCATAACTCTTGACGTGACGATGGAAAGAATTCCAAGTTAGAGTCAAGAATAACAGTCAATTGCGTAAGTCAAGAATTTATTTTAACGATTGACTTCTTTTGAGTTTTAGTCTAATTAATAACCAGTCTGTTGCCTTCTGTAGTTAGTTACAAATGAACACTTAACTTCGATCGAGTTCTAGTTCTGTTATAAACGATTCAGTTGACATCTATCAAGTTTTAGTCGATTAGAGTTGATTTCTATCGAGTTCGATTTAAGTTACGGATGAGTATTGATGGTATCAAGCTTCAGTTGCGTTACGCATGATTCTGTTGATTTCTATCAAGTTTGGTTGAGTCGTTTGCTAGTTGAAGAAGTACAAATTTACTTGTCTAACGTTCCATTCGCATTACGTGTGTGCCAGCTGATTTCTATGGAAATCCATTTCACTACTGGGTCCATTTATTTACACTGAGGTGCTGTTTGTTTCTTCTTTATGGGGTGATGAAGTAAAGGGTAAAGAGGGAAAGAGATGAGAAATGAGAAATGGGAAGGAGTATAAAGGTGAGTCTTCGTAACTGCCGTGACTTATTCAAAGTACAAGCCGCGCAGTTTTTTTAGAGAGACCCTCTACTGTTGTCAAAGAGATTCCAACCGTCCACATTTTCTACCTAACACAACAATTAACCCGTGTCTAGCATACGATTAACCTAAGAAATAAGTTGAACATATTCCCGGGTCTCGATTTAAATTGCAATGTTCACAAAATATTAAACGCCTGAAAGTATGCTGAGTTACTAATTGACAATTTGCATACTTCATTCGAGTATCGCTATAAAATCTACCCAAGGGTAGGACGAGCTGCATGCATGTCTGTCGGACTCTCTGTTTGTCTGCTGGCTGGATTCTTTATCTTTCTCCCGACTCTGTCTGTCTGTCTGTTGGATTATTTATCTTTGTCTCTCTCCTCCGTCTTTGTTGGTCCTCATCATAACACAATACAAATTCTATGAAAGCATGAAGACTTCTGTTCGACATACAAGTGTTCAAACAACAACAACAACAGGTACCAACAACAAAACAACCCGCATGAAGAGAAAAGGGTTTGTTTTTTTTTCTTTTCTTCTGTTGATCCAACGGAGTTCACACGGTAAATTGATCAGCTACAGTTTAGTTGACGCTGAATCTGAAACTGAGTAAATAAAAATCAGAAACCTGCATGAATAACAAAAAATAGAAGGGGTTGATACATTGAGGAGGGAAAAGTTGTCATTTCATTAATACATATTTCGTTATAATAATTTTTTATAATTAACGGCATACTTTACAGTTTATTATAATATAATATGGTATTGTATTGTTATTAGATCAAAACTTTCAATCTTAATATTGCTATTGTTGATATATGTACTAGAAGAGGTGTGATGACCGCCCATTTTAACATAGGGTGTGGTCAACAATGTTACCAGTCTAAAGTTTTATTAAAAGTTTTATTTTTATTCTTCTTGTTTGACTTTGCTTTTGTTGATTCTTCTTTCTCTCTGCTCTAGTTCAAAAGTCTTTGACTTTTAAACATTCCTAGAAGCAAACAAAAAAGCAACAACAATAATCGCCACCAACTTAACACACATGCAACTTTGTTGTGCCAAAGTATTAGAAAAGTTTTGTCGAAAGACATTGTTATTAGTTTGTTTGTTTTTTTTTTGCTTTTAGCTTTAGCTTAACATTAGATGAAAACATTTGGGTTTTTGAAACTCTTTCATGTCTTTGTTGAAAGAGATTGCACAGTATATTGAGACTCGTTTGACAAAAAAAAACATCGAACAGTTGTAAAAAAAGTATGCATAAAAATTAGTACCTCTCAAAACAAAAATAAAAAGAAGAGGAAGCAGGAGAAGAAAAAGTCATTTAAAGAAGTTTTTCTTTTTTCTCTACAGCAGAAGCATCAAGTAAATTAATAAACAGGTTATTTTTAAGGTCAAGCGATTCAAATTGATTCGATACATTTATATTTTATTTATTTTTATCTTTCTTCTTCTTTTGTCATTAAATTTGTAGATTGATATACAGCCACCAGAACGTGAGACGATTTTTTCGGAAGAGCTGCGTCCCGCCGACCCGCGGAATGTTGGTCCCTGTGGTGGCTTTAGCACTCAGTATTCCTGCATGTGTGACTTTCATGGAGTACCCTACAGGTTGGTATATAAATACATATGTAGAAATATTTATAATCATTTTTATTTTTACGTTTTTATTGAATGATTTATTTAAAAACTCAGAGAGGAAGTCGCTTGGGATATCGACACAATTTATTTATCTCACGATACACGAGTGTTAAATTTACGTGACTTCGATCATTTGGAACCAAAGTGAGTTGAATTCTTATTGAATGGAAGTGTATTGAATTTGTTGTTGGTTCAACTCTGGATCTTTTCATTAATTTTTTTAACCCTCTCTTCTGTGTTTGTTTCTCGTTTCTCTTTGCAGAGACTTAATGGCCATCGTATCCGCGCTGGAGTACAACACATTTTTTCGCGGCTTGAAAGCGTCTCACATGCGTCTCTCGAATGAGACACTCGAACGTATTCTGCATGTGCTCAAGCGTTCCATGTGGCTGGAGGAGCTGCATTTGGAAGCTTTAGGTTTAAGGTACAGTGGGAGAGGATGTTGATGATGAATTTAACGAAATTCAGAAAATTTAACTTTAAAAATTTAAGAAAAGTTGAAAAATATAACGAAATACCAAAAATTGAACGAAATTTCTTAAAGATTTAACGAAATTCCTAAAAACGGAATATTAACAAATGTCCAAAGTATTAAATACTTAACGAGTTTCAGAAATATATTAATTTTTTATAAACATGATTATATAATAACAATTATAAAATATTAATTATTATTATATTATATTATTACTATTATTTTTATAAAAAGTATGCCTTGTTTTTATTTTTAGATCGGATTTTCTCCATAAATTAGCTGTATCTGTGATTACAAATAACAATCCCGCAATTCGCACGATTGATTTGAGCCATAATTTGATTGAAGATAAAGGTACAGTTGTCACCAAAGCTTTTATCAAATATTATTAATTAAGAATGTTGACAATTTTCAAAATAGTCACTTATACTAAACACTTTCATACAAGTATTGTACATATTACACATTAGCAAAAAAGATTTGACGATTGTATTTAATTTTATTTCGAAATAAACAAACATACGAGAATTTTTTTTAGTTCCTGTAACAATGACACGTCATTTTTTTATTTTCTCCTCTTTACACCAAATAATACTCGTTACTTTTTATATAAAATTGAATTTTAATAACATACCAAGTATTCACATTATTTACACTTACAACTGTATATAAAGTAAATTAAAATAAAGTTTCAGTCTTTTCAACCCTTTGTAAAACCAAAAATAATTTGAATTCCTTTCGTTGTTGTTGTTGTAATGTAGGAGCGAGTTCCTTGTGCGCTCTACTTGGAAAAATTGTGCAAGGTTTGATTTTAAAATAGATATGAAATAAAAATAAACATCTTTTATGATTGATGATTATTATTGTTACTTTGATTGATTTTCCTAATTCTGCTCTTTTCCAAACTCGTTTGCTTTTAAAAATTATTGAAATATTTTGCAAGATTTGTTGTTGTTTATTTACCAAGAGTTCATTTTTATAGAAAACCTCAAAATTTGCTTGCATTTATTTTCAATTTTCAATGCACATATTATATAATTAAAATTAATACTATTAAAAATAACCAATAATTAATTAAACTTAAGTAATTAAATTTAATATCTTTGCAACTTCTTCTATAATCTTATATAAATTAATTGTTAATCTTTATTTTTAATTGGAAAAATATTAAAATGGTTTGCTCCGATATTTCTTTGAGAAAAAATATTCAAATAAAATTTAATTCTTTAGAAAAACTATATTCAAATTAACATTATTTGAATTGCATCTTTCTTAGATTAATTAACGAGCTGAATGCAAAAATAAGTTAATTAAAATTCATTTTAAAAAAAACCAAAAAATTCAAAAGCTTCTTTTTTAAATGTTAATCGTTACCGGAATTTTGTTATTTAATAAACAAAATTTAACTGAACCGATTGTTCTTTCGTTTAACTTTCTTATTGATTATTCTAATTCGTTTTTCTTTATTTTTCCCTGATTCAATCCATCGTAGGCGCCATTCATTTGGCCGGACCGATTGCCAAAGTCTCCAAGGGTCTGTGCAAATTGGCCCTGGCCCATTGTGGCCTCACCTCGAAGGGCGTAAATCAGATGTCGCATTCGTTGTCGTTGAATCAAAGTATTTCGAACTCACTCACGTATTTAGATTTAAGCGGCAACAGTCTCAAGGACGATATAACTGTAAGTATTTACAAACTCCGTTCTTCAAATCCTGATCTTAATTCATGTTTTATTTGTTTATTATTTTTTTGCAGAATTTACACAATTTTCTGGCACAACCAAATGTTCTGGAATATTTGGATCTCTCTTCGACTGATATCACTTTAGAGAATGTAAGCTGATGCTATCTCTCTCTCTCTCTCTGCTGATCACTTTGAGTATTGTATTCTTTTTCGTCTTCTTTTTTAGTTATTTGGTGCTCTTCTACGTGGTTGTGCAACGCATTTAGTTCATTTAAACGTGTCTCATAACTCGTTCAGTACAAAGAAAGGCAAAGAAATTCCGCCATCTTTTAAACAGTTCTTCACCAGCACGTTAAGTTTAAAGCATTTAAACATCGCCGGTTGCAAGCTTCCAATGGAAGCACTCAAGTAAGCGAACAATATTAAAATTTTATAATTTATACTGTATTTAAACTAGCTTTGCCCCGATGCGCTTAACTGCCCCACAATATAAATTTAATCACTATGATAATTTCTGTGCACTTTGCATGGGTGAAATCAATTATTTTAATTTTCTTGCCAATCGGATTTGCTTTAAAACAATCGGGTGCCAAGATACTCACATTTGAACAATTTAATAATTCTTAAATTAACTTTCAATTGATTCCCTAAAAGTATGCAATCGTATGTTTTACCGTTAAACCTTTGGAATATGTGCCAGTAACAGTTTCGCCTAAAAATATGCAACTTTGTGGCTATCTATTATACATTGAATTATAGTATACAATATAACTTGTATTAAAATATTTTATTTCTTACAGAAATCTTCTCCTGGGTCTGGCATGCAACGAGTCAACAGCTGGCCTGTATTTAGATTTAAGTAGCAACGCTTTAGGTGCTCAGGGTGCACATGTTTTGGAATCCTGCATTCATGGAGTTCGTGTTTTGCAGATTTTAGACATTAGTGACAATAGTAAATATGCTCTAAGTAATAGTTTTAAGAGTGCTTTATTCATTTTCTTCCTCCATAGATTTGGATGCCGAATTAGCACCTGTTTTAGCCTCGATTTCAAAGAACCCATCGATACGAACTCTGTACATGAATCGTAGTTTAACTGGCATGAAACTGAAGCACATTCCGACCGTAATGGACGCTCTTGTGAATCTAATACAGAAGGATGACTTTCCGTTAGCCGAATTGATTCTATCCGAGAATAAACTAAAAAACGATATCCACGATTTTATTAACGCAGTGGGCAGTAATCAAAGTTTACAAAAATTAGGTATACAGATTAAAATTGCCTATAAAACCAATACATTAGGTAATACCGGCCCCCTTCCTTCCTCTTAGATATCAGTGGCAATTACATGGGTGACGTGGGCGCCCGTCTGCTTGCCAAAGCGCTGCAAATCAACAACAAACTGCGCACGATTTACTTGGACAAGAACAACATCACCCTCCAGGGCTATGCGGACATCGTTTATGCCCTCGAAAAGAATCATACGATGCGGACCATCCCCTTCCCCGTCTTCGATATCGCGCCGCATTTGAAAAACCACCCGGAGAAGACGGATGCCATCATGCGTAAAATGCAAGACTTGCTGTTGCGCAATTGCAACGGCTTGAAGCGTACCAACGGACAGGGCTTCCGTTTGCAGCACGGCTTCATGCTGTCGTCTACGCATCAGCTGGTTGACAAGCTGGTGGCGGAAACACAAGACGGGATCTCGCTGGCCAAAGGGGTGGCGGGTGGCGATCCGAACTCAGCTGTGCAGCGTCTCATCGACGATGCAGAGAATTGCAAGCAACTGATGCCGAAGCTGCAGGAAGCCGTGCGCGCTGAAGCTCATCCGGTGGAGATCAAGTTGACGCGCATCGCCAGCGACTTGAGCTACACCATTCAGGGTTATCTGGAGGAAACGCTCGAGACAATGATACGCACGGCGGTCGAACAGTGTCCGAAGACGCTGGGCAACCAGATGGTGGTGCAGGACTTGCGTAAGGTGCTTAGTGAACGTCTCGTGATACCGGAAGATTTTCTACAGAGCTGTTTACTCAATAATGCGGGCAGTGAAATTATGAATAAAGTTGGGTGAGTTCAAAGAGTGTTTCTGTCTCTCTCTCTCCTTCACTTTTCCCCACTGTTTCAATACTTATCTCTCTGGGGTACTTGATTTTGCAAAATTGTTGTTGTTGTTGCCTTTGTATTTCTACTCCATCCACCGCACTCGCTAAGCAACGTTTAAGGTCAGAGTTGTTTTTGTTTTTATTGTTGCTTTGCCAATATTTTGAATTAGTACTTCACTAAGTGTTGTTTTTCCTGATAAAAAATTAAGTATCTCGATGATTCATGCTGAATACAAATACAGTGGAACGAATGTACATGTAAATTTCTAAAACAATTAATATTTTAAATAAATTTAATTAATTGAAATTTTTAATTAAATTTCAATTTGATTGATTATTAAATCTTCGATTTAAATATTTTAAATTCGTTATTAAAATAATCTTTAGAATTTAAAACTTTAAATAAACTTGACATCACTTAAACTAACTTTTAAATAATTGAAATTTTAAAATTAATTTTTTTTTAAATTTGTCGCAATTACAAAAATCTCCGTTTTGTTCCACTGTTCCACTCTCTGTGGTCTACGCTGGTGGCTAGCTTTAAGCTCTAAACGACACCAAGCAAGATAAGATTAACAATTAACAAAGCCAAGAGCAACAACAACGACAACGTACAGTATATAAAAACAATGAAATTCGTTTCATTAGTTCTACTGAGTTTCTACTGAGATTTCTACTGAGATTTCTAGTCGAGTTGCTCTTCGCTGCTCTGCTGTTCATTGGTGGTGCTTCTCTGCACTCAGCGGCATTTCGTCTGGTTCAAGAAATCCAAATGAAAAAAAACTTCCGCCAGAGATTCTCCGCCCGCCCGGTCGATTTGTTTTCTCCATGGTCCACTATCTCTGTCTCGGTCCCGGTTGCTCGTTCACTGGTCAAAGTCGCGCGATTCTCGATCGCGATTATTTACTTACTAGCAACTAATCAGCGACAAACAGAAACAGAATCAGCTGAGCTCGTTCAACTAAGTACTCACAAACAAACTCAGATTTATTATAGCTCAGTCTCATTCTCATTCAGTAGCGACTCAATTTGTGAAGTTGCTTGAATCGTCGTCGCTTGCAATTTGTTTCCCCGTTTTTCGTTAAAAATGTTGTCGCAATGATAAAAAGTTATTAAAAAAACCGGACTAAAGTTGGAAACTATATAATTTTTTTCAAAAATCTTGTTTTTTCGCAAAATATAATTAATTATATAATGAAACGTGTCAAACGTTTGCTTTGTTGTTGTATTCATAACGATCGACACCCAAAATTGCACACCGAAAATGTTGATAATGAATTTCTTTATAATAAAGCCAGTGAAAAATTACTAACAGCAACAACAACAGCAACAATAACAAGAGATAAAAAAGCACCAGCAGTTGGTGAAGAAAGAAAACTCATGCCGCTTGTTGAAGCAGATGAAAAGTGAATAAGAAATGCCATAAACAAAAAATCTTTTATTTAAAAAAATGCTTAAACATATTTTCAATTATTATAATATTCATTTATTTATTTATTTAAAAGTTAAATAAATTTTCTTCATGTTCATCTTTTTAGTGAAATCGAACAATCGTTGGCAGCAGCGATTTCGGATCGTGCCACAGATGAGGTACTAGAAGCTTTAACACGTTATCGTCGTGGCCTTGGCATTTCCGATTCACCTTCGGTCCTGCTGCTGGATGAACCGCAGACTCCGGATATTGTTCGCAGTCGTTCTAGTCATGTAAGTTATCTTGGTTAATTGTCATATCATATTACAGAACAAAAAAATATAGAGTTATAACATAAAATAGTCAATAGTTTTAACACACTGAAGGTTGCTGATGTAGATAATAATGTGTAAAGATACAAACCAGAACGGCTTTTAAAATGTAGGGCTAAGCTTTAGTGTATACATATGTACATATACATATGTGTATGTGTTTCTGTGCTTTACTTATGAATAGTAGTGTCTATCCCGGAATTTTTCCAAGGAATTAGGTTCTGTTGAGGCTCCGTTCACTTTGGCTCAAACTAAGATGATGTTATCCTCATTTAAGTGGTATTCTTCTCCGTCTTTTGTATCTTTCCTTTTTGGAATTGATTCATCTTACATTTCACGACCAAATACATACCAAATACATACCAATCTTTTTACTACAGTATCATCCGATGCATTTTTTTTCTTATTGGTAATATAGAATTTGAAATCATCAACATAGAATTTAGAAGATTTATGATTAATTGTATTGTACTACCATACTTGAGATTTTTAAGCATTATACTATTATTACAATATTACTAAAAACATTATTATTGCATTATAAATATTATTATTATTCTTATTATTATCGTAGCGATTTTTTTTGTTTGTTTTATTAGGTAAGATAAACTAAGCATAGCCACTTACATGTATTTAGTTAAACACTTTAAACATTTGTGTATACATATAAGTTTTAATAAATAATTTTGTGGTAAGATAAAAAATGCAAGGCTTTCAAAAAAATACACAGAGAAAGGGAGAAAAAGAAAAATATAGACAGAGAAAAAACAGATCATGAATAAATATATGTATTATATTATATTCGAACATTTTAATTAATAGTTTTAAAATATTTTGACAGTACTTTTATCGCAAAAAAAGTTAATCAATTCAATTCAATTATAATAAAAATAGGTAAAAAGTAATTAAAGAATATATATTACAAAAGGGTATATTCAAAATAAGTTTTTAATAATTTTATTTTTAAATTTTTATATTTTTGCACTTTATTTGAATTTCTAAATAAATATTTTATTTTAACTAAGAACGTTAGGTGGTTTATTATACATATTTACTAGTACATATATACTCTATGAAATCAACGCCGACCGCACCCATCGAAGAAGAAAAAGAAGAGGTCCACAAAAACAAAAAAAAAATAATTAGTAGTAGAGTAACGTAGCTGTTGTTTTGCCTCCTCGTTATTCTTTTTCTTTTTATTTTTAATAATTACCAGCTCTTCTGTGTCTAGCATCTTGGAAAATTTACATACGTACTTACATACTCGTACATAGTAATGAATTCATTATCAGTATTTCAGCATTTGTTTGTTTAACTCTTTTTTGTATTTCAAAATCATAAATAAACGAAGATTAAATATTATCTCTTTCGTTTCATTAAACTCAGTGCAATTTTAAATGCATATACAAATACTCGTAAATATAAAAGTTAAAAGAATTAAATATAAAAAAAAATACAATTTATTAAAGAAAAATGCAAATAAATAGAAAAATACTTTTATAGAATGTCAGAAGTTCAAAGATAGGTAAAAGAAGATGATGTTCACCCTTAAAACAAAATAAAAATAGCGAGGTCTTTGTTAATGATGGAAAAATATAATATGTTCAATAAATAATAATATCAATAGAGATAATAATAATAATATTAATAATCCGATGATCATACTTAAATATGTATTTATAATAGTTATTAATGTAGTTTAATATATGTACTATAAACGATTTCATTTAATTTATCCTTATAATAATAGTTTTTGTTTCCTTTAAATAATTTCTTTTTTATGGGTATTTAAATGACTTATTTATTTATCTGTTTTTTTTTTCATTTAGGATTCCGATGGCATGATAATGAGACCTGGCAGAGGCATCATTCTGCCGAAGTTAGGATTAGAATCACCCACTGTAAGTTATTTAAACCCATCAAAATGGATGCAATTGAAGAAAAATATAAGAATGTAAGACAAACAAACAAAGTATAATAAAAACTCAGCACTTATTAGAAGCAAAGAAAAAGAAGAAAACAACTCGAGGTGAAGTGCTTTGTTTTTAGCCGTCTTCGTTAAGGCAAACATTTACTAAGTAGGTAAAAACATAGTCAGAAAAAGCAAAAGACAAAATTCTAAAAATAATAATTGAAAAAACATTTTTAAGACAATCAAACATTGTAAAAAAGTGTTGTTTAAAATGTTCAAACTATTTACATTAAATGTTCAATGTTGTTGTTAATTTTAATAGTATATAGTAATATACAATAGTTTATAGCAACATAATCTAGTTACAATATCTAGTTCTGCATTTTCAACACACATTCCACATGTATTCACACTTTCACTTCATTCATCATCAAATCAAGTCAAGACACACACTTTCCATCATACATGTTTTAAATTTATTAGTTTAGCAACCCTATGATAGGGTGGACCATCGGTCGGTGGATTCCTTTTAAAATTAATTTTTTTAGGTGTTCCTTTTTAAACAAAATCAATTTTAAAAAGAAACCAGCCGATGGCCCATCCTCTATATACAAGTACAGTGTATATAATTATTTAATGTTTTCTCACAATCATGACAACAACGACAATCTTCAACATCGACAATCATCATCACCACAACCACAACTACAACCACCATCACCACCACCACCAACAACAATAACAACAACCATTTTTCAATGTTTTCTTTCCTTTTAGGTTAAACATAAAATACATTTTTTTTAATAAATCAACCTCAACCTGTTCTTTTTTTTGTATCTTCCCCCTTCGTTCATGCAAACACAAAAACAAACAAAAAATCAATCAAACGAAATTAAATTAAACTAAATTACATCAAAAAAACAATTTAAATGAAATTAACTTATGATTAATTAAAATCAAATTGAAATCAAATCAATAATCTTCAACTATAAAATTTTTTGCTACTCGTACAAAAACAATTTAAAAACGTTTTGATTTTTTAACAGAAATTGGAATATCTCAATCTTGTAAGTAAAATCCGTTAAACTTTTCTAAATTTGTAATAAAAAAATAAAACTCGTAACTATAGTTTTAAATAAAAGAAGTAAAATTTTGTTGTTATTTATTACGCGAACAATTTTTGGCTTTTAGATTTAGAAAAAACTTATTTTTTTCAATTCAATATTTTAGTAGATGTTTTTGAATGTTTTTTTCAATATCTTTATATACAGTACTTTCAAATAAATTATTAGTTTTATAGAATTTGCTGTCGCTTGCTTTAAATATTTTGTTTAGTATCTAAATATTCATAATATCCATTATAATAATTAGAATACATTATATAATGAGAGTTACAAAAAATCAGTATTAAAACTTGTATTATTTATTATGTATCTAAAAGATTGACGCCTGCCAGCTCAAGCTTTTTGTTCAATTTTAGTGTCAATTCTTCGTTTTCCTATCAAGCACATATTTCTTTATTTATTTCATAGAAAGATTTAATTATGCCACAAGCTTTGGAAAACTTAAAATGATAGCAAAATACATGAAGGATATGGTTCTCTTTGATTATAGTTTTAATCCTAATCTACGAGTATATAAATTTTAATTTTGGTTTTAATTATGTTAGTATAAGTTTTAATTTAAATTTAAATTTTCAATTCAACTCAATAGCAGAAAGTTAATCAAAATTAAATCACTTTTTTCTTCAAAATTTAATATTACAACAGTTTTTCTTAACATTTTTCGACAAAAGTTGACTACAATTTGTTGCATTTTTAAAAATTGTAACCTCCAGAAATTGATATGAAAGATTTATCACAGGAAATAAGATCTACGATAAACAACATGATATGATCTAATAAAGTCTCAATTCAAATCAGAAAATTCAGAGATTCACAAGAGATATTTAAGTCACAATTACTCCATAACTACTCACCACAGTCAATCACTAATTCACCACTAATCACACACCCACATTCTCTTTAATATAATAATTTTAAAGCCTAGCCAAACATTTTATTCTCTTAAATTTTTGATTTAACGGTAACTTTTCTTCAATTCAATTACTTTTCTGTTGTTGTTATTATTATTATTAATTTATATTTTTTTTCATTTTGAGCATCTTTTTCTTCTTTAAATTCTATATTTGTATAAGAAAGGAGTTCCTTAATTCTTCACCCTTCCAATCTTTTACTCTGTATATTCAGGCCACGCCTCATCTACCGTCGAAACGTCGTTCCGTCGCACGAAAGGTGCGTCCCCAATCAGTGGTCGAAAATCTTAGCCTGAGTCACATTCCCGATCTGCTGGAATCACCTTCTTCGCATCGCTCCAACTCTTCACAGATGTCGCCACATGATTCTCACGTTGGCATTGATAACGGCGTTGATGGCAGCGGTATCGGTGATGGTGGTTGTGGTGGTGCCGGCGCTGGTGCCGATAACTCCTCCTTGGCTGGCATTGATCGGGTAGACGACGAGTGCTGTGACTCCATCACCGAGCTGCCGAGTGCTTCGTTTCAACTGCAGCATCTTGTCAAAGGACGCCCGAAACGTGCCAAAACACGAGCGCCCACAAGACCGCTAGTTCCCGAAGCTGGCGGTGGCGTTACCAAAGAAATAGGTGAAGGTCTGGAGCAATTTTTCAGACCTGGATCGGTGACACCCACAACACTGACTCCGCTCGTGTCGCCCACCTCCGAAGAATGCAGTTCGCTGTCATTCGTTGACAGTCCCACGATGAGTCGTGACGGTAACGGACATATGACGTCCGAGGAGACCACGCCCATTCTGGAGGAACGTAAACCCATCAAATTGGATCGCAGTTCGCCGCTTTTAAGAGGTTTTTATAGACACTAAAATAAATACTAAAAATAGATCAACATTTTTTTAAACCTTTGTTGTTTAATTTTATTTCTTTTATTAAAGGCGTCGCTTGGGCGACACGTTCCCGCTCTACGGATAACTTGGAGAAGTATTCACCACTTGTAGGTCGTAAATCACCGTTAATTAAAATGCGAACCGAAAGTGGGTCAGGCGTTGGTGCTGGAGGTGGCCATGACCAAGACCAAGCTGCGGCAGCAGCTGAACGTCTCCTCAGAGCTCCACTGCTGTCATCACGGGACGAACAGATGCGTTCGCCCAGCAACGATTCCATTAAAAGTCACACAGGAGCAGAGAGCAGCGTCATCGTAAAGACCGGCAACGGGATCTTGCGAACGCCGATTGTTTTGCAAAAGCCACGCCCATGGTCCGTGGTGGGAAATGAGCCAAAAAGCAGCGGAGCGCTTGGAGGCGGTGTCAACGATTTTCACAACAGTGAATCGAGTAAAACCACACCAGAAAAGTTGGATGAAGGTGAAAAGAGCGAACGCTTCTTTCTATTTTTTGTTGTTAATCATATTGTCAGTTAGTGTGGCTAATTTAATGAATGATTTTATAGATTGTGATGTTGTGCCATTCGGTCAGAATTCTGGTGGTTCAATTGTGGGCATCACTCCAGGAATTGCACTGGCTGCAGGCGGAAGCGGTGGAGGCAGCATCGTTGGCATCACTCCAGGTGGGTTGTGGGTTGGTCTCGATGAATGAGATAGAGGGAGACAGAGAGAGAGATAAATACGAACTCATTTCTTTTATCTTTCGATTTAATTTTAGGTGCTGCTTTAGAAAAAAAATCTGTGCGCGAATTAGCAGCTGGACTCAATCGCATGGGTAAGAATATTTATAATAAAAATATAAAATATTTGCCTAAATGTTATTATTATTACAATGTTAGATAGTATGAGTAGAAATATTCGTATCGTTCGTGTATATATGTAGAGTAAAAGAATATGTATTGATTATTTATTTGATGTTTTCTTCTGACTTCTTTGTGAAATTCAGTTTAATGTTTGATTGTTTTAATAACATGTTCTGTTCGTTAAGTAGTTCGTTACTTAAGTGTTCATATAAGTAGTAAAATGTTAGCAGTTGTACAATTGATTTTGTACATGTCACTACTTTCGCCAATTGAGCAGCTCCAACAGGGTCTAGATTACTAAGAGAACAGATGGTAGGAATTCCTTCCCTTCTTCAAGGAGCACTTCGATGACGGACGGACAAACTACTCACTATAACTTACAAGGGCTGTAAACGTCTTCTTGGCATGATTACGGGCGATATTTTCACTGTGGCTCATACTTAGAGACTTTGACAGGATTTCGTTATTTATTTCTATAAATTTAATTTTTTAATTTAATTTATATAATTTTAAATTTATTTTTCTTAATTTAATTTTTATTGTTTTCACAAAAATTAAAGAGTTGCCCAAAAAGCCAGCAGTTTTGCCCAGATCGTTGCTAACAACAAGCAACTCGCACAATTCTGTGATGTCGTCTTCAACATTGTCGACATCATCGTCGTCGACATCATCGTCTTCAACATCATCGTCATCAACATCGTCGTCGTCATCATCATCGTCCACAGCAACAGCAACAACAATAACAACCACATCAACAACTGTGTTAAATACAAAGCGTTCCAAAATCATTAGCAGCAGCAGTCTTCTGAACGGTGAAAAAATCAGTGAAACGCTCAACAAGAAGATGATCACTGAAAACGGCAGCAGCAGCAACACCAGCAACAATACCACCAACAGCGGCAGCAATTCCTCCACCAGCAGCAGTTCCTCCACCACCAACAAAAACTCTTCCAATGCTGTCCATGAGTTGTTGAATAGCAACCACAAAATTGCAAATGGTTGCAATGATACTTCAACTGCTCCTGCTTCTACCACCGCTCCTCCAACTGCTGCAGTTGCTGACAAACGCAACAGCGGTGACCAAATCAACGTGAAACGCATTGCTGCCGCCGCTACCACCGCTGCTGCTCTTGCTGCAGCTGCTGCTGCTGTTGTTGCTGACAAACGCAACAGCGGCGAACACATCAACGTGAAACGCATTGCAGGCAAAGAAATATCAACGTTATTTGAGGTTTGAGAAAAAACTAAAAACCGCAATGGACATTTTTAGAGCTTTAAAAATAATAACAACAGCTGCTGTTGCGAACTGTGTTGCTTGGTGCGCTGTTCCATTTCCTTGTTCTTTTCTAAATCACGAGATCTCATGGTCATTTATTAACATTCATTATTAACTGCTCCTTCTTTTAAAAGAACGTCTCGCAGCAATCAATCCATCAATCAATCACTTCTCTGTGTTGTCAAAGTTTTATTTTAGATCCAATCAATCACACAGCTTTTTCACTTTATTATAGTTTTTCTTATATGTATGTATTTAATTATAACTTCAAATCAAAGTTGGAAAATTCAACTCAGCAACCAGCGAATTTATACTCTAAACTTAAAAGTACTCAGAATAAATTGAAAATAAAGCTTGGTCTGGCGAACAAACATGGTAGACGTGGAAAAGGAAGTAGAAAAGACCATCGCGGAAGATTTGGTGGTGACCAAATATAAACTGGCTGGTGAAATTGTTAACAAAACTCTCAAGGCACTTATTGATATCTGTGTTGCTGGCGCCTCTGTGAGGGAAATCTGTGTACAAGGAGACAGTCTCATTATTGGAGAAACTGGCAAGGTTTACAAAAAAGAAAGGGATCTTTGGAAAGGCATTGCATTCCCCACATGCATTTCTGTGAACAACTGTATTTGTCATTACTCGCCCACGAAGAATGACCCCGACTACATTTTAAAATCGGGCGATTTGGTCAAAATCGATTTGGGGGCACATATTGATGGCTTTATTGCAGTAGCTGCTCATACGATTGTTGTTGGGGCGTCTGCTGATGAAAAGGTCACCGGACGCAAAGCGGATGTTACTTTGGCTGCATTCAATGCCGTTCAGGTGGCATTGCGCTTGATCAAGGCTGGAAATGAAAATAATGCAATTACCGATGCTGTCCAACAAGTTGCTGAATCGTTCAAATGCAAACCTATCGAAGGTATGCTTAGTTATCAACTGAAACAATTTGAAATCGATGGCGAAAAGACGATTGTTCAAAATCCCACCGACGCACAGCGCAAGGATCACGAGAAGTGGAAATTCGAGAAACATGAAGTGTATGCTCTCGATGTTATCGTAAGCACAGGCGACGGCATCAGCCGCGAAGGGGATGCAAAGGTGTCGGTTTACAAGAAAACCGATGAGAACTATATGCTGAAATTAAAAGCTTCCCGTGCACTCATAGCAGAGGTTAAATGCAGGTACGGAAACATGCCATTCAATATTCGACACTTTGAAGAGGAAACGAAGGCTCGTATGGGTGCAATTGAGTGTGTAGCACACAGCGTGATCGAACCTTTCCCAGTCATGTACGAGAAACCCAGCGAATACGTAGCGCAGTTTAAACACACCGTTTTATTGATGCCGAATGGTGTGAACCTAGTCACCGGCTTACCATTTGCCGAGGAGAACTATGCCAGTGAATATAGCATAAGTTGTGATGAGTTTAAGGACTTACTCGCCACTCCTGTGCAGCCCAGCAAGAAGGGCAAAGGCGCTGCCAAAAAGAAGGTGTCTATCGCAAAGTCCATCACATTACTAGCAAAGATTGATCCAGTCGCCACAGAAGAAGATTCGAAGGCGGCTGTCGCAGAGACCATCTCGCCAGTAGTAAAGATTGAACCAACCGCCACAGAAGAAGATTCGAAGGCATAAATTATATTTTGGCAATAATAAGAGTGGGAAGAATTCAGAGTTACCGCAAACACAGCCAGGCTACAATTTGTTTTTAACAAACAACGAAATTCATTGAGCTTATAATGAAGATCTAAATTGCATTGTCTATTGATTGTATTCTTTGGCAATTGTATTGTTTTTAACAATTAATGTTAAATTTGCAAAAAATTATCAATTTTAAAAACTAAGACAAGAAAACCTACGAAATAAATTTATATTTTATAAAATATTTGTTAAATTTAAACTAAAAATTGTGTTAAAAGAAACTATAATTTTAATTTAAGTTGCAAATGTGGCGAATGCAATATTTGAAAGGGTGAAGAGAAGGGAAGAATTCAGTTCTTTTGTAGCTTTTTTGTAGCTTTAATTATTAACTAATTTCTTTATGAATGATTGTGAAACTTCATTTTATTCAAGTTTTTAAAATTTAAAAAATTTAAATTTAACTTAAAAATTTAAAAAATATTTCTTAATTGCCGTTATTAAAATTTAGTTTTTTAAATAAAAATTGTTAAAGTTTACCGTTGTTAGAGTTCAGTTAAATTTTGAAAAAATTGAAATTATTTAAATTTCCATGTATTTAGTAAAATATATAAATTATAATGTTTGTATTAAAATTGCGATAAAACTAGGAATTAAGCAAAAAGTATTTAATTGATTATTATAATAATATTACCATACATAAAACAAATTAAATAGTCAATTAATTAATACAACCTCTTTTGAACTTAACGTGAATTTAAGAGTTAAGATAAAAGTTCTACTAGACCAAAATATTTAGAAACATTTAATAACGTTTATAAATTCTGCTTTTATTCGAATTGTTAGCGATTTTTCTTTCTTTTATGCTTTTCTCTATTGTTAAATCCATAAATATTTGTTATTTATTCATTTTTGTTGTTTCTGTTGTGTTCCCATTTTATATATGTATATAGGATTGGATGAGTATATGAAATAAAGTCCCACATGAGTATAGGGTACGCCATCCTCTGGTTGAATTAAATAATTTAAAAAGAAACCAGCCGATGGCCCACTCTATGCATTCATATTTGAGGCTTTATTTCATTCATATACATATGTATCGTACAATAATTTATACATATCTTCACGTCATTTATATTCTTTAATAATTTGCTTTTTATGTAATTCATTGCGTCTACTTTTCATGAATATTTTTCATACTTTAAGTACATATTTTTATGTGTCTGTCGATTACATTGCATGTTCTTATATCGTGTTCAAGTTACTCTGAATTCATTGTTTTAATTATTGTTACTTTGGTGTACATACTCGTATATATGTATAACTACATATATGTATATATACATATGTATATCCCTATATAATTTATTCTAGGAGACGTTAGTTGAAGGTCTGCAGCGTTCTTCAACACGACGAACTTTTAGAGACACTGAGTACACAAAAGATGAAGAAGATGTGGTTGATGTATAGTGAAGGGGAAGTTTTAACAAAAGATGCCCCCAAAAGGAATCAACCAACAACTGCAACAACAACCAGCAATCACAACATACATCACAAATCTATAGGAATCTATATACAATCATAAGATTCCATTGTTTTTTATTCAACGCGTTAATTAAATGTACATTTTTTACAATTCAAAGTATAAAAATTAATACTTAACACAACAAGAACAACAAAAACATGGAAAAAAACAACAACAATAAGAAAAGCTAGGTTAGAGATAGAAAAATAAACAGGAAAAAGAAAAAATCCCCCGAGAAAAGCATTATAATAAAATATAAAAAACATAATAGAATCAATTTGAAATGCTTATAATTATGTACATTATATAAGTGTTTATCTGTTTACATGAAAATTAAGGAAAGTATGTTTTTTTTTTATTACAAAACTTCAATTAAATTATTTTTATATACCGTATATTTAACTCCATGTAACTCGTCATATGCTAAAATAATTTTTATATTCTACAAACAAAATATTATTTTTTTACATGATAGTAGTACACAAACACACATACACATCCTCATACACTTACAAATCATACATATATGATTGTTTTGGTATGTATTCGTATATAAGTGAAAGTATGTATTTCTAAAATAATAACATTTTGTGCAATTCTAATTGAAAATTTTAATGTAAAAAATAAGTACTGTGTAGGTATTTATTATGATTGAAATTACCAACAACAACACACTAAAAACAACAACACAAAATAGCAGCAACACGAAAAGCAACAATAACAATGTATTTATATATGTCAGTAACTGTTTGCTTGCTCCTTTCTTTTACCATTTGTTTACATCTGATCACTTTAAATATTTTAATCATTATTATTAAATCATCATTATATAGTTTCTCATTAAATATAATTATAATAATACTTTTTATTAAGTGAGTGTAATATACTTTCATATATACATAAGTATAAATACAACAACAATTATAATACAACAAAATAATAATAGTAATACTAATAATAATCATAACATATATATATACATACATATTTAATAATAATAAAGTTAATCGAATAAATAAAACGCTTTTTTTAAATGATTAAATAATAGTAATGAGTAAATGAGTAAAAAATATTATAATGAGTACATTAAAAAACCCAAGAAATTATCTGAGTAAACTTTATACATATTTTGTAATCTTAAATATTAATTTTAAGTGCCAAGAATTGTGTTTTCTGTTTTGTATTCTCTTTTAAATGTATTTACTGTAACAACTAAAAGAAGAAAATAATTATTAGAAATAAATAAACAAGAAATAAAAAATGTGTCAAAATATATATACATATACAGTAGTACACTCGCGATAAGGTGAACGATGAATTCCAATAAGATTGAGTTTGTATGAGTCTCTATGTCAACTTTCCATTCCATGTTCGCATTTGTACTTATTTCATTTCGGTTAACAGGTGTACAAAGGATAATGAAAAACTCATCGTTTTTAACTTAAAAAGATACGGCAAACATTGAGGATCAATTAAGGAGCACTTAAAGAGTGTTACAATGTTACAGGTTTTTTTGGAAGAAAAAAACCATTTCCGTTAGCCTTTTATAGATTTTAAGCATTTTAGCAAGAAAATGTATGTTTTTTAAATGAATGAATATGGTTTCTATGATAAAAAGATTTCTTTCTAAGGTAAGATAATGAACTTTCCACCATAATTTCCACAATCTCAAGCGTGAACAATGTCGTAATCGTGAAGACTCGCGGATTTTATTAGTTCATGTTATCGTGAGTGCACTGTATATTAAAAAAACTACTTTATATACACAAAAACAAGCACAAAACATTTCGAAACATACAAAATCTGTCGATTATACATACAGAAATATTTAAAAATAAGAAAGCATCCAAACAACAACAAGAAACCTATAAAAAAGAAAATAAAACCAAGAAATAGTATTTAAATAGGACATTTAATCAAACGACACCGTAATTGTTCATGAAATAGTTCAATAAATTAATTAAAATGATAGGAAACATTAAAATGCACACAACTAAATGAACACTAATGATTTAAAGCGCACAACACTAACAATTTTCTTTAGAAAAACTGATGCACCCTTTTTTAGTAATTTAATAAAACAAACGCTATACGTTTAAACGTTATTTATAAATGTATAACCGTTAACTGCCCCCACCATATCGACAGTGTTTTTAAATGAAATTCGATACGTACGAAGCGCGTATTGAAAAAAATCGAAGTAAAAACAATTTAGTCATTTCAATAAATTTATAACAGTAAATGGACAAGTGTAGCGAAAACAATTTATTTTAAATCTAATTAAACAGCTGTTAATTCTATTGTAAGAACGGAAAATTACAATAAAAAAATAAATGAAAGTTTAATAAGAAAAAAATAAATGAATTCTTGAGAAAATATTTAATGGAAGATTTTGTTTTATTTACCCAAAAAAGAAAGGTTTAGCAAGATTTTCAATTTGATTTTTTTTAAAATCTACAACCATTAATGAAATCTGTACCGTATATTAACGGTATTTCTTTAAAACCCTGTGTATATTAAAAAACTACCCAACACCACTTTGGCATCACTACCACACAAAATCCACACCTAATGACAGTTGTCATTTTTGACATTTAAGGCAGAGATTCTTTGATTTAAACCTTTTGTACGCTTCGGGAAGACGCTTTTGATTTCACGCGTACTGAAAAACAACTTCTGGTGAAACACCTAAAAATCCGAATAAAAACAAGATCTACAGTTCCACACGCTCTGTACCGTTATCCAGATTCAGCAGTATTCACACCAGCCACTACCGACAATAGTGCGCTACCAATAAACGCGAACCTCCAAAATGGTGAAACTAACGCCGGAGCTTATCAATCAATCGATGCAATATATCAATCCCTGTCGGGAGCGCGAACTGGACCTGCGTGGCTACAAAATTCCTCAAATCGAAAACCTCGGCGCAACCCTCGATCAGTTCGATACAATCGATCTCTCCGACAATGATCTGCGTAAACTCGACGGATTTCCGTACCTGCCGCGACTGCAGTGTGTGCTACTAAACAACAATCGACTGCTGCGCATCGGTGAAAACTTACACGAAGCGGTACCAAATCTTACATCCGTCATTCTTTCGGGCAACAACTTGCAAGAGTTCGGCGATCTCGAGCCACTCGCACAGCTCACGCATTTGGACACTCTTTGTCTGCTCATCAACCCGGTTTCCACGAAACCTTATTATCGCGAGTATATAGCATACAAGTTTCCTCAACTGCGGCTGCTTGATTTCAGGAAGATCAAACAGAAGGATCGTAAAGCAGCACAAGAGTTCTTCCGCAGCAAACAGGGCAAGGAAATGCTTAAGGAGGTCGCAAAGAAGACAAAACTCAGTGCTGCCGCTGCAGCAGCCGCAGATGCCAAAGCGTTGGCAACCGCTGGTGGCGGTGGTGATATTGGTGGAGCGTCTAAGGTGGCAAATCAAGAAGACTTGCAAAAAATACGAGACGCAATTAAGCGCGCAAATTCACTGCAGGAGGTGGAGCGATTATCGCGTATATTGCAAAGTGGTCAGCTGCCACCGAATTTCAATTTGAGTGGCCAGGAAGCGACAGCCCAGAATGGCAATGCTTTCAATGGAGCAGTTGCCATGGAACATTAAAGGAGAGCCGTATCTAACTAGTACCAATTTTATTGGGAAAGTATTCATCAGGAAATTTTAAATCAACTGAACACATTTAAATGAAATAGCATTTTTAAATCAATTGAAAACATATTTAAAACAATTTGTACATTTTACGAGCAATTTTGAATTTAATAAAAGACAACTCTATTTAGAGTAGTCTTATAATGTTCACTTTGTGAAGATCCAATAAAAGTGACACGAATAAAATACGTATTTTACTTTGAACTATATTTTTCATAGAAAAAATTACATTTGAAGGAGTTGAGGGTAGCTCAACAAAAATGTTTTAAAACTAACAAATTGGTGTCAACTCCCTTCCGTTCGTTGACAAATGTGTATAACTCTAAGGTTTGTTCTGCTTTTAACTTTATGCTTAAATCTAGGAACTGCGCTGAGTAAGAGGAATGGGTATCAACAAATATATAACTGCAATAATTTTAGCTGTTAGTGGTTAACAAACTCAAATTTTGGACACACGAGTATTTTTAATGTGATTGTAATTCTTTAGCTATCATTATAGCTTCGTAATGCAAGCCTGTGTAGAAAATGATCCACGTCACAAGGAAGCCAGCAAATGAAGTCATAAACCCTTCCTTCACTAATTCCCAGGCCCCACCGTAAGCCTCTTCATCAATGCTCTGGAAATTAATAGCATATATATAGACAAGGCCACAGCTGATGCCAGCAAAACTTGGAAAGAATAAAAGAAAATGAGTTTCTAATTTAACTGCACTTACGATTGTACTACTGGTTAACTTACAGAATGAGTCCTAAAAAGCCCTTCAGTGGTATAATACCCCAAACAATGCCCAAAAGAATGCCGAGGATTTGACGTGACCAGTAAATAACATCAAGGAATTCATCCTAAAATATGTTTAAATATGTATAATAATTATAATACATATAAAATTAATCTCATGTTACCTTATCTGGCCATTCAGATTTCGCAGTCAAAGCACGCGAACAAATGACTTTTATCGAGCTCTTCTGGTTTTTGCTGCCGCTGCTGTTTCTTTCTATTGTACTAGTTTTTGTCGACATTTTTTCTTTTAACGTCCTAATTTAATTTCAGTGATACAAATGCGAAAAAAATAATTAAAATAAATTTAATACAAACGCGTGAAGCAGTGCGAGGTCTCCAATATCACGGTGGGTAAGCAAATAATAAAAAAAGAAAGATCAACATTTGGAAATACAGAAAACCACGTAAATGTCACATTTGACATTACAGACATCTTGACAGATAATTAACATTCTGTTGAATATTCATGTTAAGTTCCAGATACGCGAGACAAAAGCTATATTAACGAAATCAGTGGCGTTGCAAAATAAATTGTTGAAATTTAAAAAAATTTATACGGATTGAAAATGGTTAAAAAAATTTGCGTAAAAATTCTATGGAACAGTTTATCTCACCTCAAAGAAGAGTAAACGAATTTTCTTTTAACCTTTAACTTTCGGTAATATATTATTACCGAAGAAAAACTAACGATCAATTATAAAACCGGAAATATATAATCAATTTAACACTGAAATAATAGAATCCACCACATAGTAAAACATGCAACTCTTTTTCAAATATAAAAACTGCTCTTAACCTCATAATTTTTAACAATAAAAACTATCGAATTAGTGATAAAGGCACAAATATAATTATTCTTAAATAATGAATTGAGGACGAAGCAACGATTAGGGTTCATCCATCCGTTCATCCACGTTATTGCTTTTTTAAATTTATACCTTACATTTTTAGATGAAGCACTTTAGAATTGATTCTGATTTACAATTCGAAAAGTGTTGTCATGGTAAAATGCATTTTCAATGAAATTATCTATTAACAATGCAAATATGTACATCCTTTAAATATTGCTTCATAAGTTTCAAATAAATAAAATATTGTTTAAATGTTTTATAATTACAGCCTAGCTAGTAGCTACAAAATTAACGACTATTTAAATATTGTCTACATGTAACATAATGTTACACATTCAACCTTGACCTATTTATTGTTTATTCTGTTTCTGGTTTATTCTGTTTCAACAACAAGTGACCCTTTGGCTTTAATTTACTGTTCAATATATCCTGCCGCTTCTTCTGCTCTTCCGCCTTTATACGAGCATAACGTTTCTTGGCAAAATCAAGCTCTCCATTCATCGTTACAATTTTAGCGGCGATTTCACGCTGCTTTATTAAGCGCTTCTTCTGGTTGCTCTGTTATGGAATAAAATCTTTTTTTATAAATATATTACACTCTAAATAAAATGCTTTATAAACAAACTCACGCCGAGTGGGGTGGGACGACCATCCAGATAAGTGTAATCGGGTAAATTCTGGAGCGGTCCAAAAGCATTTGGATTCTCTGTTAGTCCTCTGGACTCGCGCCACCTCTGATCGATGCACTGGACAGAGCTGCGTGCGATGTTCCTTGAATTGGCCAAACGGTCTGAAATTGGAATCAATTAGTAAATTTAATTCTATTGTATATGTTTAGTTTTTAGATATTTAACTCACCTGCCGATTTTTGTATAACTTGAATGGATAGTTTTCCTATTTTAAACATATTTCACAAATTTAATAGCACATAAAATACCTCAGTACAAAAGTAGTCATAACCTATAAGTTTAATGTCAACGACAGCTGACTTTCTGGTTGTCAAATTAAAAGATTGGCAGCACTTTATGTTTGATATGTTTACAATTTAGCAAAATAAAAGCAAAATAATTAAAAAATAGAAATTATAGGTATACCAAAGAAGTACTGAAGCAGATGTCGAATGAAGGCGCTGTGGAACGTCTAGAAATAACAATAAAACAGCCCAATCCCGTCTTTGAAAAGTGGGTGCAGCGATGGTTAGAGGAAGCAGAGCGCAACAATTCCAAATTGCAGCATACTTTGCGTGTAGCGCTTCAGGCGTTACGAAGCTATCCTTTACCTCTGGCATGCGGTCGTGATTGTGGCATTTTGCGTGGTTTCGGCACCGCTCTTTGCAATCTTATCGACACGGAACTAAAATTACTGCAACGCGCAAAACCAACTGCAACATTAAACACACCAAAGCACTACAATGACGCCGTCCAGGAAGTTATGCGGTCCGTACAGAAGGCGAAGCGAAAACGTAGAATCGCTGCTGATAAGCTAGCGAAGGCAGTCAAACCGATGAAACCGACAAAACTAACGAAAGCTGCTCAGAAAGCACTAGCTGAAGAGGAGGAACGTCAACGGCAGGTGACCATGAGTCCCGGCGGTTTTCAGATACTGCTTCTGGTCGATACACAAGAAACTAGCGGCAGTAAAAGACACCGCTGCCTTGATCAGACTCGCAGCTATCTCGAAAGTCTGGAGGTCGCGTACGAAGTGCGACGTCTTACAGTTGGTGATTTTCTGTGGATTGCACGCGACCAGCAAGGAAATGAACTGGTGCTACCCTACATAGTGGAACGCAAACGAATGGATGATTTTGCTTCCAGCGTACGTGACGGACGATTTCATGAACAAAAATTCCGTCTGAAAAACTCCAAAATCCAAAACATTATATACCTCATCGAGGATTACGGAGATAATGAATTCATTGGCCTGCCGATTGGAAATTTAATGCAGGCCGCTGTTAATACGCAAGTGCAGAGTGAATTTATGGTAAAACATGTCGAGAATCATTATCGTTCGATGGTGTTCCTGAAGACCATGACCAGCACATTGATTAAGCTGTTTAAGGATAAAGTGTTGATTGGCACGGCCAAGGAAGATCTGCAGACCAGTCAGCCAAGTAGTCGCATTGTGGGCCTGTTGAAATTTCGTGCTTTGTATGAGGATTCGGCACGTAATGCTGCCCTGACCATACGTGAAGTATTTGTGCAGCAGTTGCTGCAGCTGCATTCGCTGTCGTTTGACAAAACGTTGGCTATCGTGGAAGTGTATCCAACTCCTCGTTGCCTGATAGATGCATATGCAGCATGCGAGAGTGAACAAGAAGCGCGGATGCTATTAGCCAAGATCACATGCGGTAAATTGGAACGGCCAATAGGGGAAAAAATCAGCAAAACGCTTTACGATTTTTATATGACTGATTATTGATTGAAAATTATTTTTACAATTTTTTAATTTTAAGCTAGTCCAAAAAACTGCATGGATACAATTCTTAAGTTAAAGTTCAATGCATGATTTACGAATGCAAATGAGAAAAACCATTTAAAAATGTTAGAAATATATTCAAGAGCTTTTTCATCTTATAGTAGATTGTTCAAGATTGTTTTAATATGTAATATTTTTATAAAATGTTAAATCGGAATAGCAATGATGTGGTATATGTATTTCTTCAATTGTTTTCAATATATCAAAGTAAAAAATATGAAATATAAAAACATTCTTTTAGAAAACATTCAGTTTGACGATTAATATATATTGTATAATGCACTTTATGGTTTAACTGGACAGTGAACGACTGTGCTTTCACTTCCAAACGAGACATTTTAATCAGCCGTGGCGCCTGGATATCTCTCAAGTAACATGGCAACTCCTTGTCCGCCAGCAGCACAAGCAGCCACAACACCTAGTTGACCATCCTCTCGAACTAGCCGATTAGCGGTGTGCATGCAAAGACGCACCCCAGTAGCGGCAAATGGATGACCAATCGACAAAGAGCCACCCCAGTTGTTCCACTTGCTCAGATCTGGGGCACCGTATTTGCCATCCATTCCCATGTAAGTTTTACAAAACCAGTCTGAATCCAAAGCCTTCAAGTTTGCCACGATTTGCCCTGCAAAAGCTTCATGAATTTCCCACGAATCAATGTCCTTCAGAGTGAGACCTGTGCGTGTCAGAAGCTTCGGTATTCCGTATGCAGGTCCCAGTAGCAACTGATCAACGGGGTCTTGTGAAACGTAGATAAAGTCGCGAAGATACGCTTTGGGCTTGAGACCAAGTTGTTTCGCTTTTTCGGCGGTCATAATAAGACATGCCGACGATCCATCTGTTAAAAAGGAAGCGTTTGCTGCGGTTATAGAGCCATGCGGCTTTACAAAAGCCGGCTTCAACTTGGCTAAGTTTTCTGGAGTCGATACTCTTATGCCGTTGTCCTTTACTATGGTTTGATCCACACCAGATACTTTGAAAGGCACCAGATCGGTGAAGTAACCCGCATCCTGGGCCTCCTTCGCCAATTTGTGAGAGCGCAATGCATAATCATCCTGCTCCTTGCGAGTCACTTTAAATGCCGCTGCCAAACGGTCCGCCGAGTGACCCATAGTTTCGCCAGACGAAAATTCTGCCACAGCTGGTAACTCAGGCATCAGGAATTTGAATCTAAATTTCGACAGCAGCGAAAGTTTTTGCACCGGCGTTTTTGCTTTGTTGGCGCGCAACATTAAACCTCGCATCTGCCGTGAATGACGGATGGGCACATCGGACATGAACTCCACACCGCCGGCAACAATGACATCGTACGTCTTGGTGGCAATCAGTCCCATTCCTGTTGTTATTGCTGCATTCGAGCTGATGCAGGCCATCGTAACGGTGTGTGCCGGAGTCTTCTCACTAAAGCCAGCGGCCAGAGCAGCTTCACGTGCAATGTTTGAGGTTTTCACCTCCTGTATAACCGATCCATAGACAATGTAGTCAATCATCTCCTTATCGAGTTTCGTTTTTCTGAGCAGACTTAGCAAAGCATGACGAGCTAATTCGTGTGGCATTAAATTCGCATAATCTGTGCCAGACAATAAAAATGGACTTCGAACCCCTTCAACGAGAACGATATCTTGACCGGATTCTTTAGACGGACTCTTCTTTTTTTGAGACCATGCCATGGACGACAAGTAACGCGAATCGTTGATGCGTAAAGTGCTCATTCGGCTGCACAACCTGGTCAACTGGACATAGGAAGCCATAGTTGCTGCTGTTGGTTTCACGTTTCACTTTTTACAAGCTTCTTTATTAACAAAGAAAAATCTATTAAATATACAAGAAGTTTTCTAATTATAAAATATTTCAGCTTTCATTACTAACCGACTGAAGAGTTAAATCCCAAAAATGTTTTATCTCTAAATAAATCGACTTAATAATTTAGGTTTTCTTGACAAGAACAAATCGCTTAAAGTCGGCAGAATTTAGTGGATTTTTCTCAAAAACAGTACTGTCAACAGTTGTTTTTGTTTTTTAATTCCATGAATCTTTTAAGCCATACACGGACCGACAAGTTTGCCAACTTGGTTGATTTTCTTATAAATCTACTCGTGTATGCCTCACTACGTGGACTTTTTTGACGGTTGCAAGTTGTTTGGGACAAATTTAAACTTTCAGTTGACATGTTGGCGTAGAATTAGTCCGACAAACAGTCAAAAGATTCCCTTCTTTTCTTGTGCAGAAAATCTTGTAAGAATTATAAAGAAAAATAAAGTAATCGCAGTCTCTTCCGCTTTCCACCAGATCGAAAATTATCGAAAGTTTAGGAGGAGTTCTGCCAGCTAGACAAATAATTTCAAATAAAGGGTCGAAACCATAGGAGAACGTCCAGAATTGTTATTGTTGTTGGAGTTAATGTATGTAACTACAACAAAATAAAACCGCAACAAAATCAGAGCGTTCGTGCAACATGCGGCTTGTATAACAACTCTTCTCCATACCACTTTTAAAATTTAACATTTGTACCGTGTGTACCGACTGTTATGCTTTTTCGTGCTGTCAGTGACATCATTATGACGTCAATTACAGCTATTAAAACATACCTGTACTCTGGAATGCGTAATCTTTATATCCATACTTTAAATACTTAATTAATTAAATAAAACTCTGAATTTCGCGAATTTGATTTCAACTTATTATGATGAGTTTACTATGTTGCCTTTTATTGCTTTAGTACAAAGTTCAATTGAAGCATTATTCAACATTGTATAATATTTACCATAAAATAAGCTAATTAATTAAAACATTCAAAGTGGTACATACATATATTGTAAAGTAACAAAAATAAAAAAATCCAAAAATGATAACTATACAAGTTCACTAAAATAGAATTCTTTAATAAAAAGATATAATTCTAAAAACTTATTTAAGATTTGAATTTTTAGAGATGTCAATTAATGTTTTGTAAGTTGTAGCCACTGCCCAGGCTGAGTATTTTTGTATTTTTATTATAATAATTAATGATAATTATTATATCAGTCAATAAAAATTTTAATAAATATATTTTTTCCATACTCAAAATTTTCCATAATTTTTTTTGGGTAAACATTTGGACGCAAACTGTTGTTGTATAATAAAAGTTATAAATTTTTTTATTGACTGTTGAAATATGTTCCGTTAAAATTAACAGCACTGAAAGAATTGAAAAGTAAATAAATAAAAAAATACAAATTGCACTTTTCCACTGACTACATGACTGGGTGTTGAATGGGTGAATGACTGGAAGATTGCTCGCGGGGGGGGGGGGATGAGGCTGTATGTTTTTTATAAAATAGACGATGAATGGAACAGATTTATACTTTAGGATACTGTGGCTAACTTTATATTTAGTTTTTAGACGCATTCAATTTAACACAGTTTGACTAAAAAAGTGTGTCCGAAAGAACATTCCAGTTTAAGAATTTGTTAGTCGAGGCGTAACGCAACGTGTGTGTTGTTCCAGCATATCTTCCGACTGCTACTGTGAATTATTACAGATAACAGTGGCAGGCACAAGATAAGTTGGAACAATGTTTCAATTAACTAAATTATTAGTTTTAGTTATTTTTTTCCTTTCGTTTGTTTGAACTTTTTTGACGATAGTACTGCTTATAAAAGACTTGAGAAACGAACTTGAAGTTTTTCTTGGACTTGGAATTTAAACTTTCACAGAGCCTTCGTATTAATGAATATACGAAAACGCAACACATTTCTTTGTATTTAATTTCTGTAAACAAAATTTTTTTTTTTTAAAGCATTGAAGGAATATTTCCTAGTTCAAAAAACCAAAATATTTACAGTATGAATTTGACTTGCTTTTTGCAAGAGAAATGAACAAATATTGAATGAGTAAATAAATTCACGTATGTATTGAATATGAATAAAAGTTAAATTGAAATTTAAGAAATTATTTATCTGAAAATAATGGCTCGAAAAACTGAAATTATTTTTAAATTTTATTAATGTGAGGGCAAAAAACAATAAACTTTATCTTCAGTGTTGATTTTTTTTGTGCTATATACGAGTAGTTGTATATATTTTTTAAAAGCAGTTCGGCTTTTCTCCCCAACTGTATTTAAAAATAAGAAGCGACGAATACTTGCTAATTCTCGATGAAGAAAATATAAAGATGTGTGAAAAGAAAGAATTCTACGGTGTCTATATAAATTCACTTGTCTGCAGCATAAATCGAACAGAATCCGAAAGACTTTCGAAGAGTGAATAGCACACAATTGATGAAAAGAAAATAAATTTATTGAACATTTTCAACGAATATTCAACGGTTTCAAAGAGAGGGAGAAAAATATTTGGTTTAACAGCTCGAAAGAGGGAGATGACCAACATGAAGTACCAATCGGTAGGTTCTCAAAAATCAGCAGATGGTTTTACAAGCACCATCCTTATTAATATTGATATTAATATTTATTATAATTTTACTTTCTCAGCATTTTTTACTAGTAGCCTACATACTGTTGACCACATTATTAACACGCCACTGCTTGTTGGCCAAACCAGTAGCTCAGCCTCAACCTCTGCCATTCTACACGTCGCTGGACGATAGACGCGAGGACACTTCTTACTACGCACCTCCACCGTATGACGAGCCCATCAGCGACTATCGATTAAGTCGTCTGCGGCGTGGCTTCTACTACGTGGACGATGGATACATTACTGCGGTGCCTGCCTCTGCTGTTGCTGCTCCATCAACGGCGATCGCCAGACGCCAGGATGAAAGTGGAATCTACGCACCTGTGCTAAGCTACAGACAGCAGCAGACGAAACACAAGAAACTTTTCGTGCCGAATCTGTACGGATAGATTTTTTTTACAAAAGAGATGTGGAACGAGATTTCTGAAAGGGAATTAAGTGGGTTTATCATAACTAAGAGTCAGCTTGACTTATCTCATGTTAGTTGTCACTATTGTGTCGTCTTGAGTATACAAATTGAGGAAGATTCGATTAGATTTAACGATCATTTAT
This sequence comes from Myopa testacea, assembly GCA_949629155.1. NCBI lineage: Eukaryota > Metazoa > Arthropoda > Insecta > Diptera > Conopidae > Myopa > Myopa testacea. The sequence goes on from OX451346.1 coordinate 60,991,197, forward strand.
AATTTTAAGGTTGCAGTTTTAAGCACTAGTTTAAGCACGGTTATTATATACAAAATATAATATAACTTAAAATAAGTCGATACTATTTGATATTGTAAATTAAATATATGTACATATACTATATTCAAAAATCTTTTTATATCGAACGGAACAGTTTGGTTATTATTCATTGCTCTATAAAAGAAACTGTAAGCAAATGGGACAGAGTGGGCCTCAAATTACTGAGGAATCTGTCGGCTAGAATTTGTAGAATACTCTTTACGTATAAATCTCTGCTCTGCTTGACGTTTTTGAATACTGGAAGCAAGGTTCTCTCAGGACCACGCGAGAGGTTGCAGTTATTGGACTTGGGGTTCATATAGAGTACAGCAAATAAGTAGTTCTCTGGTTCATATACGTCTATTAAATATGCATTAATTAACTTTAAAACCCTATTCACTCAAACCCAAACTACATATTTGAAGTATGGTTTTCTTGTATTACTTAACATTGCCTTTATTTTTTATTAATTCAAAGTAAATGCTATTTCCATGTAAATATGTACTTTGTTCTATTTCTAGATCACGATCTGATTCAACAGTTAGATTTACTCTAATATAAGTTAATTATTGGTTTAGAATGTGATTTAAAGAAGTGATATAATGCAATAACGTACTCAATCCATTTACGAGCTTTGTTTAAAATTTGTGAGAATATTGACTGCAAAGAAGAAGAAGTAGAAGAAGAAGCTCGCACAGATGTATACAGAAAATGTATGTATAATCTGAACAAATTTCTATCGATTTGACATAAAGGCGTTAATTTGCTCTTTAACAAGTTTTGCTAATTGTTAAAAAAATAAGAAAATTTATAAAATACACAATAAATCGTAATAAAAATTAATGTAGCATACTTTTAGGCAGCTTGTACTTTTTTAATAACGACTAATTTTCAAAGAGCGATTATTTTATTGACCTTGACTGTATTGCAAATGAATTTTAGGCCGTTTAGCTAGATCTCAAAACTTAACTGATTAATTGAATTAAAGTTAAATAAGAAAAATAAATGTGTGAAATGTGAAAAGTGTTTTCAAAAAACCTATAATAAGCTTAAAAATTTCAACGATTTTCACCAATTATCAAAACCCGGCTTAAAATCGATTTTATAACTAGATCATTTCTGCTTCCGCATTTTGAATTTAGGAAGCTTGAAATGTCAGAGAAGTTTTTGAAAAAGTAATGCCATTTTATTATAAAAATTATTGTTAATAATTCTACATTTTTTTCCAGAAAGTGTTGTTAAATTATAATCATCAATCAGTAAAGAGTTGAGCTCGGAATTACTTTTGCCGTTAGATTTAAGTCAGCTGTCAGTTATTTCCGTTGTTTTTAATTATCTTCATTGAAGAAAGGTGATAAATCCATAGTCTATGCATGTTCTAATTTTTCACCACACTCGAAGTGCAAATTGCAATCTTCGTAAATGCATCAAATGCAATGATGCATTTCGCTAAAAATATAGTTAAATGAATTCGAAGAAAGTCAGTCGACGTCAGTTCGACGCTTTTGATGCGAACTGATGACAAATTCATTCATAAATTAATTTGCTAATTTTGGCAACATTATTTCTGAAATTAACACATGACAGATGGATGGAAAAAATCCACGTCTTAATTAATTGCTTAAATAATGGAAATTTATTTGTATCTCAATTTGTATTTATAATTTATACCGGGTGCAAATTAAAAGTAAAAATAAAAGGATATATTTTTTTAATACGATCGATGGAGATCGATTGAACTTCCAGAATTTGTTTGTTGTTGTTTCGAGTTATGAGATGTCGAATTATATGAGTCTCTGTACCTGGTCTCGCTAATAATCTCTGAATGTAATCACCTCCTCCGTGAACGGTCTGGCACGCCAGATGTCGACGTCGGTCTGCAAGCAGCGTCGGAAATCGTAGTCGCACAATCCAAGCGAATAAATCGGATCGACTGGCTGATAGAAATGCAGACCACGCCCTATTTTAATAATCACTCCATTGCTTAGCATAATCTTGCGGTCGTGTAGTGCGTTGTCGAATGTGAAATTGAAGGTGATGCCGCCCTGCGCCATGTCGCTGCGGATCTGCTGCAGCACACTCAGCTGATTCTTCGGCAACTTGTTGTCCGTTTTGGTTATAACACGCACATACTTCAGCTGGCGGCAACTCTTCACCACCAGCTCCAGAAAGCATACCAAATTCTTGAAGTGGTAGCGCTCCGACAAGTACGGCTCGTAGATGACCACCTCTTTGATGTTCCCGTTCATGTACTGCCCAAATAGCTGCTGGTAGCTGTTGCCGCGTGAGTGTTCCAGTATGTGAATTTGATCGATCAGCTTGCTGTTGAGGGTATGTTGCTTCAGCTGCTCCTTGATCTGGTCCACGTGAGTGGAGTACTCGTCAACACGTTTTCTGTAGGTTTCCTTCTTGTCCACTTTCACCTCTTCAGCCAGCAGCTTCTTGAGGATGGTGACGGCCTCCTCGAACAGCTTCTCCGCCTCCAGAATATACCCGGAATTCTCACAGTTCGCCGCTTTCAATATAATATCTTTGGCAGACATGTTTTTAACATATTTTTCACATCGCTTATCGTATATTTTGAGTAAACGTGGTTTATTTGTTCCCCTGATTTTGTTGTTGTTGTTTTCTTGATAAATTAAATACAAATGATCTGTGGTGAAAAATTAGTTATAGAACTAAAACGGAGGTAACTATGGTCTATAATTTGAAAGTAGGAATTTAAAATTTATTATGTCTTCGAATTCCGAATGTGTTCAAATGCCAAAAATTTAGTATCTCAAATTTAAAAAGTTTTTTCAGGTTATATGACACATTTGATTGAAAAATCCATCCATCGACTTTTTTATAACTTTTCTATGCTATTAAATAGAAGTAGATTATTATGAGATTTATAAAAATATCGCATCAGTGTATCAAAGAACCTGTTTTATCAAAAAAAAAAAATTATTTATGTAAATAAATACAAAACCTTCACTCTTTATGATAATTACAATAATAGATCATAATTAAATAACAGACAGCAAACGAAAAATATACATACAAATATTCTAAACATACAAAAAAGTATAAAATCTATTTTCAACAATCCAAAAAAATGATCAGAAGGGGTTTTAAAAGAATATTAAAGAACTCTTATAGATAGAATAGATTAGAGAAGTTAATTAATCACTATAAAAAAGTAATCAAACTACTGAAATGCGTAAAAGAAATCACAGAATCAATGAATGGATAAAAAGAGTTCTTTATTCAGGAAGCTCAGTTTATCAGACCAAACCCAGGTCCCTTAAACTACAGACATTAAATTAAATTAAATTTATATATTGTATATATTGTATTTTAATTACCGGATTTACATGATTGAGAGCTATCATGAAGAGCTATTAAAAAGATAAAACTACTAAAAGATGAGGAATTGCTTGACCTTTAGTTCAGATATCATAAATATTTATAGTCTCAGGTAAATATTTAAATATCAAATTTTATTGCAAATCAAAATCAAATAGAATCTTTCTGAATCTATTTAAAATCTAAATAAAAATAAAAGTGTAGAAACAATAGCAATTATTAATGATATATTATTAGATATGAAACTTATATTCATGTATGCTGTATATCGTAAATATTGAAGATTCATATCATTATTATTTCGATAGTTCTTTTTATTTCTTTTAGTTAAATCAGAGGAAATTTTTCTATAGATTAAATCCTATTATAGCTCAATTAAGTGTGTTTGTGTATATATGTATGTATGAAAAAAGCTCCGTCACAAAATTAGCACTTAATTATTAAACCGAAATAAAAATTATCTTTTCTCTTACGAAACACAAATGAAAGTAAAAGTTTCGTAAAATGAATAGAACAATTTTTATTTTTTCAAGTTAATTCTTATACCGGTAAACATCGTTTTATCTATATATTTTTTTGGCATTTTTTTAATCCAACATATTTTTATATTGATCTTTAGATTTTATTAAAATCTGGTTTTAACTATTTTTGCTTTTCTTGTTTCTTTGTTTGCTGTGTTTATTCACCCAAAGAACTTAAGACAGAAGCTGTTTACCTTCTACTCTATTCTACGATATTACTTATTTATTTATTAAGTAATAATTGACGAAGTTTTTGGATACTCATTAATATTAAAGTCATCTCTCATGAATTCATGCCAAAACATGTCCAACTGCGTGCGTGCGTCATTACCATCTTAGAACCACTTTTGGACGTGCTTCATTGACTGCGTGCGTGTGTCATTGCCAATTTGGAGCCACTTGTAGACTGTAATGCTTCATTGACAATGATGATGATGATGATGAGATAGCCAAATTTTCATTATTTTTTGTATACTTTTATTCACCATACACAAGCAATGACATAAACCGAACTGTCATCGTCATTCATCCTGTTTATATGTTGAATATTTTGTCTCCTGCTGCTGGGACTTTGATTCAACCCGTAAAACAACTCGATGAACACAAGCTCGGTTTTTTAACTTTTCAACTTGGCTTATTTACAAATCAGTTCGTTCGGCGATAATTTCTACTGATACTTGATGATTAACGCTGTTGCGGTTACTGCGCTGCTACAGTCGCTGCTTTTGTGTCTGCGTCTGCTTCTGATCGATCCACTACGAGTATATTTCTATATAAATTCACGTTTCTTTGGGAGATTCTTGACAGTAACGTCTCAATACTTGTACGGATAACAACAAAACTGACCACGAAATCTATCATCCAACCAACCAGGAGCGTTATTATTCAATCAATAACGAAATCAAACAACGAAGAAAACTTGTTTCGTTTTTTGTCAAATTAAAAATTTTATATTTAATGCAATCTGCATATTCTTTTAAGTGTCTTCTAAAAAAGTGATTATTTTACTGTTGTTATTTTTTTCACAAAGTACAAACAATTTATATAACATCAGCGTCTATCATCCGTGTACATAATTTAACAAGAGAAAAAGAGATAGACAACAACAACATTCCATTAGCTCAAGCCATCAAATCAACTGTACTACCAGCAACAAAAACAACAACATTTCTAATTTACAGCGATCTGTTAATAAATTTCGTGTAACTTGAACTAATTTCAATTTGATAATCAATTGATACCGGAATTAAAAAAAAAAAAATAACACGAAAAAACCACAAAAAAGAGGGAAAAAATAAGCGATAACATCTTTGAACTTATAAACTTGGTTTCTACGTCTGTTGATCTACGATTTAAACTACGATGTCTGTTTCGATTAAAGTGAGTAGCTGACGGATTAATTAAGTTAATCTAAATTAAAAGATGAACAATTTATTTAATTATGTTATTTATTAAAAAGCAAAAATCCAAATTGATGTTAACGACTGCAATCAGGGACTAAAATTTAGTATTTAATAAAGTAAATGGTGGTCAAACTGCTGGGTTCCTCGCGGTTTTTTAAATGTGAATCGATTCATTTTGTACCTCGGGGCTTGAAACTTAATAATTGTTAAATACTTTGAACGAATCCGTGTTTCCAATATTCAAATAAAACCTAATTCAAAAAGAAACCATCCGATGGCCCACAATTTATATAAATATTTAAAAAACTCTGAACCAATTAGTTTTTATATCATAAAATATTATTAATGATTTGTTTTCTTTTTTAAATATTTATTTTAATTAGTTTTAAATTAGTTTATTTACATGAAATTTAAAATAATCTGCATTCTAATTTTATACCTTTAAATTAATATACATACATAAAGTTATATTTTCGACTTGAACTGATTATATTATTAAATCGATTTGTAATATTTTTTAAATTAGTTTATTCACCGGAAATTTAAGATAATACAAACAAAATAAATCGTTATGACCGAAACGATTATGGAAATTTTTAACTTTTCAAAATAAATTACTTTTTTACATTATAAAAATATCAATAACTTGGTTTTCAAAATTTGTTTTGTTTTGTCAATATTTTTGTTACTAATTTTGTGTAAATGTAAAATTTTAGAAAATGTTTAATGAGACTATTTATATGATAAATGTATGAAACGCTTTGACATTTGATTTGAATTTAATATTCTAAAACGTTCATTAAAGTTCATTATATAGGGTAGGCCATCGACTGGTTTCTTTTTAATATATTGTTTATTTTTAATATTTTTTAAAAGAATAAGAAAAAGAAGAACAAGAAGAAGAGAAAACCCATAAATCTGTAAAAATATTCAAAACCAGAAACATCTTTTTACAAAATAGCACAAACGACAAAAAACCGGTCGAACCTCAAAGCCTCAAATGGACGGATAATAAATCGTCAAGGCCAAGTCTAATGACACCGAATTTAAACTGAAGCTGTGACGTAGTAAAACCCGAGAGAGTGTTCTTTTTTGTAATTGATGGGTTCTGGTGATTATTATCTAATAAAGGAATTATTAAAAAATAATTTAAACGTGGAATTAAACTTCACTTTAAAGCAGCTAACAGAAAAATAAAGAACACAAAATTAAGAATAGCAAAACATAAGAATTAAAGAAGGAAGGAAACAATAAAACAAGATAAGGACAGAAGAGAAGAAAATAAGAAGCTAAGAAAGGAGATCCGATGCATGATTATATTTTAATTTCGGATTATAATTTCAATTAAAAATTATATATAATTTTAAAACAACAACAAACCAACATTAAAAATAAACGAAACTTAACAAATGACAACAACAACAATACTATAAATTATAAATCAACTTTCAGTTCATTCGTAAATCAAGGTCCTTGTTTTGTTTTCGGTTAATTTTTTAATAAATTGTCATGAAAAAAAATTATGTATTTCCTTAAAGTCAACTTCCAAGCTTCAAAAAAACGAACACAAAAAAGAAGTCAATCATTTTACGTAATAATTGCGATTTTTATTTACGTTTCGTTGTAATAATAAACAACCGAGGTAATAATTTAAAATTTGGCCAAAAGGTCAAATAAAAATAAATCATAAACCGAAAAACGAATGGGCTGCAAAAAATTGTTGATATTTTCCATGGTTTTGCTTTTATTTGTGGTTTAATTTACGAATTGATGCACTTTTAATTTTGGTTTTTAACCATGAACCAATAAAATAACCGGTTACAACAAAATACCAGTTATTCTGTGACTATTATTATGGTTTTATATTTTTTTTAATTCTTATAAAACGAATCCTTTGGTATTTTTTATGTTTTCTCATATGTAATTGCATACCATAAATTTGTTTAATTTTTATTAAGTTGCGTAAGAAGTGCATTCATTTCAATGCATTAATTGTGCATTGAATACTTTTATTTTGCTGATCTAAATTTTTATTTGGTAGTCTATGTATTATTTTTACTATTATTATCTCAATTAGCACCAGCTACTTGTTCTTTTCTCATTCATCGAACCCTCAAGCTTAACGTAAGAATGTCAAATTAATTATGATCTTTACGAGGATGTTTAAAGGCTTGTTAATTGCAAAACTTCCAGAATTAATTTGGAATCTATTATCTTAGCTTTCTTTGTTTAGTTTTGATTAATATACAGCTTTCATATGTTTACAGTGTTTTCATTATTCAATAAATACTTGAAGACGTGGAGAGTAATCATCAGAGACTATTTCTGGTTTACAGAACGGTCAACTTATCGACTCCACGACATGGAGGCAATACAAAGTAATAAGAAGCGAAACAGGAACTAAATTAGATTTAGTTAAAAAACACACAAAATCGTAGCTAAAACAAATCCCACAACAAAATCTAAAATCGCGTCTATATCCATGATATCCATAAATCAACTCTACAACGAAACCCAGACGACGACGACGACAACAGCGACGACTTTTGAAGAGAGCGCGAGACTTTTTAAAGTTCAAAACATGCCAACTCAATGCAAACACTTTTCTAAACATATTTTTCGAACCTGTTATTTTAATTTTTATTAAGAATCTTAGAATAAGTATTTAATGAATACCATTCAGATGGGTGTGTAAGCCACCGATTCCGCCTTCGCTCCCGCCGTTTTCCAAGTGAGCTCTTCTATTGTGGTACCCTGTTATTAGGTGTTATCGGGAACTTGGCATCACCACCTACCTATTAAATGATGATAGTTTCACATAAATTTGCACAATAATTCCCCATCTAGAACTAAACAAAAAGCAACCGCAGAGAATCGTGAGCTCTTAAGACTTTGTTGCTCAGACAATTTCGATTTTTTTGTTAATTTCTAAAGATTCTATAATATTTCAAAAGATTCTGAACGGATTCTGTTTAGAAACTTAGTTCAGAGTTAATCATCAAAATCATGCTCATGAATTCATGATTTATTTCGCTTCTCTTCTTTTCGTTTTTTTTTTATTCAAATTCAAACTCGATTTTATGCAAATTTTTATGTTATTTTATTTTAAAAAAGGAGAATATAAAAAACTGCAGAGTTAATTTATGTGCCACACTCTGATAAAGATTAACTGATAATTAATAGTAATCAAACAAGTTAAATTATGCAAAAAAGTAACATTTTCTTTAACAGATGATCAGAAATCTTTTAGCAGTTATTTGTAATTATTATAATACATATACATAATACTTTGTTATTTACCTAAAACTTGCATTTTTGTTTTAATGCCTGCTTTTCTTTCCTCTTTTTAGATAATAATTTTTATATCATCCGTTGCTCTGATGCCAGTGTTGATCGCTGCTGATGGGCCTGATGGAGCGTCCAACAATCTGCTGGACGTGGAACCGCCCACTTTTTTCAGTTACTCTTCGCCTCTGCGTCAACCGGACAGCCTACGTAACCAACCATATTTTGATTTTCTAAGCACTTTATATCGACGCGATGCCGATAAATCGAATCTATTCAGTCCCTATCTGAGGACTAATCGCGGCGCTCCGACTGCTGCTGCTGAAGGGGTTCGAGGCCTTGAAACTGTATCCGCCCCTGCGAGACGACAAAAAAGAGCCATCATCTTTCGCCCACTCTTCGTGTATCGCCAGGAACAAATCCGCAGACAGCACATAAACGATCAACAGAATCGTCGCTTCTGATGCGCTCTGAACTACTGATCAGGACAGGCTGTTCTAGGACAGTACATGTACAGGGTTAAATTTAGCACTTAGATTAGATTACTTAGATTAAATCATCATCACCGTTTTGTTGAATTTCTTTTAATTAATGTTCACTTCCATTTCGAATCATTGATGTGATCAGGTCTTTATATTTTATGATTTTTAAAAATTGTATCTCTTATATATAGGAAACTTTTTCTTTATCTTGTTTGTATTTTAAAATTATTTTAATACTTGTATATTATACATTGTGTTTTTGTACTTGAATTATGTTGGATGTATGTACATATATTATGTTCTTTAGAAAAAAAAAACAATCAAAGACAACTAAATAAAGAAAACAAAACAAAAAGGAAAACCAACTTATTGACAAATTTGCTGACACTGTTGCTGTCGTATTTTGGCCCAGCTCTGAATATTGAAATACATTGAATGAGCGAAACAGTTGCGTAAAACCGAGGACGTATGTTAAAATTATATTGTATATTTTTAGGCACCACAAAAAGTAGTGGACAACAAATTTTGTGCACACAACAACCCCAAAAAGGTGGTGGTCACTTCCGGTTCCGGTATATAACCCTTTGAACTTTGAAATTTAACCGCCTATATCTCCTAAACTACAGCACAATATCTTCTACGGGTGTAAAACTGGCGTAAAAATTTTCAATAAAGCTGAGGTTGAGACCTTTTACAAACGCAATCATAGTTGATACCTTTATAATCATTTAAAAGAAAAAAATGTTCGTAAATATTTAAAATCTCCTTAACTACTACAATAATTGCAAAAATGTATATGGTTTAAAAAAAAATCGGAGATATGGACCTAAACTTTACCTGTAGAGAAAACCCCTCTCACTAAATTTCAAATTTGGATCTGTTTCTATATTCTCTTCTATATAAAGAAAGCTTTTTTTAACCTTTTGGCCGATGAATATACATTGAAAATTTATAGAAACAACGCGCGGCAATTTTTGTGAACAGTTGTTTGTTAATTTCCTATCTATATAATCTATGCCTTGTATTCCATCAAACTTGAGTCAAAGTTATATCTTCAATAAAAATCTTCCTTTCCCTATCTAAATAAATGGCATCACCATCATGGCAGATAACGGAAATTCGAAAAGGTATTTCGTTGGACTGCAGTACTGCCAACTTAGGAGGAAGAAATCCACTACCCTTCGTCTTTTCTTTGTTTCGCGCGTGTTCGTGAATTAACAAATATTGCAAAAAAATCATGGGTGGCCAGGGTCGCAGGTCGACGCAATTCGGACAAAAAAGGAAACAACGTCTTCTGGAGAACAATGTAAGGAAAAGAAAACCTACTATTTAAAAAAGATTAATACATTTTGCATTTTCAGGAAAGACTTAACAAACGAAGGGAAATGCCGGAGGAGTTGCTCTCGCGCCCCGAGAGAAAAGAAATGCAGGGTAAGTTATAAGCATGAATTATTTGTGCAATTAATTATATCACTAATGAATTACATTTCCCTTAGACAAAGCGGACTGCGATGGACGGCTCCTCAGAGTAGCGGAGAAAGATCTATCCGAACGTCAAAAAGTGATTCTCGGACTCGGCAAGGTCCTTATGTACCAACTGACTGACATACCGATGGCAGACGTACCTAAGTTGATCTCCGATATGCAGGCAATAATAGATTCGTATAAAACGGCGAACAAGTTGCCATGAAATTTAACTCTATGCTCTATTAATTGCTATGGCTATTACTCTAAGCTCTATTTTCCAGGGCTTGTGAATTATTTTAACTTTTTAATTTTGTATTAATATAAATATATATTAATAATTACCTATATATCTCCGATATGCAGGCAATACTAGATGCGTATAAAACAGCGAACATGTTGCTATGAAATTTAATCGTATGTTTTCCGAGACTTGTGAATTATTTTAATTTAAATTTAGTTTTAATTTTTTAATTTTGTATTAATATAATTATATATTATTAATTAGTTATATATCTCCGATATGAGGGCAATACTAGATGCGTATAAAACCATGAAATTTAATCCTATGTTTTCTTAGACCTTAATCTTAATTCTTGTTTTCTTATGTTTGAATATTTTGTATCAATGTATAATTTCAAGAATATATGTATATTATATATGTATAAAAATTAATTGTGTTTGTCATCACATCACTTGGAGACGGCTGGAGAAATTTGGGAATGCTTTTTTATATGTTCGCAACAGTCCGAAACAAGTTCGTACGAAAAAGAAAGCTGAACAAATTTAACGGGGGCGTGGCAATGTACGAAATGGTTATAGTTTTAACGTATGAGGACTAGGAAGCTGAAACTTTACAGGGTGATTGGCTTTTAATGCGGAGGTACACTGAAATTCAAACTAACGTATCATCAAGTGCATGATTTTCTTAAACAAATTAATGTGTCATCACTCATTCTAAAGTACCTAAAAAAACAGATTTTTTTTATCTAAAAATATTTGTAATCATGTTAATCTAGATTTGAACATTTTTTACAATGTCTCAAGTAAAGGGTTTTCCAATAAGAGGTGTAATTTTGAATAGCTATGGTCCTGTAAGCGTGGTCGTGGTGGCCATTTGGCTGATGATGTTTTTCATTATTAACGGCATATCTTCCTCTTTATTACGAAATAACATGCGATAATTTATCTCAAAAAATGGCATTTTTCTTTGAATATCAAAATTACACCTCTTATTGGAAAACACTTTAGTTTCGATTTTATATCGTTTTTTGCTTCTCTAACGTTATGGAAAGTGATGTTGCGTTATTTTGCATTTTAGGTGAAGATATATTATTATTATCACAATATATAATTTTAATATAATTATTAATATTTACTATTTATTTTGAATTGATGTTTTTATATCTTTTTTTGGTCATTTAATTTTTTGGTATACGATAGATATTTAAACTGATTTTATTATTTCTATTTATTATCTGTCTTCCACGAATAAATAAATTAAGAACAGAGAAGATGTGAATATAAATAATACGTATATTAAATAACTTATTCCTTTATTTAAACCGGAAATTTTCAAGTAAATCATTATCATATTTCAGTAAATAAAACAAAACCTACAAAAAAATCAGATGAATTCTTTTTATGTTCTTATAAAATACTCTTGATATCGAATGGAAAAAGAAAAACAAACAATTTCTTCTTTTTTGATGAGTTGACGAGAAAATGATGGGAAAGGAAAAGAAAAAACCATCTCTCGCAGTATTCATTACTATTATCACGCAAACACTCGTTCTTCTTACCAAAGGCATGTGTTGGTAATGCTTAGAAAAAGACAAGAAATGCAACAAATCACACTGATAAATGAAACTTAAATAATCGCCAAGAAGCGACGCACCAGTAGAGGCAGACCACGAACCAGAAACAGAAGGAAGAAACCGAAGATAACATAAAATCACCGAACCGCCAGCTTTTCGGAGTCAGTCTGGAAGCCCAACGACGCCGGAGTAGTCACAACTTCAGTCGAGTTCCTGAGCATTCAATACGTTTTTGTTAATTAAATTGTGCCATTGAATTGAAGAGAAAAATGTTGAAAGTGGTAAGTAGCAAAAAGAGTCAACTGAGTCGTGCGGAGAAATAATATTAAGACAAGAATTCAATGAAATTCAATAAAAACGCAATACGGTCGTTCAGTGGCTATCTTATCGCATCGGTTACGTTATCGCTAACATATCAAACGTAGTTTTGTAGGGACGTAACCTAAAAATGCAATAATAAGTGCTTAAAGACGCCTACTTTATTTAGGATTTTAGTTGAATTCACTTGTTTTTGTACTTTATTATTTAATTCGATTTTAATTTATTGCAGATCATTTTCACGTTAATTGTTTGTGCTGCGGTTGTTGTTGGTAATGCAGCCGATACCACGGAGCTTGAAATCCAACCCGAGAACAACAACAACAACAAACATCATGATGTGCAGCAACAACCATCGAAGCAGTTAGAAGAACATAATCAGCAGCACGAATCGGTTCAGCACCATAAAAAGCAAAAACAACAACAGCACCACTTGCAACAGAATCCAAAAAAGCATTCGCAACAGTCAAAGAAAGATCATCATGTCGCCATTCCTGGCCAAGTCACCAACAATAAAAAAAACCACAGAGAAGCAGCCGCAGAACAAAAAAAAGCCAAAAACGGTGACGCTGTTCAAGCACCTCGACGCAAGCAAAAGCATCAACAAGAACAAGAACAACAACAGCAACCTCAACAGCAACGTGAACAGCATAAAAAAATAAAAAGTGAGGGCAAAGCAAAACATGCAGGCGGCATGCAGGCGGAAACTCGACAGAAACGCAAACATGCGCGTCGTGGAGAGAGTGCAGCAAAAGCGCCACACCAACAACAACCAAAACAACGTAAACGCTAACTACGGAAATCTTCGTAATTCTTAAATGATTCACATGTTTTAAGTACACGTACATACACATAATTATTCTATTAAATTAAAATAATCAGTTTTTTTATTTTAAAGAATTCATAATTTCCTTTGTAGTCATTGAAATTTCCTTTTTTTATCATCTACGAAATGTTGATTTAACTATTATAAATAAAGTATGTACATAGATGCAATGAAGGGTATTAAAAACATATTTCAAATTTAAACATTCGAAGTTTTTATTTAGTTAATTTCAGCCACAAATCCCATTCATTTTATAAAATGAAGTTGAAGTCAAATGCAAAACTCTGCCCTAAACAAAGCAGCAGCAGAAGAAGACTAGAAAAGTACGACGCGACTGCACAACAGCAGCGACTTCGATCTTCGTATTCTCCTTTAAGGAGAAATGACGAAAGAAAATATGCAAAGAATCTTCGCGACGATCGATGCACTCGTTATAATTGTTGTATTTTTTCGGAATTCCTGAATTGGAGAATTAATAAAGTCAAATTCAATGCTTTCCAAATGGTTTAAAGGAATATAACAACAACAATAAAACTTACAACCTTATCAGTTGAATTCGTACAAGCTACAAAAAAATTTTACATGCTGCTCATTCGTATGCACGATAAACTCTGCTGCCGCGAGGCTGCATCAGCAGAGCTGTCATCAGAAATGCAATCAAACTACTAAAAACGACGTAACCTTTGTTATGTGTTGTTGTGAAATCTTCTTACAACATGATATATTAACTATTAACTAATATACATAATTTGTTAAGATTTAAAATATGGTTTCCTAATTGGTTTTCTCCCGTTCCGTTGGGAAATGAATCTCATGCATGAGAGTTTCTCTCAAATTCTGTAGTTTTTTGTGATGCAGTCGCTTTCTTTCATTGTCCGTTAGCTGTTCACTTTATCATCATTTATTTCATTTATCTTGAATACTTCATTCGTCTTTCTCGTCTCTTTCTTGCAAACCATATGAAGTTTATAAAAAAATTTAAACATAAAAAAAAATCCCTATAAAACCAATTTTCTTGAAAAATCGTAAAACTCATATTTAATGCTTCTTCTCGTATAACAACAGGTCGAGGTTATAAAAACAAACGCAACACACACATACACACACAGATCATTAAAAAATTGTTGCGTATAAAAAAGAAAATAATATTGTATAAGTACAACTTATAAATGTACTACTATTTAAAAAAAAAAACAAATTTTAATTCATGTTTTTATAGTTGTACGCGTTTGTTTTTAGGTTAACTTTAATAAAAAAAGAAATTCAACATGTTGAAAGAAACACAACAACAATAGCAATATTATGTTAAGAAGAAGAAGATAGAAAAGATGATGAACATCGCATCGAGTTAAAAGCGTCATAAAAAACAATTTTAATTGTTGAAATGATAAATGAAATAATGAAATGAAATAATGAAATGAAATTTAAACTATTAAATGAAACTCAAATATCTCAATATTTACAAGAATACATTCGAACGTGTCAACATACTGAGTCAATATTTTTGACTAATTGGGAAAATCGTGCAACAGACATGATTATTGTTTAGATTGTCTATATACGTACCTATATACGAGTATATTGTATATATCGTAATCCTTTGATTATTGACTATAAGACAAACATAGCTCAATGATTTCATATGTTAATGTCTGTATATCTCTATATTCAAACACTGCGTATATAATGTGTATTATGTCAACAATAATTTCACAACTTTTAGCCGCTGACGTGTAAGAATTGAATTTGTCAATACTAAAATACAACAACAATGGTTCGAAAGTCTAAAAATTGTCTTGACATGTTCTTTTATCATTATCATGATGAAAGATAATGCAATGAAATCCGTGTATCGTATATCAACATTAATTTTTCACAAATAAATTAATAAAATGTATCGAATTCTTATCTCTATTAATAAGAGACTATCTAAGAAAATAAAGCAGACTATAAAAAAGCAGACTATAATAAAACTTTATCAGAGGTTTTAAAAAAAAAGAATTTAATTAAAATGGCAACTTTTTGAAACAGTGATCGACCGACAGATTAATCCTTCAATCAAGTTTGGAGACAGTTTAGGAATTTAGCAAACAAACAAGAAGAAGAAAACAAATTAAAACACAGCAACAAATAAAGTCAAATAAAATAGATTCTTAATAAAACGCTGAGTACAAAAAATAAACAAGCTGAGTACAGATAGAAAATGAAAACGTGGATTTTTATTGTTTTGTATATACATGTGTAAAATTAATTATTGTTATTGTTTATTAATTATTGTTTATTGTTTCGTATATACATTAAATATATACATGTGTATATATTTATTTAATTTTCAAAATTATTATAAAATAATTTTAAGTTTTTGTTTCTGGTTTTTTTTTTTGTTGATCATTTTTAAATGAATCTCAAAGCACTTCTTTCCATAAAAGATCAACCATAAAAGGGATAAATTGGTCTATGATAGTAACCACCGTAACCGTAACCTCCGCCATAACCCCCATATCCATAACCTCCGCCATAACCCCCATATCCATAACCCCAGGGACGATAGCCACGCCCATAACGCCCATATCCATAGCTATAGCGTGGATAGTAGTAACCAAAGCCAAACGTTTCCGATCCGCTTAAATCCCCATCATCTGAGATATCCACAGCCAGATCGCTTCTCTAAAATTATTTGAAAAAATGTATTCTCATTATTTAAAATTGATAATAAATAAAATAATATAATTGAACTGAATAAGCTGAAAATGAAATAAACTGAATTGTACAATAAATAAATTGGGCAAACCTTCTTTATATCGACGTGTGTTGCAGCCGAATCCGATGGAAAAGCTTGGAGAGCTTGAATCATCACCAGCATCAGGAAAACACCACAGAGTGTACAGTACTAACCAAAAGTTGAAGATAAATGATTTTTTGTTCTTTTTGATTGTTGTAATAAGATTTTTTCAATAATTTAAATAAAATCAATAAACTTAAATTAAAATATTATAAAAATTATAAAAAATAAAAAAAATATAAAAAAATGCAAAAGATAAGTAAACTAATAGTTTTAATAATTTATTAGTTTCTTTAATATGTTTTTATAGTTTTCTTCATTTATATTTATAGTTTTCTTCAAGTTTATTGACTTTCTTATAAATTTTCGGATACCTTAATCATTGTTGTTGTAATCGTTTATAAATGTATGTATATATATATAAAGTTTTCCTTATTATTATTTTGAATATCAGTGTTATTATTGTTGTTATTCCACTTGATTTAGTTTTCCTTCAAATTAGCAACATCAGTTGAATGATTTTCACTTTTTTCCCTGCAAATTAACACTTTTTAAACACGCAAAAAATTTGTTCAGTTCGCCAAAAAGAATTTACTTTTTACTGATTCTGTCTGAATCACGCTCAGAACTGATCTCAAATAAATGTTTGCGAAATCTTTTATAGCGAAACCCATCATCATCATTCGCTCGATTACAATATATAACATTTACAATATACATATGTACATACATATACATTCTATATATATACATACATACCTTGGATTTCATACAGAATTTTATATTTAAATACAGTAAAAAGGTAGAGCAGAAGCAGAAGAGCATTTATTTTATCCTAAAAAAAGGGGAAAACCATTTAGTCTGTTAGAGCATTATTATCATCATCATTATTGCCATGATCGTCATTATCATCGTCATCATTCTATATTCATCTGGAAACGATTTCTTAACGTGGTCAACTCAATTGTTTACTCACTTTATTTGTCCATAAAATCTTTACATATTTTGGACTGTAAACAAGGGTTGGATGACACGAACAAAAGGAGAAGAAGAAAAGAATCGAAAAGCTCAGCAAAAAACATCCTTAAGTCACGTTGAGTTAAACACAAGCCAAGCAACAGTCATAAAATAAGATATGCAAACATACATACAAACATACAAGCTGACATCCAGACAACCTGATGGACTTTAAAAACTACGTCTGAATAAAAATACATTTAATACAGATTCTAGGGAAATTTAACCAATCCCGTGATAACCTGATTGACTATAAAAATGCAGGACACATAATTTATTTAAAAAATAAAACGATCACCTCTTTGAATCAACATCAAGGTTACTTGCATATATAATTGTTTATGTGTTTGGATACATGTAAATATATATCTATGTGATGTATATATTGATGCATGAAATTGAGTTTGTATACAAATATATATGATTCTGAATATCAAAATATCGTCTCGATTCGGAGTTAATATCAAAATTTAAAAATTTGTATTTTTAGTATTTTAAAAATGTATTCTTTTTTGCTCAAAAAAGGGGTATGTTCACCGAAGGTACAACACATACAAAATATATACGTAGTTGATAAAGCAGTTTCATGAGTAGATGGTTTCGTTTAAGTTTTAAAAAATAAAGTTTTTGCTGTAACATAAAACAAACACATGTTTGCGTACTTTCGAGTAGAAGCAACATATTCCAATTTTGTACCACCACATTAAATTGTATATTAATTTATTTAAAATCAAGAAAAAATTTAGCCGTCCAATACATTTGGAAACATCTATGTGGGTCTTATTTGAGGCAGAGAAACCGAAAAAGCAAACGTCTGGAACGTGCAACTCTGGTAGTCAAATCGTATGTTTGGGGTTGGTGTGTTCAACACATGAATTCTTCTTGTGGTTGTTGTTGTTGAATTGATGCCAACAACTGCGATTCTGATTGCGGTGGTGGTGAATCAACGCTGCTGATTTTGACGTTTCACCAAAATGGTGACGCCGATGAGTCTGAGTTTGAACAACAACGCAAATCTGAGGGGAACGCAATATGATAAAAACCAGAATGAAAACAATGAAAAATGACGGTGAGGACTAAATAAATCTTAAATCTGTTCGTTTATATAATTTGGTGTTGAAATTATTGTAATTTGAAGGAAAAAACGGTGAATTCATTGATGATGATGGCGACATGGGGCACATGCTGTTTGGCTTCGATGAAGGCACAACGGGATTTTACAATAGCCAGGTGAAGTCTGATATTGATTGCAATAACGCTAGCGTTGGTGGAGGAGGTGGATCGTCCTCAAACTCTGGGCTGTATTTTCGCTGGGCGCCAGAGAGCATAAAAATGATGCTTACCATGCGCTTCGATATGGATCGGGAATTCAGTCAACGCCTGCGACAGAAGAAGGATCTGTGGAATGAGATAGCGGCGGAAATGACACGCGTGGGCGGTTACTCAATAACGGGAGAGATTTGCGATTTAAAGTTTCGAAATATGCTGCAGACATACAAGAAGAATCGTTTGAAGGAGGAACGTGGTCTCCAGGAGCTCATCATCTGGGAATACTACACAATGTTCAAGGAGGCGGCGGTGCGTAGCAATGAATGCAGCGGAGACCAGGTGATACCATCGCTGCTTTGCGAGTCTGTGTGTACTGAAGATGTGGTGGCACAGCAAGCGATGAAAGTTGTTGAGGAGAACGAGGTATGGAAGTATATTTACAAAATAGAAAATGCGTGTATAACGTTCTTATATAAATCTCATCTAGTGCAAACCTGTTATTAGTAACAAAAAAATACCTATAATTAGACGCTCAACTCGGAAGCGACGTGCGTCTTCCCACTCTGTGACAGACAACAGTTCAGTTGAGCCGGAACAAGTAGCTGCGGAGCGAAGTTCCATCGAGATGGAAGTGAAGAACACACTACTACATCAGCAGCACCAACAGCAATCACAACAACCACAGCGACAACATTACAGCTTGCCAGCAGCGACGTCAATGGTTCTGGAGCCACATGAAACCTCTGCAAATGCTACGGATAACAAAAGCTTATCGATGCGTTTTATGCCGCCATCGCCGCCTGCTTGGCTCACTGCCAGTGAGTTAACTGAATGTGAAGTATTCGGTCACAGTGTTGGCGCACAGCTGTCCAACGTGCGCGATTCTTATACGCGATCTCTGTTGAAGCTGAAGATACAAGAACTCATCTTTTTGGCCCGCACGGGGAAACTAACAGCTGATAAGTATACGTCTTCCTACGATTAGCTAAATCGGGGCAGTTTTTAAGAATGGACACGATGGACCAAGAAAATCGTAAGATGACAATTATGATAATATTGCTTGGAGCGCAGTGTTTGAAGAATTCTTTTAATTTATTGTACATCGATCGTTTATTTCTGGAATCTTAATGTAGAGTATAGTAAGTGCATGGATATTGAGAATAAAACCACTTCAAAGACAGTTTAAATTAAATTAAATTAAGCAATGATTTGAATTCAGTAGATTAGATTATTAAAAATTTAATTTTACTCAATTTAAAAAGGTTGAAAATACGTTAGCATACATTATACATTAATACTCGGCATAATACATTATACTCGCTATACATTATTTTTCCCACAGCTGTAAAGTTTGGAAGTTATGACCACTTTAATGTAAATGTGGACTTTTTGTGGTAAGTGGGTTGTTTTTCTCGGAAATTGATCATGAAGGTACTCTAAAAAGAATATATCATAGAAATCTATTATTTTACCTATAAAACGATATATAATATGTTATACTTACTTTTTATATGCATATTGTCAAAATCGTTAATCTCATTTTTCGCTTAGATTTTAGTTACACTAGAAATACCTTATGTATGTTTTGTCTAACGTCGGCTAAGCAATAAAATAGTATTTCTAGGCCTATTTTTTTTTCATGCCTTTTAATTATAACCCTTAGTATGTCTCAATACACACCATAATTTGTGGCCATTTGTAATTACAGACTCGGCACGTCACACTATCGAAGCGAGTTTGGATTCTGGCGCGTTATAAAAACTACTATTGACTGCAACAAATTGTACTGTACTGCTTAGTCTTGCCTAACTTTATTATGGCTCCTTCCTAGAATTAGGTAGAATCACTGAGGAATAATACAATGTGGAGAAATAGTAAGCGATGAAAAGGTGATTAAAATTTGTTTTCGTGACTTAAAAAGTTAAAAGAAAAATTCAAACTATGTGCGGTGATAGTCAAATGGTTTCTGACACAGCCTGTTTTCTGTTCCTGACATTTCTTTATTCAAGCAGTGTTGCCAGAACTTTTTTACTGCAAAGAAAGCTAAATCTTTAAGAAAAGCTAAAAAAAGCCAAAAAATAAATACGGAGAAAGCTAAAAGAGCTAAAATTTCTCCAAGCTCAAAACGCCGTTAATACATAAAAGAAGACAATGCGATGTGTGATTTCTAGAGTATAATTTTTGACATATTTTAAAAACTGTATCCGTACATTATAGAGCTCTGTTTAATATTTATGATTAAACAAACACACGACATACAGTGTGTTCCAGATTCCTCGATAGATGGAAAAATTTCATATTTGGCCGCCTCAAAAAAAGCTTTTAAAGTTCCTCGCTGTCACACTAAAAAAAATTATACTTTCATTTCAACGAAAGCATTGTGCGGAGTGGTTGATTTGATGTGTCAGTAGCAGCAGCATCGTTGTCATTTACCTACCGTATATTGAAATATACGTATATTGAAGTATACCTGCACTAATGAGTTCACATTATTCGAAAATTGTTAATTGTATTTTCCACTATTTCTTGTAATGATCTTCATTGCTTTTACCTTTTCGCCAGCTTCCTTCTTTATAATCAGAGCGAGCGAGTCTGGCATCAAAAGACATAGTGTGGCACCGGACACCGTCTTCCTTTGCACTCGCACAATTTTTATTCAGTCTACCGGAATTTCGTCGTCTTGTTGGTTTACGCGTTCGTCGGCATTTTTCTAAATAAATTTCGTTTCTGTTCGTAATAATATTTTATTTTATTGTTTTATTCAATAAAATTCATTGACCAAACCTTGTGTGCAGCTTCGCGTCGAGTACCGAAAAAAGTATGAGAATAAATTATTTTGGGTGAATTTTAAGTGATGAAACAATAAATAATTGTTGAGTTGTCTCAGCGTTTTTGCATTGAAATTGAATTAAAAAATAAATTCTACTTTCTAAGGTAAGCAAAAACAACAACTGACAGACGCGCAGCGACCGCTGATTTAGCTTTGGTTTTATTATTTTCACTCAAATTTGTAGAGGATAATTTTAAAGCGTGCGTTAGAGCAGTGCAACAGCAGGTTGCTTTCGTTGTTGCCTACGTATGTGCGAATGTGTGTGTTCGTTTGTGAGTGCGTCTCACTCTGTTTCTCGGCTAATGCATTGTCTGTTCCTCGCTCACTTGGATAGTGGTGTTATATGAGTCCAACATCCAAAAAAGGGAATAAAGAATTTCTTTTGGCTTTTCATCGACGTCGCTGGCTATTTCAACGTGAGAAAGCTGAAGAAATTGTACAAAGAAGCAAAAAAGATGTTTAAATTATTTAAAATTTATCAACTAATAATTTAAGAAGGAGTTAACATTTTTGTGAACTTGGAATAGATGTGATTTTTTGTTTTCGTTTTTGGTTCTTTTAGTTTGGAATTTTCTTGTTTTGATTGAACTGAAATTGAAATGGAAAAACGCGCAACAAGTTTTCCTCTTTTGCATGGTTTAAGTGAAATGAGCTTGTGAATTATTATTGGTGAGGATTTCACTCAAATAAATCCTTTTTGTGTTCGGTGTCATAATTGACAGAGTTGTAAAAAGGATTAAATCAGGTTTTTTTCTTTACTAAAGAAATTCCTCCTTTAATACTGCAATAATGACGGATTTGCTCTATAAGTATGCGCATCAAGTGAATAGATGTTGATCCGTAAGCTTTATATACTGGAATCTAGACATTTAGATGTATATTTAAATATTAAATTCATCATTGAAACAATTGTGTGTAAAAACGCTTTTCGTATTTCAATATCGTCAGTATTGTGATTGTCGTTGAAGACCGAAGACGGCGGTAATATTAATTTTTCGATTTAAAGCGGTTGTTAAATTTCACTGGGAAATCCGTAAATTGTAAAAAAATAAGTTCATGAAAATATCATGTTTATTAAAAATCCACCTAACTAATAAAACGTTTGTTTGCTTGATACGAGTTTCCTAGTAAATCAAAAGTTGTATAACATTTCAGAGTTTTTTAAAAGGATATTTTTTCGTTTTTAAATTATTAATTGTGTCGTTTATTTTGGAAAAATAAATACATAGATTGAAATTTGTTATAATATTCTTATTTCGTGAAATCATTTGATGTGTTTTTTATTTTTACTCTGTTCTCGATTCTCTTTTTCCACGATACGATTAAAAATAAATTAAATCATTTAAAATGAACAAAATAAAAATCTACTATAAAAATAAATAAAATACTACAAATATAATAATAGTATAGAAATTTTTAAAAAATGCATTCGTTCATTACACAATCATTATTAATAGAGTTTCGTTTATATCAATAATTTCAAAAAATGTTTTAAAAAAAAAGTAACTCTGTTAAGTTTTTGAAGTTAACGAGTATTCACAATGAACAGTGATCTGTCACAGAACAGGAACATGAAAAAAGTGATCAAAGTGAAAAAATATTGCACAATATATTGTTCAATATAATAAAAAACTGACAATATCAGAAATTGTACAAAAGTACAATTAAAACCTTCTAAAATCTAAAATCTCATAATATTTAACATACACACAGGATTAAAATAAACGCAATGTGAAATATTAAAAAAGGAATATACACAATATACTGTGCAATATTTGAATGAATATCATGGTCACAGTATAGCTATTATACATGTACGAATGTTATTTTAAGCTTTCTATGAGCTTCTATTTTTAATGAAATTTCAATAAAACCGCAATATTATTTATTGATCTTGAAGATAATAACCTTCAATTAGAAAGAAAAAGCTTGAAAATGAAATTCGAATTGTAAACAATTTTGGGCATCACTTTTCTAAATAAAATCACTCATCTAAATAGAAGTGATGACAGAGGAACATCTTCCGCTCAGTTTTTTGCTAATATCAGTATGTAAGAGAGAAAAAGAAAGAGAAAGAAACAAAAGGAAAAATTAAAACCAAACTCAAAGAAGAACAAGTGTAATGGTTCAACAACAACAACAACAACTAGAAACCGACCTCCAGCAAAGACGGGGTCACCCACAGACACGCACACGTTATACACTATCTTAAATAAGAGCTCCCGTCTGTTGACTGTCACATCTTTCATTACGGTTGACATTCTTGTGATGCACTCACAACAGTAGCAACAAATACACAGTCACTTAGAAGGATAGAGTGAAAGAGAGCGATTGGGCCGGGAAGGAGGTAGAAGAGGAGGAAGAAGAAGCATAAGATGACAGTATTCATGAGGCACGCATGCGTATTGAACATTTAAAGAAGCTACCCCACGCAAACGTCCTCACTTGTTCCATGTTCGCTGCTCTGAAGCCAGCCCCAAAAAAAGGCATATCGACCCAAAAACAGTTGAAGCGTCAAAACTGTAAAATTATTGTTTTTTTCTTATTATGAGGCTGACATTAAAATAAGGCAGACAAACAAGCAGAGAAACCGACGACGATGAACAGAGAGAGAGATAGAGAGAGAGAGAGAGAGAGAAACAGACTGAAGACCGAAGAATTGTGAATGCTTTTTAAATTTCTGTTTTTTTGTATTTTATTTACATTTCTAAATTTAGTTGACCACTTTAATTTTATAGCTTTTATGGCTATTTTTTAACTACCTACAATAATAATATAAGAGATTAACACAAATTTTCATTTTCGCTATAGCTACAGTTACTTGTATGTATATACAACAGCAACAAAAACAACGACAACAACTAACGGCGACGACAGCAATGAGTACAAATTAACAACAATATTAACAGCAACAACATTACAATTAACAGCAACATTTTCTATTTTGCAAAAGCAGGAATTGCAACCAATAACAACAACAACAACAACATTGACAGCAACAACTGCGACGAAAACAAGAACAACATAAACTAGAAACAACAGCTATAAACTCTCGTTTTTTTTTTTCTTTCCTTTCATCCTCTTTTTATTCTTTTTCTCGTTGTTATTGTTATTTATCTAGATACGAGTGTATGTTGTATGTATTAAGGCACAACACGATGTTGTTGTTGTTGTTTGTATGTGTTTTTTGTGCTGGTTTGTTTTTTTTCTTTTCTATTTGTTGATTTTAAATTAGAAACTGAGTTCCACTTTCACTTGATGCAGCGCAACGCAACACACAGACGCGATGCGACGCACCCCTCTGCTAACCTCTCTGCCAACGCTTCTCTGTTCCACGTTATTTTCACAACTTTGCTGCTCACAGCTCTGCTCTGCCACACAACGCTTCAACGCCTGCGTTTTCTGTTGCATTTTAAGAGTTGACTGTTTTTTTTTTGTCAGCCATTCAGACTCCACCCCTTCGTCCCCCCTTCTATTGATCCACGGCACTTCTGGCAGTATCACAACAGACACTTGGTACTTTAATGTTGTTGCTTTTTCTGTTGTTGGTGTTTTCGTTGTTGTTGTTGTGGTCGCTACTATCGTCGTGTTGGTTTTAGCGATGTTCACATATTTAAGTAGTTTTCATAACAAAAAATAAAGTTGGGGGTAAATTGTTTTTGTTGTTATTGTTTTACAGGTTCACTAATTTGTCGCTTTGATGATGATGATGATAGTGTTGTTGGTTTTATATTAATTGCGTTTAATTGAGAGAAAAATCAGTAATAAAAAGTAATTTTTACGCTTCGATTAGGATCATTTTTAGATTCCTTCTTTCTAAAAATTTAAATACTTTCAAATTATTTCCATATTTTAATCTAATTATTTATAAATTTCTTTTGTTTACTCTTTTTAACTTTTATTACTTTTTTATCAAGTGAAATGAACCCCAAACAAATGTTTTGCCTTTTCTCACTTACCTGTTTAAAAGTCTTCATTGGGTGCTCGAGGGTTAACAGCAGGGTTGCCTTAAATGCAGTTATTTTTATTTTTTTTTTTGTTTATTTTCGTTGACGACTTTTCTGTGTTTTGTTTCACTTTTTTACGTTGCTTTCTTCGCCGTTTTTTGAATACTTTTTTTTGCAAAAAAAGAACGGGTAAAAAAACCATCACAAAAAATGAGGGATACAAATTAAAAATTTCTTACTAATGACTTTAAAGACTTTTACGCGTATTTAAAAATAAATCACATGTGTACTGATGATGATGATGATTGTGATGATGTTGATGATGATGGTGATGTTGATGATGATGTTGATGGTGATGATTCATGATCGCCCAAGCAACAGCAGCAGCATTTAAATTAGACGATGCAAGAAGAAGTCTTTATTTTATTTTCCTTTGCTTATGAAGGATGAAAGGAAGGAAGGAATGTCGAACTTTAGACACATCATAATCTCGATTAAATGAACTCTCGCTTTTATTAATTGTTTTAATATAATTCGGAACTCACAAATGAGTCCAATCAATTAAGTATAATCACGAAATTAAACAAAAAATAAACAAGAATATTGGCCAATTTTTAATCCAAATGGCTTTAAGCTAACACTTGTAATTGTTAAGTGTTTCTTTGGGCTGATATGGATAAATAAATCATAGAATAGTTACTTTATAATTACCCCTTCTGATGAAATGCACTCCTTCATATA
This sequence comes from Myopa testacea, assembly GCA_949629155.1. Taxonomy (NCBI): domain Eukaryota; kingdom Metazoa; phylum Arthropoda; class Insecta; order Diptera; family Conopidae; genus Myopa; species Myopa testacea. The sequence continues at coordinate 61,017,286 of OX451346.1, forward strand.
TCATAATCGAGTTTACCAAAAGCCATTCTTAAATCAAGTATTTAATTAAAACTCAACCAACGACAGCAGCAAAAAAACAACAACAAAACCCACGGCAATTTTTGAAGGCGTTCATTAATACGAAAACCCATTTTATTACAATTTAATTACACTTTTATATTAATATTAACAAAAAACAAAAGACAGTTAAAAAAGAACAAATGCAAAATGTTTTAATCAATATTATTGACTTATTGAAATATTGTTCTATTCTCTGTCATTTTTATAATATTTTATACATACATATATTATACTATTTATGATTTACAGCATTTTTATTCTTTTGTATTACCTACTCAAGCCTCAACCTGTTTATAGTTTTACTTTGTAATCTTTCGCTCCATTTTTTATCGATTTATAATCGTAGCAGACTTTTTTTAAACATTTTGAGTTCTGAGGTTCTATAAATGACTCAATCCTTTTTTTGAATTAAAACAATAAGTTGGGGTGGGGAAGGGGGGAAAATTCAAACTATATTTTTTGTTGTTGAATTATGATATCGTATCAACAACGAACGAGTTTCGAAATTTCGTTATCAGTAGAATAGAAAAAACGTCGGAAATAATAAATAAAAACAACTTTTATTATTCTAAATAAAAAAAAAAAACAAAACAAAACCAATTCAAGAAATCGAAATACATATTTTTTAAATATTCTTTTTCTTGGGTTTTTTTTGTATTTGCTTTCTTGAATTAAATGATGTCATGCGTTGAAGCGTTGGATTTGCGTTTGCTTGCGCTTTGTTTATTTTTATTAAATTGTAATGCATTGCGATTTTTAGGTTGATCCATCGGATGTTTTCTTTTTTATTTCATGTAAAATTGAATTAAATATGTAACTCAAAAAGAAACCATCTGATGGCCCACACTTTAGTATACAGTTTGATGTTCTCTCTAATAATTTCTTGCTTTTTTCTTTACTCTTTCTGCATAATTTGAATCTCTTTATTAATGCTTCATTTCCTTTTATTTTGGTTTTTTTATTTATCTTTAAAATATGTTTTTTTCATTTTATTTTTAAATTATTTATAGTTATTATGTCTTTTAGTTTAGTGTATTTTTTCTATTTTATTCTTCTTTTATTTGTTTTTTTTATTAGTCTTATTTCTCTTTATTAATGTACAGAACTTAAAAACTACAAAACCTCTTTAAACACTTCGAAGAATTAAATAAAAGAACTGAGTTGAAGTACTTCACTAGAATTCGTCAATGTTTATTAATTCTGTAATATGAACTCTTATATTTTATGTTCTCTTTGACTTGAATTTAAATACTCGTATAGTTTAAGCGTTGTTGTTTGTCTATCAACTTTGTTTGTTGTTTGTTGTTGTTCTTTTATTATTTATTTTTGCTCATTTCGTTAGTTGAGTCATCGAAGCCACCTTTCAAAAGTGCATCCAACTCAACTGAGAAACTAACTCAACATTGACTGAACTCAACACAACTGCATCACTCAACGCTACTCAACTCAACCCAAGTCATGTTTTTTAAATGCTATTCAGTGGAATTGCAACATGAGATCGGAAAAGAATCGATCGATACTCAATCGGAATGTTGAATGTTGGAAATTCTTATCAAACGTGTAACAAAACAAAGTAAAAAGAAAGTTTAAATGATTTCAATTTATTTTATAAAAAATTAATACAAAGTTACTAAGAAGAATAAGTAAATAATAAGGATAAATAATAAAATACACGCTTTAATCACGAGTTGTTGAATACGATGATGATGTGTCAATGTTTTATTTCAGTTTTCATATCGCTTCACTGAGAATTATGTCAGCGACAACAACAACAACAAGAATAACTACACGAGGTTCAAGTTTAGAGTTAGTTCTTGATTGACGAATACAATCGCTCTCTTTCCTCCATTTCCTTGCCACCCTCCTTCTTCACAACCACCCTCCCTCTCCTCCACCACCCTCCTCCTTCGTCATTCTGTCGAAGTTCGCCTTTGAAAAAGTTGGCGGAAGTTGATAACTGAAGAAAAGCGACACAAAAATGCTTTGTTTGTTGTTATTGTTCAATGATCAAACATTGAAATTCTTTTGTGACGACGAGTTTATTTTTTTTGCTTCGTTTCCAAAACGATTGATAAAAAAATAATAACAACTGAAAAAATCATGTCGCAAAATACAAAAGAAAAAATTAAATTAAATCAAAGTAAACAGGATTTTTAAAGTGCAATACAAAGCAGAAGAAGAAGAAGAATAGGAATAAAGAATGAAAAAAGAAAATGCTGAGAAAACGAAAAATAAACAACAATAAAATGAATTTTTTTACAAATATGACATTCTTTCCTTTTTTTTCTCGTATTGCGACAAATTGTTTAATAATCATTTAACATTTCTTAGTTAGTTGATCATTGTTATTGTTGTTTAATAATAATTTTATTTTATTGCTGTTGCTCATAAATAATGCATTTATTTTTTTTTATATCACAGTTATGATTAAAATGTGATTTAATGGTATTGAATTTTTTTCGTTAAAGAAAGTTTTTATAAGAATTGTGATGAGGAAGTCATGAATTTTGTAAAATTTAAAATAAAATTAATTCAGTTAATAATTAATTTAATTACATTCGTTTTATTCATGACATTTTTCATGAATCATGAGTTTTTGAATCTTTTCGTACCTTTTTTTTTATTAAATGTGTCAGAATAATAAAGAAATAAAACCAAAGCTATGAAAACGTGGAATATAGTTTCCTCATTATTTTATAGGTCGTTCTTTGTCATTACTTAATTCATTATAATTTCAATGAAAGGATTCATCATATCTTTCATCACATTTCAATCACGATCAAGAGAAGTTTTGATATTTTCATCATTTATTCAGTAATTTCTTTGTTTACAACAAAACTAAACTGAAATATTGAATAAGAATTTTAGTATTCGGATCTTGACCTCAGATATCTCACTAATTATAAATCAAGTACCTCGCAAGATTCTTATTATTTTGAAAACCTCGTGTTTATTCATCTCTACTTTGAATCCTGGCAAATCTTTGTTGAAGCTTCATCAGAACTTTCAATATCACCCTGTATATTTTTAATGAGATCTTGAATTGGAACGCTTGGATTTATTTTCGCACAATTCAATTAAATTTGCTTCCACTTTGAATTTAATTGCTTTGATTTTGAAGCAGTTCAATGTTAAATAAAGAAAACAATAAGCAAGAACAACAGCAGCAACCACAAAAAAGCAACAACAAGTTTCTATGGAGAGAATAATAATGATGATGATGAGGGAAATACTATGAATAGGTATAATAAAAGCAGAGGTCAATAAAATAACAAGTGGAAATGTAAAATTTAACAATTCATGGGCATCAACGACGAAGCATCAATCGATCAACCGACTGAACAACCAACCGACCGAACACTCCACCAACCGAACAATCAACAGATTGATTCACCACCTTGATTGGGCTGATGGAGGAGGTAATGAAGACGATGAATATAATGACAAACCAAACGAGGTGGTGATGATTAAAATAATGATTATGACAATGATAGTGATCATGGTGGTGGTGATCTGATGTTGACTGAAATTCTGTCAAACTTCTACCCGGAAGTTTGTCAATAAAGCAGACAAACTTTTAGAAAAGGAAAAACTCACGGTATGCGAATCTCACTCACGGTGCAGAATCCACGAATTGTTTTTCCAGAATCGCGGTTGATCCTTGTTCTTCGGGAATGAATTCATGATGACTCTATTCATTCATTGACTGTACTCAACTATTGTGTACTACAAGTGTAGGGCATATGAGCATCGGCCAGACCGACTCTTACTGATTTCTGTTTGGGTTTCTTCATGGTTTTTGCATTTTTCTTGTTTGATTGGTTTTTATTGAATTCGTTGCTGTTGTTCATACTCGAACTCGTATCTTTTCTGTTAATATTTAAATATTATTAATGAAGTTAATAATATCAGTGGTTATCTTTCAATGTTAAAACGGTTCATATTAAATCATTAAATTTTAATATAGGTCTATACTTTGTGGTTCTAATTTAAATATTCATCATTTTAAAGTTTCTATTTAATTGGATAATTTTTGAAAATTTGTTGTTTCTCACCTCCTTGTTCATCATCCAAGAAGATTTTTTTCCCTTTTCAAGAAATTTATATAGATTTTTCTTACAGTAGTAATAAATTCTATTTTTATTTGTTCTTTAAAATGAATTTTCCATGAAAATTTCTCCTTGATTTTATTTCCTTAATAATAGATTTATTTTTGTTAATGTTTTCAATTATTAATTTTTTTTATTTGTTTCTTGTGTTTTTATTGTGTGGGAAGGAAGGACGGTCGTTTTTATTTACTTGTTTTTATTTACTTGTTATTTCATCACAAGTCAAGTGTTTTTTCTTCTTTTTCTCTCCTCAACGGAAAATGAAATGAAAATCAACAAAATCGAATTTATTAAAAATATCATCATCATGTTTTGTTTTGGGACGCTTTATATTATGTACCTTTATATATTATGTACATATATCTTTTCTTGATTTTAATTGCGTTTTTTTATCAATGAATAATTTTGTGTTTTGTCTTTATTTTAGTTTTCCTCAAATATGTTTGATTCTATAAATTTTCTAATCTATTATAAAATTGTAGCTCTTTGCTTATGTTGGTTTTTCTAAAGAAATGTTTACACAGAACGTCGCTTTTCCGCGCTTATTTTTTCGGTTTTTTTGCGCATTTGAAAGAGGAAAATTATTCGCAGTGAAAATAAACGAAAACATTTGCGTTTCGGTTTTCTATTTTGTAGTGAAAAGAAACGTCCTGGATTTATGAATTTTTATAAACATTCTGAATACCTGTCATTGTTTTTATCCTCTATATTTTTAAACTAGCTTTATTCCGTTAATTCCAATTTTGGAATTTTTTGTTTTTTAAAATTTTTTTACAATTTTATCCATTTTTCTATTCAACAGATTCATTAAATTAAAATAGCATCTTTCAATAAAGATCATAGAAAAAGAAAAATAAATCTCAATACTTTGTTAGAAAGTTAAATAGGCCGAATCGAATCGAGCCGAGTCCAGCCGAGCAGAGCCGAAGCGAACCGAGCCACAGACTCGCCATAGTCACAGTCAAAGTAGAAATTTCAAACCAACAACTTGTCGTCAGACCCAAATTCGGACTAAAGAATAACTCAGTGCATAACATTGAGAAATCGTAGAGAAATCGAGGAAGCAAAACAAAACAATACAAGGCCCAGAAAGAGAAGAAGAAGAGGAGCAGCAGAAGCAGACGGACGATCGGGCGCCAAAAAATATGTCATTTCGTGTTGTGCGAAGTTCAAAATTTCGTCACGTCTACGGACAGGCGCTGAAACGTGAGCAATGTTACGATAACATCAGAGTCTCCAAGAGTAGTTGGGACTCGACCTTCTGTGCCGTAAATCCGAAGTTTCTAGCCATCATCGTTGAGTCAGCGGGTGGCGGAGCCTTCATTGTGTTGCCCCACAATAAAGTGAGTAATACCAAGTATTCAAGTATTCAATTAATTAAAATTACTAAACATACAGAAAGTATTTTCGGAATACTAACCAAAATCTGTAACTAAGTACTACTTTAAGGCCATTTTATTTGTTCCAACGTTCCAATTTAAAATCGAGTACAAAAAATTAAATGAATGATATAAATTAATGATGATATAAAATGAATTAATTAAGTAAACTTTTAAGACATCAGTTAAAAGCACCAACGATTTGTAATAAAAAGCAAATAAAATTGTATTCTAAAAAAGATTTCATTTACACCAAAATCTACAAAATGACTCATTAGGAACACATTTTTTTTAAAACAACAAAAAGCACACCAAAAACCAACTACAACACCAACAACAATGTGAATAAAATAGCTACAAATAGATTGTTTAGGAGCGAAAGAAATCTCTCTCTCCCTATTTTGGCTATCAAGCGGTGTCGGTTCGGCTTTTAATGAAACAGCAGTAACAACAGCAACAACAACTACAACACAAACTAATTTTAAAATAGCACACTTTTTTAAAACAGATTTTTTTAAATGTCTGTAGGTTTGCTTGGCGAATTCAAACGACACACGAAAACCACCCAAAATGATTCAATAATTTTTTGTAGGTATTGTGTTCTTGTTGTTGTTTTTTTGGTTGTACTTACTATGTTCTTGGTTTTTGTTGTTGTTTTTTGATATTATTGTGATGTTTGTTGTAATTGTTTCTGTTGCCAATTTAAATTCTGAGAGTGCATTTTTTTATTCAATTGTTTAAAAGTAATTTTTTGCTTTTTCCCCCTCTGAGAATAAAACCAACAAAATAATTTGCGTCATTTTATAAATATGCATTAAATATAAACCTATGTACTATACACATACACGAACATGCTATAAGTTTATCTACGTATTTACAAGATTATGAATTAGGTTTTAAAGCCACACCTAAAAGAAAAAAACCTGGTTTCAATCTGAGGCGTTTTTACAGTTGAATCGAGTTCTTGGTTTATGAAAATTGCACTATATCAATATCTTGGTTATATAAACCCAAAAATTGGCGTTTCATCCGATGGTCCAACCTATAAAACAACAAGAATATGAACAAAAACTAATAAAACTTTCTATTCAGTGTGCTATCATTAGTCTTTTATTTTTAGAATTATTATTATTCATTATTATTACTTAAATCGTTCGCATTCATGTCTTGTAACAGATTTTGCATTCAAAGCAATTTAATTTTAATTGATCCTGAAATATTTAAATAATCAATTAAAACGTGATTTTTACTTAGTTAGTCCGGGTAAAGGTGTGGCACTAAGTTCGTTTCTTAAAAAATACATGTACATTATATACACATAGAAAAGTTTAAATAAAAATCATTATTAATGCATACAATTTCGTCTAACTCGTCATACTCGCTCAACGATTCGCCATACTCGCTCACTTCGTTTTACTCACCATACTCGCCCGATTTGTTTTACTCCGCTAACTACTCACTACTCGTCGAACTACACGCTGTACTCGTCGAACTACTCGCTATTAATGACGAGAAGAGAGATGTTGGCAATCACCATAAAAATAAATCACTCTTTAAATAAAATAACATTTTTCTAAAAATAAAAATGGTCAAAAAATTCGAAAATACTAACTTTTAGAAAAAAAAAACTAAATAAAAAAGACTTTTTTAAAAGACTAAATAATAAAAAAAAACCAAATTAAACCCAAAAATTTTGCTCACGTCGATTCTTGAATTTTAGCCAAGAATATAATAAAAAAAGAAAAAAAAACATTGGAAAAAATATAAAGACTAAACTACAATCTATTAATATCTATTATAATACTAGAAAAAACTAAGCATTAAAAACCATTTGTCTAAAAAAATTTAACATAAAAAAAGGATAATTAATTGTCAATGTTTTGAAAATGCGGTTTTATTTTTAAATATATTATTAAATTATAAATCAAAATTAAGATTTGAAAAATTTTATTAAATTACATAGAAAATACTTATTAAATTGTTATTACACAAATAATCATAATAATAAAAATATAGTAAAATTATTAAATAATTAATAAAATATTTGATTTATATTTTCTATTTCCAATAAAGTGTCCTTTCTAAATCTTAGAGTAACTTTTGAACTGTCCCCTAAAAATATGCAACAGTTTTTAAAATCATACCTAAAATTAAAAAGCAATAAATTAGAAGCACAATCGAGACAAATTAATTAATTATTGTCTAAAGTCAATTAATAGTAAAATCAATACATCAACGCCTTCGAAAATCTCCCCCAAAAAACGAATAACACAAAAAAGGTGGAAATATATTCTTCGTTTTTTCGTCTTCTTCTTCTTCGGCTTCTTATAACACTCGATCCCAGAAAAAATTGAAAAAAACCACAACCCACGCAACATATTTTTTAATTTTATTTTTTTTTGGTTTTTCTTTTTTCGGGTGTTTTTTTCTTCTCGTTGGTTTTGTTTTAATTTTGGCGCTGAGGTAACCTGAATTTTATTTAGAATAGAAAATCGAGGAAGAAGAAGAAAAAACACATTTATTAATCGGTCTTTAAAAAATATTGCTCTCTTTTTTGATGTTTTTCTCTTTTTTGATGTTTTTCTCTTTTTTGATGTTTTTCTCTTTTCTGAAAATCAACACTTGCATCGCATCATTCGCCGTCGTTATCGTCTCGTTGTTGTTGTAGAAGTGTTCCCAAAATCATTTAGTAACAACAACAACATTGATAAATAATTGTTAAAAAAAATATGCCGGCTGGTTGATGTTCATAATATTTTTACTCTCTCCTCTCTTCTTGCGAACTTAAAATTAAATGAAATCTCGACGGTTTTGTACAATTTTTGAAAGTGTCATAAATTTTTTGAGAAAAAATAGAAAAAAAATAGAAGAAATTTCACTAGAAACTGTTTTATTTTCAGTTTTTAGAAACTGTTTGTTTTTTATTTTAGTTTTAATAATTTTAGAAATGATTTGTTTTCTCCTCAGAAGAAAAACGTGAGAAGAAAAAAATAAGAAAACAACTGCGACGGCGAACGTGAAGAGTTTTTAAATTGGTACTCGTATTTAATTTAAATCGGGTCAACTAAAAACAAAAAAAAAAAAAAATAAAAAATCGAAAAGAAAGCGAAAAGGTGTATAGAAAACTTTAAAGAAAAAGATTTTCAATTTTACACTAACAAGAAATTCAACAAAAAAAAAATACAGACTTACAATCTATTCACCACCATTAATTATAAAATATGTCTCTTGTTTGTTGCTATTTGAAGTGTGGTGAATTTTTGTAGAGTGCTGAAGGAGTGAGTAGAGAAGCGATGTCAATCAACCTCACTGATGTTTAATCACTTTTGTTTTTCTCTAAAAAAATGTCATTTAACATTTCATTGCATTTTCAGAACTGATATCTCTTCAAAATCTTCAACTTCTAATGAATCTTGAACTCTTTTCTTTCCCAGGTTGGTCGTATTGCTGCCGATCATCCCCTAGTCGGTGGCCACAAGGGTCCTGTGCTGGATATCGCCTGGTGTCCGCACAATGACAACGTCATTGCGTCCGGCTCCGAAGACTGCGTCGTCAAAGTGTGGCAGATACCCGATGGCGGTCTGTCGCGAACGCTCACCGAACCCGTCGTCGATTTGGTGTTCCATCAGCGACGCGTCGGTCTCGTCCTCTGGCATCCAACCGCGTTGAATGTTCTGCTCACTGCAGGCTCAGATAATCAGGTGAGTAGAGAGGAGAAGCGTGGAAAAGAGGGAAGGGAGAGAGAGAGAGAGACAGAGTGATCTCACTTTGTGCGTCTCATAAATTCCATCTCGTCTCATCTTATGTTCTACCTTCTTGCTTCCTTTGTTTCGCAGGTTGTCATCTGGAACGTCGGTACCGGCGAGATCCTGGTCCACATCGACTCGCATCCCGACATCGTCTACAGTGCCTGCTTCAACTGGGATGGATCCAAGCTGGTGACCACGTGTAAGGATAAAAAGATACGAATCTATGATCCGCGCAGTGGCGAAGTTGAGAGCGAAGCACTCTGCCACGAGGGCTCCAAGGCGACTCGGGCGCTCTTCCTGCGGCACGGACTCATCTTCACCACCGGCTTCAATCGTTCCTCTGAGCGTCAGTATTCGCTGCGAGCTCCCGACGCCCTCAGCGAGCCCATCGTCATGGTGGAGTTGGACACATCCAACGGTGTCATGTTCCCGCTCTACGATGCCGACACGAATCTGATTTTTCTGTGTGGCAAAGGAGATTCAGTGATTCGATACTTTGAGGTGAGCGATGATAATACGGTGTAATAAATCTAAATAAATCTCTCCCCTTCTCATTCTCGCCCGCAGATAACGCCAGAGCCTCCCTTCGTGCACTACATCAACACGTTTCAAACGCCAGACCCACAGCGTGGCATTGGAATGATGCCGAAGCGTGGCTGTGACGTCACCACCTGCGAGATCGCCAAATTCTATCGGCTAAACAACAACGGCCTCTGTCAGGTCATCTCGATGACGGTGCCACGCAAATCTGATCTCTTCCAGGAGGATCTGTACCCCGACACGTTGGCCGAGGACGCGGCGCAAACGGCGGAGGAGTGGATATCGGGCAAGGATGCGGAACCGATAACGTTCTCACTGAAAGTAAGTTGAGGTCCATGCATGAGTGAAGGTATAAATCTGTATAAAAAGCTTGAAGATTGGAATACAAACGCGCTCCAATAACCCAGCTGCTCCTGGAATAAATACCCACTGGTAAATCTAGCGAAGGCCTTTGAAAATCATGGATGATTACGTACTGATTTTGTCGATGAATATTAAATTACTTCGGCACGAAGGTATCTGTTAGCTAGAACGATACCTACTTACGGATCTTTTTTACGGCGTAGGGGACTCCGGGTCCTATGACACGTATGGCTAAGTCTAAAGTAAAAATTGAATGTAGAGTCGAGTCGATGCGGCACACAAAATCATTAGGAGATCATCGATGATGTTATGATGATGTTTACCACTGGGTATGTTCAAAGATAAGAAGAGCAGAAGAGCGTACATTTTCTAAAATGAGAAACACAAAAAAAAAATTAAAAGTATTCAGTCTTTTGAAAAAGCTTTTTTGTTTTTTTTTAAATTGGTTTTCAAAAGTTTTTAAAAGCTTTTTACTACCAACTGCGGTCGATTTGAAAGAAAAACAAACAACAGCCATTCAATGGAATGTTTTTCTATTCTTGAGACAAAAACATTTTTTAGTAAAAATCAAAAATTGGAATTTGATTTTTTCTTTTTTCCGATTTTTTTTTGCTATTGCTTTTTTACCAACAAACATTTGCATTAGTTAAACGCATAGTTAAAGTTTATAAGTGTTCTTTTCAACTAAATTGTTTGATCTTTCGTTGTGTGAGTGTATTTGCTTTGTTAACATTTGCTTTGTTAACGTCTTCCGTCCGTTTTGCGAGTCCACAAAGAATCAAGAATCATAAAAATCAAAACATCGAAGTCTACAGAATATTAAACAATTTCTAAATCAAATCAAACAAAAATCCAATGGTGTATATGTACAATTCAAGAATTATTCTTCATTTCTTCTTTTAAAAAAACTTTTTAAAAACTTTTAAAAGAATTTACGTTTAATTCAAATTAAATTAAGATTATGTGTTAAATCCTGTTTTAAGAATTTCAACATTTATAATTGGCATTATAATCCTTTTTTATATAATTTGAATAAGATTAAGATTAAATATTATTTTAAAATAAATGGATGATGACAGCTGATAAAAAACCAAGCATATCATCGTTATCAATCAGTAAAAAAGAATATCCACCCTGAAGAGTGCTGAAACTTAAGCTATTTTAGCTTCCTTTCTTCCTTCCTTTCGTCCTTCACCCTCCCTTTCCTGTCTTCCTACTTTGTTTATAATTAAATAAAATTCTGAGATCACATTTAAAATCATTGGTTAGTTTCAATTCATTGCTTTCCTTTTTACGCTAGCCTTAAAGTATAAAATTAATCCAAGCAATAAACGCGTGCACACCTCATTCATTCATCCAGTCTCCGTCTACGAACCTGGACTGTCCATGTCCATACCTGTCCCATGTCTGTATCCACGACCATGTCCATGTCCGTTTGCAGCAATCATTGGCTAATCGCACGTTGTGTGGTGTTGTATGTTAAGTTCACCCCAGAAGAACAGAAATACTAAAAAATCTAAAAAATAGGATCGTGTCTCTATTGTACAGGGTGGTTATGTCTCGCAGTCGGCCAACAAATCGCTGTCGGTGTCGAAGAAGGCGAACATCCTCAACAAATCGGCGGTGGGCACATCGAAAAGCGCCAACAACGCATCGGTTACCGGCACCACGCACTCAACAGCGTCCAATAATAATGAATCGGGTGGCGGCGCGGGATCAGCGATGATGATCAGTGGAGTCAGTGTGAGTAATGAAACGAAAAGAACCAAAAAGTTAACTAAAAACAAAGCCAAACTTATAAAAAATAAAACCTTTCTGTTTTTCGTTATAGGAAAAGGATATGCGCGATATCACTGACGAGATCCGCAAATTGAAGGCGATCATAGTGAAGCATGAGAATCGCATACGAGCTCTTGAGGCCTCGGCCAGAGCTAACGAGGGTAATGAAATCGGCGTGACAGCAGCAGCAGCGACTAACCACAGCGACGCGGCGAAACGACAGGCCGACAACACAAGCAACTCCAAGGACAACAACGACAGCCACAACACAGCGGCCTCGAAACCAGAACCTGACGATGTATAAATAAAATAAATCATCATTAATTCAAAAATTCGTTCATTCTTATGGACAAATAAACAAACTCACTTTTTCACCCTTTTTGTGTATTCAAAAAAAAATTTAAATTATAACTTTTAGGTTTTATAATTATTATTATTATTTTCTTCTTTCGTTCTTCGTTTACTCTTTGAACTATTTAGAAACTATTTAATTTTAATGATTAAAAAACGATAAATTTTTTTATGTGAAATTTAAATGTTTTTTGTAGTTTTAATAATATGATTTCTGTTTTCCTTTGATTCTCCTTTTTTAGATATTTAATAATTAGTCATTCGAGTCACTTGTAATTTTTATAAAAGAAAATAATAAATAATAAAATAAAATAATGATAAATAACTTACTAGAAAAAGAAAATACAAATAAAAAGAAACTATATAAGAAATACATTGCAAATGCAAACAAAGAAAAAACAGAACAAAGCAAAACTTTTAATTTATTTGATGATGAACGAAAAACGGAATGTATAAAAAAAAATTATATAAATAATATATGCATTATATATATTATTGTAAATATATATACACATTGTATAAAATAAGAGGAAGAAGAAAAAAAGAAACTAACTAAAAATTAAACTACTCACAGAATATACAAACATTAAACTAAACTGCAACTAAAACTACAAACTAGTTTTAAAAAACATTCAAAAGCAACTGAAAAAATGCTATGAAAACACACATTAAAAAAAAAACCAATTCAATGCTATAAAAGGATTTGAGAACAGGTTTTTTGAGGATAAAGTTTTAGTTATCAAATGAAACTAATTACTTGCATATTAAAAACGAAATAAAAAAGAACCAACTGCTAGCCACTTCATTCACTACTTTTGTAATTAACTGTACAAAAAGAACGACAACAAACAGCTACTAATCAATCCTAAAGCCACAAAATGATCATCATTACAATAGACAAAAATTTCTAAATAAAATAAGAAAAACTAAAAGAAGGGGGAAAACTAAAAAAGAAAAGGAAACTAATTAAGAAAATAGAAAACAAAGGAGAGAAAGTAGTAAAGAAGATAGAATAGAAAGATCCTTATTATTTAAAATAATTATTTATTATTATTATTATATTATATATTTCGAAAGAATATTAAAATAATTAAAAGAAACTTGTACGCCAAATTAATATTTAAAAATAACAGCAACAACAACTGTTTACTAGATTGAATAACAACTAATGAAAATTATTAATACTTAAAAATAGCCCCAAATTTATCCCTAATCATCCCTCCTTAAAGTCGCGCCCCATCCAAATCGTGTGCGTCGTGTTCATTAGGTGTGTATGTGTGCGTGTGTGTGTGTCTTAGCTTGAGCTCAATTCAACAAGGTTACAAAAACGAAGAAGAAGAATCTGTCTACGCTATGAAAAAATTAGTTTAAAATGTTATCAACAACGAGAATTGTTAATTAATTGAACCTTTGTTTATGACCTTTAAGAGAAATAATTTTTTATAAACGAGAATTTTACACAACAATAACAACAAGAAAAACTACAACAACAACAATAATAAAGAACAGTAGCAGCAACGGATTGTAGTTAAAAATCTATTGCAATGAAAATTATTATAAACAAGCATTTTTTTACAAATTTAATTCAAACTAAATTTTGTTTTATTTATTTAAAGAAATTCTATAATTTAATTTTGTTCATTTAATTACACTTCAATTAAAATTTTTATCTATTTATTAAGTTTACGATATTTAATAATACTGGCCAACTTTAAAAACAACAACAACCATAAAAATAATAACAACAACAAACCACATTTTTCAATAACTTTTTCTATAATTTCAATTATTATTTAATTATGTTTGTATTAATATTATTTATTTTTATTTAATATAATTAATTATAAATATGAAAGAACAAAAAGAACATTAAATAACAATACAAACAGTTAAAATAAAAAAAAAAATAATTACAATAAAATATTAAATAAATTTTAAAAAATGCTTTGTTAGATGTTAAATGTTCAAGAATATTGACAACGTCATAAAATGAAATAAAATAAAATATACTTTAAAAAGAAACTCACCAATTTTTTTATCTGGTTTTATTTTTTGTCCTAAGCTATTCTTTTTCATAGTTTTAATTTTTTTGTATTATTTAATATATTAAACACACATTCGCAAGTTTACTATAATTTTTATTTATTAAAAACCGTTAAATTAATAATAATTAATAATTCCAAAAAAAATAATAAAATAAGGATAATAAAAAATATTTTCCGTTGTAATATATTAAAATGTTTTTTTTTTGTAGATTCTTATAGATTATGGGTATTTATAGATTATTTAAATATCAGATTTTTCAATTTCAAAAGTAAGAAAAAACCATGATTTTCGAATTTATTGAATTAAAAAGAAGCTAAATGAAAGTACACCTAATTAACAATTACAATAATAATAATAAATTTATAAAAACAATAACAACAAATATAGAAATTACAATATACGGTGGGCCATCAGCTGGTTTCTTTTTGACTGAAATACTTAAATACATAAATAAAATAATTTAAATTGAATTAAACAATTCAAAAAGAAACCAACTGATGGCCCACTCTTTACAACCATAATACTGTACATTTTTGGTTTGGTTTTATTTAGTTTATTATTAAAATTATTCTTATTTTCATTTTTATTATAATTATTATTATTTGAAGAAAGTGTATAGTAAATTTCCTGCCGATTAGATACAAATTTTTATATACTCGTAAATAAATATTTTAATATTTATAGTTAATATTCTATACAAAAGAAATGCAAACAAACAAAACACATAAAAGAAATTTATATTTTCTAAAACATACTGAGTATGTATGTATTCTAAGTCTTGGAATTGTGTAACTGTTACTAATTAATTCCTTCAAACTTCACTGCTAAAATAAAACATCTATTATAAATAAATTGAATGCTATTTTATAGATTAATATACAAATATAAAGTACTATTGTATACACTTACATTTATACATTCATTAATTAATATAAAATCCAATTTACAGGAATCTCTAATAAAACTAATTGCAATAATTAATTCATAATAAACACGTCAGTGTTTGATTTAAAAATTAAACATTAAATATCTATTCAATATAGTAGAAATGAAGGCATTTTGTTGAATACTTAGTTGAGCAGAAAGCAAAAGCGTCATTTTCTGGTTGTTGTCTAGGGTGAAACAATTACCTAAATGCAAATTATATGCACGCAAATGATATGATGCATTACATCAAATGTGCAAATTTTTTCATTAAAATATGCATGTATTATTTGATATTTTCATAAAATCTAAAAAGGTTACTATAATATAAGAGCCAAAACTATAAGGAAAAGATCAAAAAATATTTGCAATTCCGATATAAAAACTTTAATTCTGAGTCTTGCATTATATGTGCATAAGCATATTTTTACAATTTGTATGCGTATATTCAGAAGTGTATGCGTATGATATGCACAATGTTGGCATGCATCTTTTTGCGGGGAGAAGTGCTTTTTTTGTTCTTCGTGGAGCATTTTACTGAATGCATATTATATGCACATGTGTTTTGTACAATACTATTAAAACTCAATTTTTATTTCTAACATATGCTCAGTAATTTGCAACCCTGCTATTACTGTTGAAGTATTTAAAGAGTTTCATTGTGAAATTATCTTCACTAGATATTTGACAGTTCGTTGTAGAAGACGCGTGGGTTCGTTGTGTGTGCCAGAAGGAAGAAATTGCATTAAATCATTGGAAAGAAATATTAACACAAGATAAATAAATAAATAAAACACAAAACCAAACAAACTGAATACGGCAATTGACACAGGACCGCGTGCAGACATTGGGTAGAACAACAACAACTACAGAAAATAAAATTAAAAGTGAACAAATGAAATGAAATCGCATGCGGACTTGAAAAACGAGTAGAAATATCGGGAGCGCGTGAATTACATAAGAAAAGGAACAAATGAATAAGGGAGTCGAATTCGTTCAGTACAAACCTGCAGGAATTGAATATAGGACAGGAAAAGTTATAAATTATTGAATACTATAATACAAAATCGGAAAATTAGTGGAGAATCAGAAGTCTAAATTTTTTGAAGATCAGACAGACTTTCCGGAAACGGAGGTGGTTTATCGTCCACTCTGCCACCGACGCCACCGAAACGTAACTGTTCTTCATTTCCCATGTCCTTGGCGAAGTTCAACGCACATTAAGAGCAGTTTGTATGCCGAAATTTGAATAAAATTAATTCTTTAACTAAAATTGTTACCGAGAGAAGATGTGTAAAATATCCACAGCAACAGCAGCTCAAAGAGCAATAATTGCAAACACCTCCAACAATCACTACAACAATAAAACTAACAATAGCAGTAGTAGTTCTGCTCAGTTGGAAAAAATTTGCCGTAAAAACAAGGAATATATTTGAAGTTTGCTTAGAGCGAAAATTTTCCAAGCAAAGCCAAAGCCAATAAAATAGTAAAATACAATATACAAAATAAAATATCGCAAATAGAAATTACATTTTACACAAATATGCAGAAACCTAGCACAAAAACAGCTTAGAAATATACAAAGCAAAATTGTTAATAACAATAATACAAAATAGAAGAAACCAACCAGCAAATCATCAAAGGATTCAAAGATTGAACATCGTCTGAATCATCAGCTATCACGAGCTAGCAATTATCATTTCTGAAGAGTTATTTATTAATATATACGAGTAAGAATTTAACTTGTTTCTTCATCGAACAAACGCACTCAGCATCATGACTACGATGAATCCAAAATCGAATAAAGTGGTTGGGAAACTGAATATATTCTCGCATTTAAAATATGAGCACTTGGTGGCTGGTATATCGGGTGGAGTCACCTCTACCTTGTTACTACATCCTTTGGATTTAATTAAAATTCGTTTTGCTGGTGAGTAAACTACAAATGTGCCGTAATTAAAAATAAGTATACTTTTTTGTTTTTGTTCAAATCAATTTTTGTTTCCTTCTTCAAATTACTTCTGCTTCCATTTTTATCAGCTTTCATAAACTTTTGCTAGTCTCTTGTTTAATTTACATTAATTTACGTATACATGAAGCGATCTCTTATCATTGCTGATGGTGAATATTTTAACTATAAAAATGGTGAAGAAAAAGAAGTAGAGGAGAGAAAAACAATACATTTATTTGTGGGTAGCAACAACAACAACATCATCGTTTTCTGTGTTCCCCCTTGGCATTGAATTAATTGTTAACTTTTAGTCATGAGAAGCAACACTACTTTTAATCTTTATTTATTAGGCAATCTTTAGTTTATCGTAATTTATCTTTATTACATTATTTCTTATATCTTGAGATAGTTGCATGAGTAAAATTTTCTGTAGGAAATGTGACGTATTTTTTACTTTATGACATAAGAGTAACTTACAATCTAATTCCAAGAGTCACGACGACGACGATATCGGGTGACTCTCTTTGTGCTTTTCGTCGACATTGACATTTTATAAGGTCTTTGTTTGTGTAATCTACGAGAAGGACAAAAGCGTCACCCGACATCGTCGTCGTCGGCTGTTAATTATTTGAAGTTACCGCCCACGATAAATTGGTTTGAAAACATTATCGTCTTAATTCTCACACAAAAGTTAGACACATCATCATCTTTTTGCTCTCTCAGCAAGTTGCTAATTAAACTGTAAATAAAGTAAAACAAATCTCAGAACTATTATTAGATTTTCTCTAAAAATAGCAATATTTCGTCATTCATCATTATTAATATTAACGTTCTTACTATAGTACTTATATTACTTTCAATAACCGAACTTAGATTTTGTGAAGTTAATGATTGAAGTTGTCAAGCGTTAATATAATCAAGATTGTGGTGTATTTGCAAAATGGAGACATACAAAAAGCATTACAGTGGAAAATAACAACACATTCACCTCATCCATCCATCCGACAATCTTGCGGTTCATTCATTAAATTGAATTAAGATAGTAGACAACAAAGATTCTTCTTCTGTGACCCTCAGTCATTCACATCTCGATTTATTAGCAAATACTTTTACACACTCCGTTGTTGTTCTTGTCTGTTTGGCGTATTTTTCCATTGCGAAAGGCGTGTCGTGGGTTTTTTGATTTTTATAATCTATCGAATTTTTATGTTTATACTCCATGATGAATTCGAGGACTGAATTTGAACTCGATTTCAGAACTCATCACAAAAGAAACACGAGACACGAGATGAATTTGTTTATGGATTGGGTGGGGAGATGAATGAATGGATCGGTGATGGATGGATGGGTTAAGGGACTGATGGATGGATGGATGTATGGATGGTTGGTTGGCACTTTTAAAAGTTACCTCGGTCGTTGGTATTTTTCGTGTTTTTATATTTTAAGGTTAAAAGATCAAAATACTTTTTATTATTATTGAATCGAGCGTGTTAATCAAAGCGTGTTTAAAAACAAATATTTTTGTACATTTTTTACCTTTTGACTTGATGATGAATTCAGAGCTTGTTTTTGTGCCGTTATTTTTTCAGGTGAGGTAAACAGTTAAAAAACTCTGTATTGAATGAATGCAAAACATGTTAATCATTTTTAAACAGCTTCTGAATGATTTTCACACAATTTTTTCTCTTTATATTGTATTTATTTATTTTTATTTAACATAATATGCTTGATAATACTAATAATTTAGAGGTGATGCAAATAAAATTGAAATTTTGTTTTCCTTAGCGATTAAGAATTATGAAAATAATAAACAAACATAAGCTGCACATAATAAAAATAATAACAGTAAAAAACATGAACTTTAATCTGTGTGCATAATAAACTAGTAAATAATAAAAAAAATTGTTTTTTAGCAAATATTTCATCACTTTTTGCCTTCCTTATTTTTGTTTTCGATTTCTTTTTCTTTCATTTCTGTGCGTCACAAAAACTTTGTTAACCATTAAATAAGTGTTTGAAATTATTTTTTTTTTGTTTTTGTTTTTGTTATTCTTGTTTTTGTTTTGCGTCACAATTTGTATTCGTTCGTCTTTAGAATATTCTTTCGTCTATAAAAAAGTACATATACTATATATAATATATTTCTAGATGGTTTAAATTGTATCCAGTTTTTATTCATCTAACTTTACGTAAGTTTTAATTATAAATGTGATCATAACATTAAACTTGTTTTGGTTACAGTATAAGTTTATATATTATACTTTATTATCTCAGGTGATTAGTATGTGTTTACGTCAAAAAAATTATTTATTCCCAGAAAATATAATAATTTGATTAACGTTAGCTTATAGCTGTGAATGTGAAGAAGGGGTGGTGGGGGTTGTGCTAGTATAGGTTAGGTTGGGGGATTTCTCTGAAATTCCATTTCATGGCAAAATTTCCATGAATTTTAATGGCGCCTATCAAAGGTTTTTAAAGACTGTATTTTCAATTGTTTAACGTTTTGTCTTCATTCGTTGTCTTCATGATA
The DNA here is from genome assembly GCA_949629155.1 of Myopa testacea. Classification (NCBI taxonomy): domain Eukaryota; kingdom Metazoa; phylum Arthropoda; class Insecta; order Diptera; family Conopidae; genus Myopa; species Myopa testacea. The sequence continues at coordinate 61,037,067 of OX451346.1, forward strand.
TCGTTTATATGGAATTTTTGAAGTTGAGAGACCCAATAAAGAGTTATTCGCTGTGTAGTATTGCGTCCACAAGTAATTGGACTCGTAAATAGACGAATCAGTGAATGAATAATTAATTATACAGTCTGAATAATTAAGAAACGAGGCTCACTGTGATTCCCTTCAACGGGCAATCTGTGGGCTAAAAAACAATAGAGTAGAGATTGAGACCTTATCTTATATAACCCACATTGTGGCTCTGAGAATCACCCTGTACTCGAGAGTAACAAGAAACAAGATTTCGATGTATGTATTTCATTAAAGATTTAAATTTTTTATAAAATTAAATAAATATTAAACAAATATTAATAGAAAAAGAATTTAAAATGTAATTAACTTTTCTAAACTGACTTCCATAAATTAAGAAAGTAATTAAATACTGTGAAACAAAGATTAGAGAACGGCAAAAAACACACTTTATTAAATGTAATCTTATATAATCACATATAATATGTATTGTAATAAAGCCTGTTACACAAATTTTTCTAAATTCACTGAAAAATGATGGCGATGGCTTTTTGATTACCCAATCGAAAGAAAGTTCATACAGAAAACAAACTTGGATGTTGATATTATTATTATTATTGTCGTTGTCAAAACAAAATATATAATCTGCTAATATTTTAATCTGCTGAAATTAAATCTGTCAATTTTTCTTGCATTTACAAGTATAAAATATGAATGAATAAAGTAATTTTGACGATGTCAATAATCTTCAGTTGTTTTAATAACAAAAGTTAAACGTAAAAACAATGAAATAAGTACACACAAAAGTAACAATAAAATGCATTTGTTTATTCAATTCAATTTTTTGAACTGATGTATTTAAAGAAAACGCTCACATTTAACAACAACAATTAAAGAACCGCAAACACGCGAATCTTTACAGGAAGTTGAATGAATTTATTTCCTCTAAATTGTTCATATTTTTCTAATAAACTGGAAATGAAAAAACATTTTTCAGGGGCGTCTACAATACTAAGGTACTTAATGTTACTACTGATTATTGTAGATGTGGTTCATGACATGTCCAGTATAGCTTCGAAATGATTTTAATATCTTTTAACAAAACCTCAAAATGTAAACGTTTATGTAAACGCTGGTTTATTATAATAGCTCTCGTTTATAGAAAGCTACTTTATATGAACTCTCTTTCATATGAATTATCAATTATTTGTGCTATCCAAAAGAAGGATTTTAGGATGTTGTATTTGTTTTAATATGTATTTTATTATTTCAAATAATTTGTCCAAATATATAATTTCTTTAATTTTAATTCTTTTTTTTTAATCTTTTAATTTTTTTCTTGCTAATGGTTTTGTTATTTTCTTTTGTTCTTATATGTTTATTTTTATACCCCTGCACTCGTAGGTAGGGTATATTTGCTGTTGGTGTTGATAATGAGTAAAATCGGACCCACCGAATTCGACTATAATTTTATCCTACCCATGTAGGGTACATGAGCCTCGGCCATGCCGAACGTTCTTACTTGTTCTACGATTATTTTTGTAATTTGTATAGAAACAGTATTCAGATTTCTGTGTCTATCAGAAAGCAGCTGACCTAACAACTGACTTTACTTCTATTATATGTACGAGTGCACGTATTTTATAGATAATATTTTATTAAAATATGTTCTTAATAGCCATGAACCAACCATGAGCTCTTGCGCGTGGCTGTACTCTGCACCCATCAACAGAAATAACTTAATATCTTGCCTTTTTTATTTCCATGTCATGTTAGGAATTCAATAAGTTTACTTTGTTTCCGACTTGGGAATGCATTTGTTGTGATTGTATTGGCTGCATACATGCATATATGAATGTATGTATGTATGAATGTATGGATATTTTTTCCACAACTTTTTTTACTTTGCAATATATTCCTACCGCAAAACGAATGAATGAAGAATCTGTTGCTAAGCGAACAAAATTGTTGACCATGCTTTTGTTTTACGTTGCTTTGCGTTGTGGGGGTTTTCGCTTTTGTCTTCTTTGTTGTTGTTGTTGTAGCTCGTGTTACTTTTCGCGTTGCAGTTTCTTCATGATCAGTTGTTGTTTTTGTTGTTCTCATATATCTAGTAAATGATTCATCATGCATCAACAAGCATTTCAAGTTGGTTGTGTGAATCAAGTGGAAAAAATCATGGGGAGTGAAGTGAATCGAAGAGTCTAGAGGTTTCTTGCGGAGTGAGGCCCACTTTTAGTTTTTTATTGCATTGAATTGGTTCCGTTAAAAGCGGACAAACCAGTTTTGGTTAAGCTGGAAAACTACTTTTAACCGCTTTTTGAGGAAATCGTGGAAATACGTACTTCAATGAGTTCATTCATTTGTGGTATTCAAAGTAATCTTCTAAGGAATTGCATCAGTGTTTTCGGAATGCAACAGATTTGATGTCTTTACATTTTATTGACTTACGAGAAGTCCGTCTTTATTATAAAAAATGTGTTTAAAGAATTTAATGTCATTATGAGCCTTGAGTTAATCTCGTCCTCTCCCTTTTGTCGGTCTCCCTCGCCTCTCTCACTGTCTCTCATCAAGAAATCTTCCATATTCCATAGTTTATCCTTTAAAGTGGGTCATTAAAAAATTCTTGACTTTTTATTACGGTTGATTGACTTACTGATGAAGTACAAAGTTATTCTTTATTTATTTTTCTACATTCTTCATAGTAAAGAAATACGAATATAAAGAAATAACCAGCAAGAATTGTATTGTGCAAATCTGAGGAGAGAGAGAGAGAGTGATGGCGAAAGAGAGAGAGAGAGGGAGATAGAGTTAAGCTTCAGATATCAAACATTTTCTTCATATGTGTAAATATTACATTTATTCACTCCTCAATATTTACATCAATGCACACAACATTGACAAAGTCTTTTGAGTGCATTTCTGGTCTTTTAATCCAATCTGGTTCGTTAATCCAAGTCTTGTTTTCGTTCTCTTTCAGCGCGAGTTGTTGTGTTTTTTTGTTGATATTTGTTGTTACTGTTTGCGTTGTTTTGATTGTGGTTGTTGTTGTTTATTATAGCGTATATACTCTCAGCTGGTGTTGGAACTCGTCGAGCTTTGCTCTCTCAAGGTCGCTGTGTTCCGCTAGCCTCTGAAATTTTGAAAGTTCAGAAGTATTTCGGTCTCCGTTTTAATGTCAACCTTTTGACAACTTGATTTAATTCAAGTTTCAGTTTTTTCTGATTTGAATTCAAATTAAAATTTAAAAATAAATTCGGCTTCTTTTTAAAGCTGAGGTTAACTAGTCTTAAAAGATTAAAGTAATTGAATTTAATTAAGTATTAAAGAATCATATTTGGACCTAATCTTGTATTGCTCAAGGCTATCAAAGCCTCTCACGTCTCACCAACGTTTTGTTTTTGCTCTTCACTCGCAAGCGGTGAGCCATGCACATTTTCTTGGTTTACTCGTGAGCCATAAACCAACACTATGAGCGATCAAATCCTCATACTCAAATATTTACTAGTATGTAAATAATTCATTTTTCATAGTGAAATAAAATCCTGCAACTTTAAAGCTTGCGTCAATATTTATTTTATCCCGTTTCCTTTCATTCTAGCAAACGACGAGACGAAGACGAGCCCCTTTTTTTTAACCGCATGACAACAACGTTATTTTTTTACATTTTTAAACGCTTTTTGTGTGTTCGTATGTCAGACGTAGATTCAAATAATTTCTTCCATGGCGTGATCGTTCGCCATCGCTTTTTTCCTTCCATTTTTCTACATTTTTTTGGTATTATCTTTAATTTTGTGAACATGACTAAAAATAGGCCCACTTGTTTCTTAAGGTCAGCGGAATTTCTTGGAGTTCTTTCGATAATATTGTGTGAGAAAGAGAGTGAGGGAAAAACGAACAAATTTGGTTTTTCATTTGATAACCGAATTATTTTTAAAAATGGTTTTTATGGTTGTAATTTTAAAATAATCAAAAGGTTAACGTATTTAATGGAAATGTAATATAAAAAGGAGACACGCCTTCTTCTTGAGGATTAAACTGAAAGATTTAAGGGATTGATTTATTTTGTATTCAACTTTATATTGTAAAGTACTTCTCTACTCTACTATATTCTATTTTCTTTACTCTATACTCTATTCTTTACCTTAGAGTTACTTAGAGTACTTTCTTTACTCTATTCTCTACTGTAGTATATGCTGTTTACTCTCTACACTCTAGTTAACTATTGTCTCCTTACTTTTCTTGTCTTTCTTATTTTTTGTTTCTATCTTCTTCATTTTTCTCTAATTTCCATTCCATTCTAATGATCCCTATTGCTCTTTTCTAGTTAATGATGGACGCTCTGCAGCTGTGCCTCAGTACCGTGGCCTGGGTAGCGCCTTTACCACTATTTTTCGGCAAGAAGGTTTTCGTGGACTTTACAAGGGTGTCACACCCAATGTTTGGGGTTCGGGTACAGCGTGGGGATTCTATTTTATGTTGTAAGAATCTAAAAAACCAAAAACCAGTTCGACATTTAAGTCGAATTTCTTATTATATTTTATCCTACAGCTACAATACCATCAAAACATTTGTTCAGGGTGGCAACACTACCCAAGCCTTGGGTCCCTCCATGCATATGTTGATTGCAGCCGAGTCAGGGGTTTTAACATTACTTCTAACGAATCCAATTTGGGTGGTGAAGACACGATTATGTTTGCAGTACGGAGCCGAAGGCGCTAAAGGAAACCCCGAATACCGCGGCATGGTACATGCGCTGGCGCAACTTTATAAAGCAGAAGGTGTACGTGGTTTATATCGAGTGAGTTGATGATTGTGGAAAAGTAAATAAAAGTTCAAATTCCTTATCTAAGATTGGATTCTAAAGATTCGGATGATTGAGAAGATTCTAAAAATTCTGATGATATTATATACCTATGTATCGTGAATTTAATTTTATTGTTGTTTTTATTGCAGGGTTTCGTTCCCAGTATGTTGGGTGTTTCTCATGGAGCTCTACAGTTTATGACTTACGAGGAAATGAAGACCTACTATAATGAGTATCGCAAGCTTCCCATCGACACTAAATTGGTAAGTTTTTCTTGATTTATTTGATTTATGTTTGTGTGGTTTATGGAAATGTATGCAGTAATATAATGTCATCATATATGATGACAATTTTATTCAAACCACCACCACCATTCAAATTGTTTCAAAAAATAACACAAGTTTTATAAAAATTATATGAATGCTTCCGTGTTTTTCTTGTCTTTAAGCCAAATATTCTTTAATATAAAATTTTTTTAGAGTAGAGTTGAAAAGGATATTTTATTCTACAAGTGACATTTGATGATAAAAAAATCGCTGTTTATTTAATTTCAATCGTCAGAGATGATGACTTACCTTTCATCCATCCCTCCTAATTTAATCTCAATCGTCAGAGATGATGACTTACCTTTCTTCCATCCCTCCTAATTTAATCTCTGTCTCTGGAAGGCGAATTTATGTGCTTGCATTTTTTTAAATAATCAATAAATGTAACATTTTAGCATTTTTCTTGAGCGCGTGTAGTACTCTGTGTATATCGTATATACGAGTATATTATTTTCATAAATTATATCACCTTCCGACTCTTCACTCTGCGCCGCATTTCAACCATTTAATTTAAACACCACTAAATTGTTAATAAATTTAAATTCAGTCACTTAGTAATAAATTTTTCCGTTTATCGACGCTTTTGTAACGTTTATTCTGGTGATAAAACCAAGTAATCGTTGAAGCTATTGAAGTTCTTTGACGTCATCTGAATAGTGAATATATGTAGATATTTGCATTTTTTTTAAAAAATCCGAAATATAAATGGAAATAAAAAAGAAAATTAATTTAGAAATAGATTCCTAACACGGTTGTGGATTTTTAGTTTATTGTTTTAGTTGAATTGAGTTTTAAATGTTCAATTGTATTTGAAAGAAAATTTGGAGAAGAATTTGCTTCTCATGAATCTTTTTTCAAGTTCTAATGAATCATATGTGAAGTTTTCATTATTGAAACCCTCCATTAAATTCATTTACATCCACTGTTAATAAAGCATAATTAATTACGAGTATAGTTCAGTTTATTATATATTGAGTATTAAATATTTACTAAGTTTTTTAAGCATTCATAAAATAATAATAATGTAATGTAATGTAAACAATTCATCTACAAAAATTCTTCAGTGTAGAAATGATCTATTCATATTACTGAATTTAGTACTGAATTCAGCTGAAAATGAATGCGTGATAAGAGTAGTGAACTTTAAAACATTCAAATGCAAACGATTGTGTGTGTTATTTTTCTTAATGCTTATTTTATCTTATTGAATATTTATACAATGTGATTGTCTATATTTTCTGTTGTATATATTCCAGGCCACGAGTGAGTACCTCGCCTTCGCCGCAATGTCCAAGCTGATTGCCGCCGCCGCAACGTATCCGTATCAGGTGATACGCGCTCGTCTCCAGGATCATCACCACAGCTACGGGGGCACCTGGGACTGCATCAAGCAGACTTGGAGGTACGAACGCATGCGAGGTTTTTATAAGGGTCTAGTACCGTATTTGGTGCATGTGACGCCAAATATTTGTATGGTTATGCTTATATGGGAGAAGTTGACCAACTAAAAGAGGCGGGCGTGAACACAATCCGTCGTGGATGCAACAACCAACTACAAAGAATCCACCCCCAATCCTGCAGCCAGACCCAGATCAAGCAAACATCAATCTTAAACGTCAGCTAGAGAGAGATGATCATGTGGTTAAGAAGAAGTATTTAAGCAAAAGAAACTCGAAACCAATAGAAACAAAACTGAAAGAATTCTGTTTTGTCTCTTAGGACAATGAAACTATACAAACACATTTTAAATGCATACATGAGAGCAAATATCTCAAGTATATAGTTAAAAGAAGTCGTCTGTCGCTCTTCTGTGCAGCGATAAACATCGCGGCGAATTGTTGTTTGTTGCTTGGCAAATTTTGAAAAAAATTTTGATCGAATGTCGATTTTATTTTGTATTATTGTTGTTATAGATTTTGTGAACCATTTTAAGCAAACATTTTATGCAAATGTAATATTTTTTTCTACTTTTAATAATTCTAATAATAATCATCATCATTTAGCTTTCTATACAACTAAATATTTTTCCATTAACCAACATAAAAATGAAACGAAACTTGCAACGCAAGTAAGAAAAAAAAGAAAGAAGAACTTGATAGAAATTTAGCACTAAATCAGTAAACAAATAAAACAATCAACAAAACAAACGAATAAACGAACTATTCCAGAAAACTTCTCTAATAATAATAATAACTCAACTTAATCCAACTCTTAACTTAAATCTCTACTTAAAATAATAGATGTTAAAATAAATTCTAGTTAATTTAAGAGAGCCGAGCAGCTGTTAAGTTTTTAAATCATCACACTCATTAACTTTTATACGTCAGTTCTTTTTAAAAAAATTGTTGTTCATTTCAATTTCAGTTCTTGTTTCTTTGTCAATAGCGCAATATATAAATAATAATAATAATAAAGTAAATAAAATTAAATAAAATAAATAAATTAAATAAATAAAATTAATTTAATTTAAATAAATTAAATAAACAAAATAATGTCAAATAAATTAAAATTAAATTAAACAAAATGATCACAAAAATTTAAATTATTATTTCATCAAAAATCAAGGATCAGAGAATTTAATGGTATTTTGTAAATCTTGTGTTTTTTCTAAAAGAACCTTAAAGTTTAATATTCTGCTTGAAATTTCCTTCAGTATTTTTATAGATCCAGAATTTTTTAATTTTATTGAATTAATTGATTGCTTAGTCTTGAGTTACAAATTTTGATTTTTTATTAATTCAATCACATTTAACCAATAAATAAATGTAATCATTTAAATTTTTAAAGGATTCAAGTTTAAAAGATTCAATTAAGAAGTTTTGCTTTCAAGGATTTACTTTGAAGCACGAAATCTAATTTTTGTTAAAAGCTTTCCTATTTAACATTTTAATTTTTTTTTTTTAACATTTTAATTTCAATTTTAACCTCAATGTACAATAAAAAACACAAAAGAAACGTTTTTTTTTCTTACAAATGATTAAACTATTTACAAGTATATCAAGAATATTATTTAAGTTAGTTAATTTATTTTATTTATTCACACAAAAACATTTAAATCAACAACAAATGACAAGATAATCAAGATAATTTATTCATCTAATTTATAATTATTCAACCATCTTTAAGAGAACAATTCCTATAAGGAGAGAAAATATAACAGACAAAAAACATCAACAAATAAAAGACAAATAAAAAGTTTCGAAAATTACGATTCAGTTACAATAACGATTTTAAAAATATCTCTTATTTATTATTAATGAATGCAATTGTATATAGAAAAAACAGAAAACAAGCAAACAAACATTAAACAAACAAACAAATAAGCAAATAAACAATAAATTCCTTTGGCAAAAAGATTCTATTCAAAGCTTGTTACTGAAAGGAAAAGAAGTCAATCAACTGTCAATCAGTATAAACCAAGTTAGTAATTTTATTAACCTGTTAGCTTAAAATATAAAATTATTCATCTTCAATTAAAGATTGTAAAGAAGAAAAAAGCAGCAGAATAAAAAGAAAATAAAACAGAAAAAATTTCATCAAGAAAATAGAAAAAAAGGAAATTAAAAGAAAAGAAACACTTATTAAAGGAGACAGCAAAATGAATAATTGATTGAATATTAATAATAATGAACAACTATCAAATATTTATGATGGCATCTAAAAATTTATGTTTTATTTGCGTGGTTTTTGAAGTTTTCAGCAAAAATAAATCAGCAAAAAAAGCATTCGAGTGATCGATCGACCACAGACTTGTCTTCATTCGGCTTGATCGTCGTTTTTTTCTCTTTCTTTTGAAAAATAATTATTCTAAAGTTAAGTGAAGAAGCTGTGATAAGTGAATCTCTCTGCTAAGTGAATTGAATTGTTTATGCTGTTGTTGTTGTACTGTTTGTAGAGCATGTTGTGGTTGTGTCCACTCTAAGTAAGTTCACTCATCTCTGGCTACGTCCCTGCCATCTATGTCACGTCACAGTCTCTCTCTCATTCACTCACTCACTTTCTGTCACCTCCTCCCATCGCTTTTTCACTCTCTGTCTTTAACTAAGGTAAGATCCTTTTCTATTCCTTTACTAATTATCCGTTTTTGTTTTTATTTCATGTTCTTATTACAGTTACGAAGGAGCTCGTGGCTTTTATAAAGGACTCCAAGCGAACCTGACACGTGTCGTTCCGGCCACGATGATAACGTTTTTGGTTTACGAAAAAGTCTCCGATTATCTCTTGAAACGTTCCAAGCGAAAACAAGAAAATTCAAAATAATTAATATTATTATGATAAAATCAATAATTAAGTGCCATAAATCATTGACACAGCTTTATGACTGCAGAAGAGAATCTAAAATTTAAACATTTTAGTATCAACCAAAGTTTAAATTTTGAAATTTAATTTAGTTAAGTTTAAGTTAGTTTGATTATTTTTATATCTTTCATTATCGATTACTAACATTACTGTCATCATTGCTTTAATTAGTTCTCAGATTATTTTCTTTTATGTTTTCTTATTCGATTGTAAATAATACTTAAGTAAATTCCTTGTGAAAAAAGACAAGAAATCAACAATTCCTATATAGTGTTTAAGCATATGATTTATAAGTTTGTGTTGCTATTCTGAATTATATTCAATAATATAATATAAGGTTTTTTATTTTATTCTACGGTGTATATTTCTTGGTTTTCTTAAATCGTATTGCATTGATTTCATTTTAGGTTGAAGTTCATGTTATTAAAAATGTGAGAAGAGTTTGACTCAGGCATTTATTTATTGTTGTTCTGTGAAGATGTGTGAATGATCAATTTATTTAATCCATCTTAAGGATTACTTAAGCAGTGTTCAAGATTTATCAAAAAAGTGTGGGGATGCCATCTACACAGGCTTAAGTAAAGCAAGGCTAAATTTTTCAATCCAACGCAGTCGCTGCGACGTTGATTGAATTATTAAAGAATATCCTAAAAGTAGGCAGTATTTTTGTTAACCAGAGCGTTTTTCCAGCGCGTAAAAATGTCATATCTTCGTAAGTATTGATTCTAAATAATATTTAAAGCAATTAGAATAAGCGATTTTTTAACTATATTTTGGAACCATAAAATAAATATATATTGGTTTTAATTAATATTAATAAAACATTAAATTTAGTACTAGAAATTGTAAATACAACTTTTTTATATAGAAAATTTTACACTTGTTCATATTTTGTTTTCTGTTGGTTCATTTTGAAGTTTGGAATTTACACAAAAAAAAAGAAGAAAGAAAACTCGTTTAATACAACTTTTAAATGTTTTTAGTTTTCGGTTGGAAACAATTTTCATTTTTAGGTACAATGGAAGAAATTTGAATTCAAATGTTGAGTATTTCTTTCTCTCTTTCATTGTTGTTGCTTTTTTTTCAAAATGGTGCCTTCGAAAAGTGAAAGGACGATACACAGCAGCCTCGTATTAAGTTGTTCTTTTGTTGTTGTTGCCATCATCGTTGTCGTTATTGTTGAAAGCTTCCACCAGATGCAGCTGCTCGAATTCATCATGCTCATGAAGGGACGAACTTCAAGAAGAGTTTTTAAGCTCTCAGAGAAGCAACGATTTTGGCAACCACTCTTGATGTCGATGAGAAATAACAACAACAATTAAAGTTTTAATAACTTCGGTTGCTCCGATGTTGGTTGGTTGTTGTTGTTGGCTTGTTGGTAGCTGGTTGATTGTCGGGTGGTTTGCTTGGTTGGTTGGCTGGTTATGCGCTTGTTTGCAGAAAAGTGGTCAAATAGTACGTCAAGTGAAAGAATTGCGGTTGGACGTGTGTCGTGTGTTGTTTTTTATCGCTATCGTCGTAATATTTTATTGCTATAATTATTATTATTATATTATCAACGTCTACGGTTGCACTTTCGTGTGTGGTTTGTTGCTGTTATTGTTGTGTCAATTGTTTTCCGTTTTTTATACATGATTGCTCGAATGACGGATATGTTTTGATTCAGCAGTTGTTTATGGTTTTTCTTGTTTTCTTTTACATTTCAACGATCATTGTTTATGTTAAATAATGTGCTGCGATAAAATAGTTTGAAAACAGCTTTGCGAAATATATAAAAATACAATAAATCGTACCTCGTCATCGGATCTCATCTTACAAACTTCGTTACATTTGAAATTTGTATGGCTTCTTGGGAACCTGTTTCTAACGGAGTTGGTTTTGTTTTCTTTTTCGAATAACTGTTTTTACAGCTTGCGCCGTGGCCAGCACGACAATGCGACTAAAACGATGCAACACGACGCAATGAAAAATTTGCAAAACATGCCACGATGCCTCAAGAGACCGAATGTGACATGGACCATAGTATTGTAATGTTTTTGGGTTTCTTGGGTATTAAAAGACTAAAAAGTAGTAAGAATATCTGTGTTAGCTTACAGTATTAAAATTGGTTTTAAAGCTAATCTGTAAAACCATATTTATAGCTATTTTCAGCTTTCTTAAAACTTTTTCTTTTGTAAATATTTGCAAAGGTGTTAATATTCGCTCGTTAAAAAATTAATAAGCAATTTAGCGTGGTTTTTTGTTGTTTTCTGATTTAATTACTAAGCAAAACAACAAGCATTACAACAAAAAGTTAATAAAGGTCAACTCAGTTCACAAACTGGTTTCAACAAAATACAAAAGCAACTCGCGAAATTATTTTGAACCAAATGTAACCGCAAAATCCCTTTGATTGCAAAATCAGGAAAGTAAAAAATGTTCCTTAAAAAAATTCTTTAATAATGCAATTAAAAAGCCGTATATAAATTATAAATATTATTAAGTAAGGTATATAAATTTATTAATATTAATATTCTTCTCCAACTTCGATTGACATTTGACAGCTGTATTGACACAAAATGTTAAAAACTCTACTTAATTTTTGAGGGTTTTTCTGTTTTTAGTTATTCTAGAATCTCTTTTCTATAAATTATCGGCGCACAGTGGCCGGTTTTTCAACTTAGCGGCCAAAAGTCATTTTTTTCAATGTCACCGATTTCAAAATGGGTTAGGTCATATGAAAGTAGAAACCTGAGAACCTAGGGAGCCAAAAAATTACAGCCTTTTCTTGATTATTTCATTAGTAACTATGCAATAAAAGACAGCACTTTTTATTTTCAACTAAAATAAACACATTTTTTCAACTTTTCACAGATTTAGATATCCATATCTCTGTCAATATTTCAGATATTAAGTTCCGGTTTTTTTTATTAAATTCTTGGATATATTCGTTGTCAAATCTTGTTACATTTGAGTAAAACTGTGGTATAGTTATTACGTAACAAGAATTCCAGAAATGCTCCAAATTTGGTTAAATTTCGTCGTATTTTGGAGCAGGACTTTTGCGCTCCAGAATGCTCCAAAACAAATTTTACTCCATTGTAAAGCTGGAAGTTTCCTCTAAAAGCCCATACCAATTTTTTTTGCATCGGTTTGCCCCACCGGGCGCTAGAGCCCATTATATGAGTCAAAGTCACACACTGCAAACGTTTTTAACATGATTTCCGTTATTTTTTTTTTTGTTAGTGTTATACTTTTCTTTCAAATTATATGTATATTTGCACTAATTAGGTTTTTTAATTATCATGTAATTAGCTATTATTATATATGTACTGTAAAAGTACCTGTCCTAATATATTTTACCTGTAAAATGGAAAATTTAGGCACATAAAAATTTCTCATAAATGGGTAACAGGTAAGTATTACATGTGCATAGGTAAAAAATCCGTGACGGAAAGAGTATTTAAAGAGTTGCGTTCATCGAGTTTCCATATTCTTGGCAAAAACATGGCTAAGTTCACATATAAAAATTTGGCAGATATTTACTTCTTACGAAAAGACGACGAAGATGTTACTTCGCATATTCTAAGTGATCCTTCTTTTGACTCATGCGATCAAGAAGAGACATAAAAAAGAAAATATCTAACTTTTTAGTGCATTTAAAAAAACGTTACACAGATGTGAATCGAAATAAGGAGAAACTGTACCAGCGTAATACATGATGGATGGCATACGAATTCGGATTGTCGCCTCTTCACACTAGAATTCGTTTCATGGAACATATACTGAAATTGGCTATGATTTAGAATTCGGAGCAACAGGAACGGTTAGACAAAATGCAGTGAATATGGAGAAACGGAAGCTGAAAAAAGCCAAATACAGGAACAATATCGTGAAATAGGGCTAATAATTGACAGGCCAAAACAAGAAGGGAAATACGAATGATGGAAACACCGCTAGAAGATATTTCTCAGATCCTGAGACGGCAGCTTTCATTACAGGAGTGGACGTTGAATTAATTAAGCGATTCAAAATAATAATAAAAGTTATAACATGCAGCAGGATGATTGATGCCAAAAAAGTTACAACGAAATATATCCCTGGAGGAATATGCCATCAACAATTCATAAAATTCTTTATCATGGCGAACAAATTATTAAAAATAGTATACTTCCACTTGATGATCTTTCTGAAGAAGCACAAGAAAAAAGAAACAAGGATTACAGATTCTTTCTTGAACACAATACAAGGAAAATTTCAAGATATTGTATCAATGAGGATCTGCTTGCAGTTTTGCTGTGCACATCGGATCCATATATTTCAAATATCCGCCAAAAATGGAAATCTAGCTCAATCGAGTTAGATAGTGATGCACAAAATTTACTACTAGATGAGCGGAATTGTATCAATGAATGTTTTGAAAAATTGTTTAATTTTCATTAGTTCCTTACTTATTACCTTATTTTTATTAATCTATTATATTAGTATGTTCGTTATTGATAAAAAAAAGTCTTTAATCATTAAATAAAACGAAACGTATTATTTTTATAATCTCTTTTTTAGGCTTTTAAGAAAATTTTAATAGGTACCCTGATTGAAACTCTCATATCTCTGGTTTTTATCGATCGATTTTTATGATTTTAGTCTCACATTAAAGCTTAAGATTAGAAGAATCCAACAAAAAAAACCGGAATAAAAAATTCCAAGAGAGTCAAAAGATATGGATTTTTGACCGCTAAGTTGAAAAACCGGCCACTGTGCGGCGTGTCTTTTAGCGAGCGACCTCGTTTCGGGGTAACGTGCATGCTTTTGGTTTTTAATCATCCGTAACGTCAAACTTCTAGAAAATTCAAGTGCGAAATTTTGTGTACTTGTTTTAATCGCAAGCTAATTTTTGTTCATGAATTGCGTTCATAATTATGTTGTTTAAAGCAATGTTTCTGTGTTAAATACTTGAAGAACATTCAATTAAAACAGCAAAAGAAGAAATAAAATAACAATTATACAAGAACAACGGCAAGCAAATGAAAAGAAAAGCAATCGGCAACAGAAATAGCAAAACTCACACAACTCACAGCAGCAGCAGCTATAAAAGTAAAGATAACAAAGTGCTTTGACCTTGAGACTGTGATTGATAAATTTACTGTTATTTCGCAGAGCTCGTAGCCCCGAACACAGCAGAAGCAGATCGTTAAACAGAAACTTTGCATCGTAATATCATCATCGCCATCGTCAAAACGTTGCTAATAATTAATCAAATATTATCGAAAAAATATAGAACACAAAATACAGAAACTGTTTAAAAATATTGCGAAAGTGAACAAGAAAAGTCGATACAAAAAATTGAATTTAATTTTAGCTCGAATTGTGAACGTGAACATATTAAAACGTCTTCGTTATCATTAGTGACATTAGCAGAACATTACCAACAACAACAATTACAGTAGTTATTAAAAAAAGAAGCACTTTTTTCTGGAAACTAATCGTGCATCGTTTTTCATCAACTCGTCTGAAGTCTGAACGAATCTGGAAAAACAACAACAACAACAAAAGCGACTGGCATCACCTCCTCCAACCTGTTCAGTTGATTATTTTCAGTTATTTTTAAGTGCCGCCAACATTTCTACCTCAACAATTAACGGGCTGGCGGACGAGGAGGAGGAAGTCAACTCCACCGCCACCGGGTCGAGCAGCAGCAGCAGCTACAGCAACACAACCAGCAGCACTGCCAGCGTCAATACCGTCGCTTTGGGTCCGTTGGAAAAGAAGAAGTCGCCCATTTTTGGGCGCAAATCTGCGCAAAACATCTCCGCCGAATCGTTCTCGTTGCGGATCGAAAAACCTCTGTACAACCTGGTGAGCTCTGTACTAGCAGTTGATAAGAAAGTCAATCGAAAGCAGAAGCAGCTGCAAATACAAGAGCAGCCAGTGAAGCAGGAGCAGCAGTTGAATAATATTAACAACGACATCCACGACGACGACGACGACGAAGACGATTTTGATAATAAAATCGTAGTTGAAGCTACCGATATGAATTCAAACTTAGTTAATGGTCCACAGAATGTTGCAACAAATAATTTAAATAGCGGCGGCACAGAAATCAATCGAAATAACGGTTATACACAAAATGGGGTGAGTAGCAAAGAACAGAAAAACCCAGCTGAACTTCGATTATATGAATTACGCGTTCTTAGGAATGATTTCAAGTCACCAACAATATTGATGCTTTTTACTTGGGTGTTGAAATTTTTACACTTTTTTCTTTTACTCTTCCATATTTCAGTTATTTTCATTTTTTTTAATATAGCTTGTAACTTTAACACGAATATAAAAACAAACGAAAAATAATCGGCGAGCGATAAAAACGGGGAAAAATCAAATAAGAGTGTTAATTTTGGCCTGGTCGAAGCTCATATACCCTACACTCTTAACACTCTTAAGATAAGTTGTGTTGTTGAGTTGCATATGTGGGCGGAACGCGCCCATTTTTTGTGTGCCGTTTTGTTCTGATACATTAAATTCGGGAATAGAATTTCAACATTAGATCTAGACTACTAGCTGAAAAATTAAGTTCTCAAGCCGAAGGCATTAACATTTACTGAAAAAAGAGGCGTGACAGTGATCAGATTTTCTCCATTTTCGATAACAAAGAATCCTCCATGAGAAATTTTATTCATGCCGAATTTTATGACGATGCTTCTACCCGTTCTCTTGCAATCGTGATTTTCGCACATGCAAACGGGCAGAAGGATAGACAGAAGGGCGGACAGAAGGACGGACAGGGCTGAATATACTCTGACGCTGATTAAGGTACTTGCCCATACCTGCCACGCCTCATTTAGTGCAGTACAAAAGGGAAAACAAAGCAAATATAGGTACTCATCGGGTGTACGGTATAAAAAAAAACGATAAACAGTGCAATAAAAACACCTTCCAATTATTCTCGCAATCAATCAGTCTCTCTGTTAAACCTCTCTCCCTTCTCAGACCTCTCTTCCTTCTCAGAGCTCTCTTTCTTCCTAAGACCTCTCTTTCTCTCTCGCTCTCCTCACATAATAACTACCTTTCTATGAACCTGCTAAAAATAGTGGAAGTTATTTTATAAAAAACAGTTGTTGATTAAACTTTCTTCAGTTTTTTCGTGACAAATAATTGCTATTGTTGTTGACATTATTTTTTTTATTAGTGAGTAAGTAAATTCATTGACATTAAAAAATATGACGTGGAATTTTTATTTGAGTTTCTTTTATTCGTGGAGCTCTTTTTTTGTCAGTTACGAAATGTCAATGTTTATTGATTTCTTTGATTAATGCAGTTGCTAAATTTTTTACAGGTTTTTTTTTCATTAATAAACTTGTCTATACTTTTATTATTGTCATTTGGTGTTGTTGTTGTTTTGTGGTGTTGCCTTTTATCAAAAAGTATTGTATAACAATAACAACAAAAGACACGATTTGAATATTTTATGTATGGCTTAAATAACATCAGCTGTCTGTTTGTGTTAATACGATAGTTAAGTAATTTTCCGCCAGTTACACACACACACGCACACACTCACACAAACATACACACATTCTCATGCCTCGCATTTCACGGTTCACGAGCAGACAAAAACAAAAACAAAGAAAAAATATTCAGTGGCGTTTCCAAAAATAGTTCTTAAGGGTGAAAGATGCGCCTAATTAATGCTCGTTAACAAATTTCTATATTTTTCAATCTTTCCTTCTTCTCTCTTTTTTCAACTCTCTCTATCCTTGTCGCCTACTCGTCAACCCTCCCTTCGTCTCATGTTTATTGAACTCTTTATTGTAAATTCATTGATTACTCATATAATTTAATTCAAGAGGGACACACAAACAACGCCACTGCTTAAGCTTATAGTAAAGCAGCAACACTAAAGTTTTGAAGCATGTCGGAATGCATTGAAAAACACATTCAATTTTAATTCATTAGTTAATTAGTAACAAAACTGTTGATAAGAAAAAACTGTATAATTTTTCAATTAAACTCGTAAATACAGACAATCGATAGACTAAAACGGATTGAATGTGAATATGCTTTAAGATTGGATGAATGAAAGATTGATAGATTAATTGAAGATAATTGAAAGATGATAAAGAATCCGAACCGAATCACACGTTCGATTATATTAACCCTTAAATTGAAAAGTCAACTCCAATGAACTGGGCAAAAGAAGGCGAAAAGAAAGTCCAATTAAATGTGAAGTTTGACTGTCAAAATATTTAATAATCAAAATTAAATTGATTAAAAACACTAAATAACCTACTAACCTAATAATTTCTTGATTTTTTTATTAATAAATATTACATCAAAACTTATTTAATTCGATGTAATAAAATATGACACGGAACTTTCAACGATGACATATCGCTGTATATACGATTACATATGTACATACATATGAGTATTTGCGTGATTTACTAGAAATGTTATTCATTTCACTTGGGAAAAGTTTTAAAAAATAGCGACAGAAGAAAAAGATGAAGAAAAAATGTTACTTTCAGTCATAAAAACCTGTCATTGGCTCGTTTACTTAATGCAACTCAAAACTACAATACATTAGAGCCGTAGATGGAATCACAGTATCATCATAACTAATCTTGTCATCATCATCTTACAGAAAAATAAACACTAAGTAACAATAACAAGTAACAATATCACTGTACGAAGTGAGATCTTTACGAAAGCCAAGAAACCCACTTTTAATAAGTGAGGAACTCAACTCTCAATAGACGAACTTCTAATAAGGGAACATTTAATAATATAACTTATAGTAGACGATTCCTTAATATAAAATTAAAGAAATGTTGAATTTTAATAACGATAGAATCGTTATTATAGAATAACTCATAATAAAGAAAGTTTTAATAAATAATTTCTTGTAGAAAAATTACTTTAATTGTAACAAGAAAATATTTATTTCATTCTTTTCTTTTATTATTCTTATTATATTTAATATTCTTCCTTTTTTTGAAAACATTCTATAGACTAATTTTCTGTTTGCTTTCATGGAATAACTTTTCAACGCATTAATCTCAAATCTGTGAAGATCCACGAGTCACATAACAATGTCCAATTTCTATTTTCACTTCTTACTCAACATGTTTTAGATACATAAATCTTTTTGAATGACTTTTCATTTCATGTGCTCGTGTGCATTATTTAAATTAACTTTCTCGTATATAAGAAACGAGTAGAATTTTAATAATGATGATAAGTAAAGTAAACTTTGCAACCGATTCTTCAAAAATATAATGAACACGTTTATCTTAAAAAACCCACGAAATTGAGATAAGCACTATACTCTCCTTGATACTCTTCAAAATGATTTGGAAACGCAAACAAATGAAAGGCAAATAAAACATTTCAGAGAGAGATTACAAAAGATTTCTACGTCGATCAAGATTTCAGAGATTTCATAGTGATAAAAAACTGGGCACGATTCATGGTCCAGAAGAGTAAAGAGCATGACTAAAATATATACACCACCATATGATTAACTATTAAAAGAAAAGAGTAACTGACACTATTTAATTCGCTTTTAAAAGTCTAAAGTTATTGCGTTTATAGCGTTCATAGGTTAAAATGCAACAACTGACCAGTTGCAATAAAAGCAACCATAATAACCAGACCACCATCATCAACATCATCATCATCATCAAACAATTGGGTCACTTGGAATTAAAGATCGAGTAGCATAAAACAAGCAATAGCTAAAAAAGAGTGCAGCCACCGTTTAGTCTGAGCTTTCAGCATTTTTTAAAAAACCAGCACTTAAACACATGCACGCATATCATTCGCATTCATTTGAATGTTTGTATGCACGTATACATACCTAGTGTAGTAACACATACACACACATACTATATAAAGAAATCTGTACTCTGTTGATGAAAAAACCACCTTTTTAAATACGTTGCGTCACTTCCTTTAGAAACAAATTCTTGAAAACAAAAGATTTTGTGACAAATGTACTATGTAACTTACGAGTACATAGCTTTATCATTCCCCTTCGTAGGAGAACACCACCCCCTCCCCCACCAAACAGTTTTTTAGAGCGATAAAAATTCCTGGAATAAATGGAAAATGAAAGTGGTCATGGTTTTTATGCTCAAACGGTGCCAGTGTGAATGTGGTACACTTTAGCTAACTTTTTGTTGTTTCAGTTACACAGAACAAAGTCATTAATGGGGACTTTTGACCCAGGCATTCATTATTCTTTATTTTTCCTGCACCTTAAAAGCATTTTTTAATGTTGAGCTGATCGAAATATTGTTCAGAAGAAAAAATGTCGAAAAGACGAAATTATTTAGAATTCGTTATCCTTTCAGTAACTTTTTTGTTCTTGTAACATAAAATGATGTTAAAATTTACTATTTAGTTTTTACTGTCATTTCTTGGAATTATTTACTCTTGCATAACAAATCGATTGATCAACTTCTATTGAGTTAATATGTAAAAACTACAAATTGTTTTGTATGTCGGTCTCTTTATCTCTATGATGTTAATAATTAAATTTAATCTTATGGACTCAGTTAACATTTTCCAAAGAAAAACTGCACCATAGTAAAGTTCACTAAACCATTTTTATATCGAATTTCCTTGCTTTAACGAGAGACGGTAAGATTATCATAACTTCAGTCGGTCGGCCGTAGATAAGGAATCCCTACAAATGTACACAATGTGCAAGCATAAAATATTTATTTATTTATGTTTTGCTTGCCAACATCGTGATGTGCATTCATGCAGCTCCCGAGGTTTCCACATGGATGGGTACATCTTGTATTTTTGTCTGTTTGCACAAGAGATGGCGTTGCGTTATGTTGATGATTTCAATCTCAAATCTCGCAGTACACACAGCTCAGGTGTCCACGTAAATAAGTCCCAATGTTTCTAGAGAGTCAATCGGAACTTTGGCAACAACAACAACTCAAGTATTTCAGGAGATGAAGCGGTTAGCATTGCCACAGATGCTCTGACAAAGCGTAGTCTTCAAGAAGAGTCCAAAGTTGAATAAAGTTACGCTTGCGTTGCGTGAAAGAAAAGTTTGAAAGGAAAAATCAAAAGAAGAAAAGGAAATAATTATCAAAATTAGACGAAATAATATAATAGAAAGAGATTCGGAACGGAAGATACGATAAAAAGGATTTCAGATTTTGCTCGAATTTAATAGTGAACGTAAGTAGTAAGAATCGAGGACGATCATAGCTTTCTAATAGTTCATGTTCTCGACTTTCTTGGCATTAAGTACTCTACATACTCTATTACCATCATCTTTGACTTTATTCTTGTAGTTATCCTCATCAGTATCTTTAATCTTCATAATCTCTTTTATTTTTATAACATGTAGAGTACTATTGGATTGATTTTATCAACCTTAACCTATATAATTATACTCGACCTTCGAAAAATCTAAAAGAGAAACATTAAAATCAAGTGGCATTAAATCAGTGATTAAGTTTTCTTATCAGATAATAAATTATACTCGTACTTGAAAATTTAGGTATTTGATATTCATCAATGACTTTATAGAAATAGGAATTTATGAGGTTATCATGGATTAACGTCAAACAAAGTGTTCCATTCAAAAACTATAGCCTGTTGTCAGATCTGCAGGGTGAGGGTGGCGGTGGAGTTGGTGGTTAACATTGATCGTTGGTTACCGTCAGCGATAATAATCAGATGAACCATTTCAAGGCAAGAGTAACACAACTGATGCTCCTCTTGTTTCGTATAAATGTTTTCGATAATATACTCTGAATGAAAGAGAAACATTGATTCTAATTGCGATTTTGCTTGCATCCCATTTTTTGTGATGCATCCCCTCGTCGTCCACACCCTCTGTGGTGAAAATGTGAACCACATTGATAGTGCCACTCAGATTTCCCACCTCAGGTTGTGCTCATTTAACGCATTCATCTAACGTTGTAATGAAACACCAACAGACGATGTTGACTCTAACCGTCAAGATTGTTTGTTCGACAACACTTCGTGGTTGGATTGATGCCTTGTGTCCGGTAGTGTGTCGATTTTGTATAAGAGCACCGCAAGGGAGAATTCAAATTCAGTTAAAATTCATGTGGTGGTCGGTGTAGATAGTTAACTAGCTTAGAACTTTGGAGCCCAAGCTCAAGCGCAAAGTGTGTCCCAGTTGGCAAGAAGGTGGATGATACCGGAGCGAAGTATGTTGGATTTTATGGACTCTAAAATTGTGCGATTGAAGGCTGTGCATCTGTAATACGAAAGGGAAGAAACACATGCATGATTTAGTCTCTGTCATGTGATGAGTGTGAACAAAGAGGTTCCACGCCCATCCGAACCGAAAGTGCTAAAATAACTCTACTTCCCTGCGTGGACAGTGGACAGTATTTAAATATAAATTAACTCACCACAGTCAACAGTGCTTAAAATAGTCTCAAGAATGGTGCAATTCTCTTCGTGCGGTGACTGACATCGGATTAGAAAAGAAAGGGCAGCACTTTTGACTCATATTTCATCCTCTTTGTGTGTCTACCTGCTCCGTTGGCTTTCATAATTCGCCAGCGCGTCTTCCATTTCAGTTACTATCTTAAGCTCTGCGTGTAACGGTTGTCACTTTTATCTTTTGCTCAAAGTGGCAGCAATTTTATCTTCAAAGCGAAAATCTGCGTTTCCCTCCTCCGACCTTTACTCCTGTGCGAGAATATGCAAAAAATTGGTTCCAGCACAAAGAAAATAAAGGCTACTATTGGGGAAAATTTAGAAGTGGACGAGATATTAAGGCGTCCCTCTTCTCTCGACAATCTACCGGTCGACACCGAAGAGACTGCAACTCAGGAAGGTTTGTACTCTGCACCCGAAACCAGTACGAAACCAAAGACACGTTCTCGTCTCTCGGCTGCCATTCGAAAGTTGTCCAAGTCTCGCAGAAAGAAGAAAGATAAATCCTTGCCAAAGACAACGTCGCCAGAACCATCGGAGACTATAGTTTCCAGTGGGGCCGAAGATCAGCCAACGGAAAACGTCGCTGCTGGAGGGCAGGAGAATTTGAAGCAGAAAAAGCCAAGTAAATTATCTAAACGGTTTCTACTCGCTGGTCTCAAGAGGTCGAAAATCAGTCCGAAGAAAGACCCCGTTGAAAAGGATGATATTCCGACAGTAAGGACTCTATCGCAAACTACTTCCACCGATGAATTAACCACTCAGTCTGGAAAGCAATCGCCCTCAGCTATACCGAAGTATACGCGTCCCAGTTTGGTCTCTGATTTAGTGGCTAGTGGAGGCCTGCAGCGGGTCGATAGAATAAGTAAGGTTCAGATTACTCTACGGGGCAAAAAAGTCGCACCCGCTCAAAGTTCAGACGACGTACGTCGCAGAGTACTTTCCGCAACGACAACCGCAGCAAAAGCAGCGAGCGACTCAGTAGAAGAGCTGCAGAAAGAACCAACTGAAAAAGATTATTTAACACCAACCGAAGAAGATTCGTCCGCAGGGTGCCACACTAGTTCAGCTATAGACCAGGTGCGCGACCCTTCTGCTTCGCCCGCGTCTTCCTCATCCACCCTCGGCAATGTAACTGACCTGGCCAAAGCGAAGAAGAAAAAGATTAAATCAAAGAAAATATATAATACGACAACTACAAGTACAGCGAGTTGTAAAGCTACTCAAGCGAGTTCCATCCCGACCATCACCCCCATCAGCCCCTTCACCGGTACTACCTCAATAACATCGCCCCCAACAACGGCACCACCCACTGAAGAGAAGTTCGTTATCACTCAGAGCAGACGCGATACACCACCGCTTGAACAAGCACCGGCAAAACCCAGCCGTGTTGCTGTTGTCCCAGTTAGTCAACCGACAACCAGCACCGGAGGAATACGCAAACCAATCATCAGAGCAGCACCTTCGCTCACGGCGAAGCGTTACGAATCCAGAAGAACAACGATAGCAGTGCAACAAAGCAACACGCTGCACTCGGCGACTGAAACGGAATCCGACTTGATGCAAGGCGGATTCGAACGCGGCCATCGATTTCCCAAACCTACAACACCAATAGCAATTGAGCCGAACCCGAGTACACAAGGTAACAAGACACTAGAATCCACTGATGCGACAACGCCAGCCGTGACGAATCCCCAGCAACGCCAAAGACAGATTAAGTTTCAATTGCAGTCTGTGGCCTCTCAGAACCTCTCGCAGCCTTCGCCACCGAGTCCAATCGAAGACTTCGCCGAACAGCCAACAACCTCGTCGTTCCTGCAAAAACCAAGAAATTCACCGCCACCACCACCGCCAGTAACAAGCGGTGCTGCCACCTCAACGTCGGAGACCTCAGAAAGCCGATCACCAGATCGCAGTAACTCGCTTCTGCCTTCGGAGCAGTTGTATTTAGCTACACGCATTTTACCGAAAGAAGTCAAATCAGTCGCATCCGCGCATAGAAACGATCCAGACGAGGCTATTTCATCGGCGGAAAGTGCTCAACAGCAGGACTCGGATTTATATTCGAGCTACAATAGGAGAGCCCGTTATTCAGCAGGTTACGCTCTATCGCAGGATTCGCAGAGTACTTTGAGAGCAGAGGACTCCAACGATTCCGACAAGAGTTCCGCAAGTCCTGTCAGTGAGTCGAATCGCCGACGCATACGTTACGTAGCCCAACCGACGCTCTACGACGAGAACGACCGTATCGAGAGCAGGCGGGAAGCGCTGAGCTACCTATTTTCCGCTGCCGTCATTGACTCGACGGATTCTGATTTTGACCAGTACGACGGTTATCAGATGCCAGCATTTGGCGATTTAACAATGGAACAAATAGAACCGGTAAGAATGTGGAAGTGGAGGTGAAAGGATCAAGCAGTAGAAAGAATTAGCACTGTCACTGTCACAGAGCTGCGATATTAAAGACTTTTGAAATGTTGACACACACTTTACGCAAATTATTACATTCTATCTACGGGCTACTTTGAAGCCCTACAAGTGTCGTGAAAAGTGTGGCGAATATTATATTTCAACAGTGTTTCTGTGTGGAAACATCATCTATGGAAGACACTAGGAAGTGATACATCTACAAATCTTTTTTCCTTGTAAGATCTTGGAAGTCAAAATATAAGTGATTGCGTAATGATCATATACTGCTTAGATTGTGAATTTGAAGAGCTTTGGATTTTTCCAAAGAATTAATTAGTTTCACTTTAGTTTGATAGATTTTTTTAACTGATAAAGTGGGAAAAATCACTTAGAAAAATAATGAAGGGTTACTAAATCCTTGGAAGTCAAGCGATATCGGTCGACAAGAGTTATATACATAGTTATGTATTATTCCCAGAGAGTCTATATTTAATAATTTATTAAACATTCTTATTCTTCTTCACGTTGTCTCTCTCTTTCTCTTTGTAGCCAATAATGACATCTACAGGTGAAAAACGTGAACATCTGTATAAGATTCTGGTCATCGGCGAATTGGGCACTGGAAAAACTTCCTTCATTAAGCGATATGTTCATCAGTTTTTCAGTCAAAATTATCGGGCCACAATCGGTGTTGATTTCGCTCTAAAAGTGCTTCACTGGGATGCAAACACCGTCGTGCGTCTGCAGCTCTGGGATATCGCTGGTCAAGAACGCTTCGGCAACATGACGCGAGTCTACTACAAGGAAGCGGTGGGTGCTTTCATTGTGTTCGATGTGACGCGTAGCGGTACATTCGATTGTGTGAGTAAGTGGAAAGATGATTTGGATTCAAAGGTACAGCTACCGGACGGAAGCCCGATTCCCTGTATTTTGTTGGCAAATAAGGTAAGAATGCGTAAGGAAAGTTGGGGGCCCTCAACTTTTAACTCCCGTCTTCCTTGATTTTGATTACAGTGCGATCAAGATAAACAAGGAATTGTGGCTACTCCTGAGAAGATAGATGAATATGTACGAGAAAATGGTTTCGCCGGCTGGTTCGAGACTTCGGCTAAAGAGAACATTAATATTGATGAAGCAGCAAGAGCTTTAGTCAATAAGGTGAGTTTCATTATAAGAAATGTTTTGTTAAAGGTTTACTAGGAGCCTCTAATATAGACAAGATGGAACCCACTTTTATCTCTCCTTTTCTTGATCCCCCATCGCTCTTTCTCATCTATTTAAATATCGTATATCTATCTCTTTCCACAGATTTTACTAAACGATAAACTGATAAGTGATGCCGATTTGGCAGACAGTGAAAAGTTCAATCTTAACACGGCCGATCCCACCAGCTCAGAAAGTAAGGGGAAGTGTTCATGCTGACCTGTTACACATGTCGCACATGACGCAATGTAGAAGTCAATCAGAATCGGAAATATGAAGCTACGAATAATAGGTTACTTGGCCGTTATTACTTTGCCGGTAAAGCAGTTCCGATCGATTATAATTTAGTTTTCTGTTTTTGCGGTGTCATATGTTGATATCTAGGCTAAAAACTATACGTATACAATTAAGAAGAAATAATAACTTTTTTATACACTAATAACTTGAAAATACGTTTCTTAACATCTATTTACGAGTACTAAATTTTTAATACATATACATATATATATATATTATTTACTTAGTTCGTAAACCTCGGTAGATAATCATTAAATGCGCCCGGCCCGCGCTTTAAAATTTCATCAGTGTTCGAAAGATTTTAGAATTTAAGGAAATCGTTTTTTATTGTTTGATATGAACTTGTTGATTTATACACTCACTCTCGCACATTTAATAATATTTTATACCTTGTATGTCGAGATCTTTTAAACAACAACAACAACAGCAACAACGTTAAAACAATAAAACAGGCAATCAAAAAAGAGAAGATAAATCTAATCTTTATACATGCAATAAGTTTATCTAAATCTAATGTTATTATAGAGGAAGAGAAAGAAAATTCTTTTTAAGATACGCGTTATACAAACGAGCTAATTTTTAAGGTAATGAAAAATATTATGCTAATTATAATTACAATTACAATGTGTCAAGAAATTAAGGGCGTCCAAAAAATGCAATGCTTCCCAAGCACTTTATTGTTTTGTTATTTTTTAATATTGTCTTTTTTCTGGTTCAGTCTTTAAATCGAGAGGGTCATGCTTTTGTTAATTTTGTGTAAAATTTTACTTAATAGTTAATTGTTATTTCTAAATCTCGTTTAGACTTCGTTGTAGATGTAGTGTTCTTAGTTGCATTTTAATTTATCTCTATATATATATACATATACCCATTGTCATGTTCTAATTTCTAAATAAATGTCTTATGAATGACAGAATGAGTTTTAATGAAATATAAATACTATAACTAAAATCATTTGAAAGAAAGAAAAATATATAAGAAGCTACTTATATATTTCTCGGACGCTCAACATGCCTGTAGAAAAAATGTAATTAAATATGATTAAAATTAAAATCACGAAATTGCGGTCTCAATCAAAATAATTTAAATATTTAAAATAAAGAAACAAAAATAAGCAAATTGTGTATACCTATTTATCGACACTAAGGTACTGCTTACCATTTCCTCCCCCAACGCTTTCAAGATTAATACGTGGTCCCTTCCGGCTTATACTTTGTGCGGCAAAATGTTTCACTTATTGAATATGTTAAAATACAAATGTTTAATATAAATTTTTCATTCGGTTCGTTACAATATTTCTTTTAATTAATTATTAATGTATTATTATGAATTAAAGTGTATAAAAAATTGCCTCTGAGCGAGCTTGTCCTCCTCCCACCACCACACGAAGTGATTTTGACAGCATTAATCAAATGACAGATGTTGATTTATTGTTGAACGTGTTATCAAAAGCATGTTGTTTTTGAAAACTATCCTTTTTACAATAAACTCATTTAAAAATAAAAATTTTAATAAAATTTCAACTGAAAATAAATTACAAAATGGCACCTATAGCAAATGATAAACCGGTGGAAGTACAAAAATCCTGGAAGAAAATCAATGAAGAACGTAAAGCTTTAAAAAGGAAACGAAAACAGGACAAGTTACTGAAAGAGTTGGAGAAAGAAAAGCTGAATGAACAAGTAACCAGTAGCAACGACACATTAAGTACGAACGCAGTGAATAACAAACCAAATCCATCTACGATAAGCATTGCTGTACCCGGCTCCATACTCGAGAACGCTCAGTCGGCGGAGCTTCGCTCTTACGTCGCTGGCCAGATAGCGAGAGCAGCGTGCATTTTTCGCGTCAGTGAAGTAATTGTATTCGACGATGTTGGCCTTGCTACCGCCAGAGAAATGAAACGCAACTATGAGGCCGATGATGATGAAAGCGAGGAGAAAGCAGTGCGTGGCAGCTCGCTGCAGCTGGCGCGCATCTTGCAATATCTGGAGTGTCCCCAGTATTTGCGGAAATTCTTCTTTCCTCTACACAACCATCTGAAATATTCAGGTCTGCTGAATCCACTTGATGCGCCGCATCATTTGCGTCAACAGAATGTTTTCCCCTACCGCGAAGGCATCATTGCCGAGAAGAAAGCCAAAGCGGGACACTCCTATGTGAATGTAGGACTGCTACAAGATGTGCTCGTGGATAAAATGGTGGAGCCAGGTGTGCGAGTTACAGTGAAATTGGAAAACTTAAATGGTACACTTAAATAAAATGAAAGTATATATAAAAATAACGATATCCTTCTTCAGAGCAACATCGAAAGCTGCATGGCACTTTAGTGAGTCCCGATGAACCGCGACGCGAAACTGGCGCTTACTGGGGTTACTCTGTGCGTATAGCCCACTCTGTAGCGGACATCTTTGCGAAATCCCCTTATGAGGGTGGCTATGATCTGACGGTGGGTACCTCGGATCGTGGTGACAACATACAGGAGGTGCCAGCAAAATGCTACGCCTTTAATCATCTCCTGATTGTTTTTGGTGGATTGATAGGCTTAGAAGCAGCTCTGAGCAGCGATGACAAGTTAAATGTGGACGATCCGAAACTGTTGTTTGATCATTATGTGAACGTAGTACCTAAACAAGGCTCACGAACAATACGTACCGAGGAGGCTTTACTTATTGCTATGGCAGCGCTGCAGGAAAAACTGAAGCCTCAGGTCGATGACGTTGCAGAGAATTTAAAAGCTTGCATACCTCAGAGTGAGGACACCGGAATGAAGATGTCAACAAATGTCTTTGGGAAGAAAACGAAACCAAACTCAAAACCAGAAACCATTGAGCAGCCACTAAAATGTGAGAAGAAAGTGAAGAAACTGCAAGCGAACCCCTTCAAAGCAGACGAAATTAATAACTCTGTGCAGGAATTTGAAGTGGTTCCAGCAGAAGAAACGTGTACCAAGCAGACAGCGAATATTCGGGATTTAAGTAGATTCGATTAGAAATGCTTTCAATGAATTGTCTTCTACAGCTTTTCCAATTATAGTTGGAATGGCCAATATTGAACTTTTCTTCCTTTTCTCAACCGAAAAAACTACACAATTCATATTTTGTTAAATACTTTTGACGAGTTCTGAACTACATTTGGAAAAGGTGTAGAGCGTTAAATACTTTTACATAGTTTTACATTTTTATAGTTTCTTTTTTGCTTTTAATTATAAGTGTAAAATTGTTTTTAGTTTTCGAACAGCTTTTTTATTATCTTACAGCATTTATAAAAAGCCTTAAAAGTTGGCGACAAAAGAATTATTATATAATCTCCAAACTGGTGTGAAGTTAGCAGACGGCAAATTGGTTTGTTTACAAAGTTAACAGAGTTCTGTTAATAACAGCGGCGAATATGTTAACAACAGACACTTAACAGAGAAATTTAACAGCAAATTCCGTTTAACAGCGACTTAACAGAAATTTTACAGAATAATAGATATCGGTTAACAGATGGCGCTTATACTTAACAGAATTAGCTGAACACATTTATCCAATTGTACAACCCAATAATTATAAGTACACACACAGCTGTACCTTTTCTATTTTCTCTTTATTTTAAAGACTAGATTTTTTCAGAAGTATAACAATTTTTTAAATAAAACATTTGTTTATTTAAAATAGATTCTAATAATTTTAAATAAAACCCAATATATTATTTAATAACGTAGCTTTCTGCTCTCAACTATTTCTGCTACTTCAAAAATATTTAAGGACACGTACGTACGAACATTTAAGAATACGTACTCTGAATAAAAAAATTCAAAAGAAATGATCATGCAATACCGAGACTTTCATTCAGTTGTAATCTATAATTTTAATATATCATGATAAATTACAACATATCATCAATACATGTCTCACAAAAAAGCGAAAGAAGGAGGATAGCAATAGAAAGCGTAATGACATCTAAGTTTATTCGGGAAACTCCTTCAAGAAATTTTACAAAACCTTTCCTATCGTACAGATTTTAAAAATTCCACATAGACAATAATGACAATATAACCACCATAAAAAATCCAAATACAAATGATGCGTGATGCCACCTAGTTTCGGTTGTTCTATGGACCATTGCGAACAACAGGAACACAGTTGGTCCAAATCGGTTCCTACAATTTTTTGTAATTTGGCCCTGAAGTTTACTCTCTTTGCTCTGTAAACGAAAGTGACAATGTAATCCCCATAAAAATTCCAAATACAAATGATGCGTGATGCCACCTAGTTTCGGTTGTTCTATGGACCATTACGAACAAGTGGAACACACTAGGTCCAAATCGGTTCCTACAATTTTTTGTAATTTGGCCCTGAAGTTTACTCTCTTTGCTCTGTAAACGAAAGTGACAATGTAATCCCCATAAAAATTCCAAATACAAATGATGCGTGATGCCACCTAGTTTCGGTTGTTCTATGGACCATTACGAACAAGTGGAACACACTAGGTCCAAATCGGTTCCTACAATTTTTTGTAATTTGGCCCTGAAGTTTACTCTATTTGCTCTGTAAACGAAAGTGACAATGTAATCCCCATAAAAATTCCAAATACAAATGATGCGTGATGCCACCTAGTTTCGGTTGTTCTATGGACCATTGCGAACAACAGGAACACACTTGGTCCAAATCGGTTCCTACAATTTTTTTTAATTTGGCCCTGAAGTTTACTCTATTTGCTCTGTAAACGAAAGTGACAATGTAATCCCCATAAAAATTCCAAATACAAATGATGCGTGATGCCACCTAGTTTCGGTTGTTCTATGGACCATTGCGAACTACTGACACAAAGTTGGTCCAAATCGGTTCCTACAATTTTTTGTAATTTGGCTCTGAAGTTTACTCTATATGCTCTGTAAACGAAAGTGACAATGTAATCCCCATAAAAATTCCAAATACAAATGATGCGTGATGCCACCTAGTTTCGGTTGTTCTATGGACCATTACGAACAAGTGGAACACACTTGGTCCAAATCGGTTCCTACAATTTTTTTTAATTTGGCCCTGAAGTTTACTCTATTTGCTCTGTAAACGAAAGTGACAATGTAATCCCCATAAAAATTCCAAATACAAATGATGCGTGATGCCACCTAGTTTCGGTTGTTCTATGGACCATTGCGAACTACTGACACAAAGTTGGTCCAAATCGGTTCCTACAATTTTTTGTAATTTGGCTCTGAAGTTTACTCTATATGCTCTGTAAACGAAAGTGACAATGTAATCCCCATAAAAATTCCAAATACAAATGATGCGTGATGCCACCTAGTTTCGGTTGTTCTATGGACCATTACGAACAAGTGGAACACACTTGGTCCAAATCGGTTCCTACAATTTTTTTTAATTTGGCCCTGAAGTTTACTCTATTTGCTCTGTAAACGAAAGTGACAATGTAATCCCCATAAAAATTCCAAATACAAATGATGCGTGATGCCACCTAGTTTGGGTTGTACTATGGACCATTGCGAACAACTGGAACAAAGTTGGTCCAAATCGGTTCCTACAATTTTTTGTAATTTGGCCCTGAAGTTTACTCTATTTGCTCTGTAAACGAAAGTGACAATGTAATCCCCATAAAAATTCCAAATACAAATGATGCGTGATGCCACCTAGTTTCGGTTGTTCTATGGACCATTGCGAACAACTGGAACAAAGTTGGTCCAAATCGGTTCCTACAATTTTTTGTAATTTGTCCCTGAAGTTTACTCTATTTGCTCTGTAAACGAAAGTGACAATGTAATCCCCATAAAAATTCCAAATACAAATGATGCGTGATGCCACCTAGTTTCGGTTGTTCTATGGACCATTGCGAACTACTGACACAAAGTTGGTCCAAATCGGTTCCTACAATTTTTTGTAATTTGGCTCTGAAGTTTACTCTATATGCTCTGTAAACGAAAGTGACAATGTAATCCCCATAAAAATTCCAAATACAAATGATGCGTGATGCCACCTAGTTTCGGTTGTTCTATGGACCATTGCGAACTACTGACACAAAGTTGGTCCAAATCGGTTCCTACAATTTTTTGTAATTTGGCCCTGAAGTTTACTCTATTTGCTCTGTAAACGAAAGTGACAATGTAATCCCCATAAAAATTCCAAATACAAATGATGCGTGATGCCACCTAGTTTCGGTTGTTCTATGGACCATTGCGAACAACTGGAACAAAGTTGGTCCAAATCGGTTCCTACAATTTTTTGTAATTTGGCCCTGAAGTTTACTCTATTTGCTCTGTAAACGAAAGTGACAATGTAATCCCCATAAAAATTCCAAATACAAATGATGCGTGATGCCACCTAGTTTGGGTTGTACTATGGACCATTGCGAACAACTGGAACAAAGTTGGTCCAAATCGGTTCCTACAATTTTTTGTAATTTGGCCCTGAAGTTTACTCTATTTGCTCTGTAAACGAAAGTGACAATGTAATCACCATAAAAAATCCAAATACAAATGGATTTACAAATAATATTAATAATAATAATTAGTTAATATTAATAATAATAAAATAATAATGTTATAAAACTATTTATAACATTCGATTTTATCAAATTATGTACGAGTATACGAAATATTGGTATAAATTTTATACAATTTCTTTCTATAGAGCTTATTTATTTTAAAAAAGTTTATTTTAAACGAATTTTCCTATTAAGTTAATGGTTTATACCGAAGCAATATTAAATTTTTTAAATATTTCGTTATATGGAAAAGTAATACAAGAGTTGTATAACTTTAATATAATCCAATACAATTTTGAGATAGAATGAGAAGATTTTATCACACTTTGGTATATATTTTATCTATTTGAGATATAAATAGATCACAACTACTGTTAAAAATAATATTCTAACGGGGAAATTTTCGTTGGTTGATTCAAAAGTTTTAAGTAGTTGGAGCTCATACAATATAGACACTCTTTATAGATTTTTAAATTGAGGTTCGTTGAGTTTTGTTGTTGTTTATTGTTCAATTTTGTTGGTGTTTTTGCTGTAGTTGTTGTTAAAAATTTTTATTTAATTTAGATCTGTAACTATACGAGATACCTTTATGTTATGTATATCGTTGGAAAGGTATTCAAAATATTTTTTATTTATTAAAATGTAAACTGAAGCTACATAATTCTCTCAAACATAAGAAGATAGATTCCCTTAGTTTTCTAGACGTATTTTTTTCAGTTACAGGATTTTAGGAGAAAACGAGTTTTAAAGCTAACAATCACTTAAGTATGTAAACACTTTTTGAGATCTATATTACTACTCTTTTTCAATTATACTACTCTGCTATTTTAAATATTGACGGCGTACACTCTCAGACCTAACCCAAAATTGAAAAATCGGGCGATTTTAATTTTATTGGAACGAGTTTCCAATTTTGAAATTAATGCAAAATTTCTTCAGGTATTTCCCCATCTTGTTCACAGTTGAACAACATACTTAACTTGCAATTGTAATTACTGGTTAGTAATTACAGAATTTAATCATAAATTTAGACTACTGTTATACACAATGATATGGACAACGGTAATCGCAGACATAATTTCAATTTTCTAATATCAACATAGTTATAAAAGTTAGTTCTCTTAGACTTCTCTAAGGCTTTCGATAGTGTTGACCATTTACTTCTATGTAATAAGCTGAATAAAAATTTTCTTTTCTCCCCTAGTGCAGCTAACCTTATCAAGTCTTTTCTATCTGATCGGTTTCAAAGAGTGAAAGTTGGAAATACGTTATCTGATTTTAGAAGGGTTGAAGTAGGAGTACCCCAGGGGTCGGTGTTGGGTCATTTGTTGTTTACTATGTTCTTAAATGATTTGTTTAATGCTGTACAGAAAGTTAACATACATGCTGATGATGTGCAAGTGTATTTGTCGAGCCCAGTTAAGTCCATAGATGAGTTATGTAGGAAAATTAATGATGACCTTAAAAACATTGCCTTATGGTCAAATACAAATTATCTAAAATTAAATGTCACTCGTTTGTCAAATCGTTTGTTATGCCGATATTTAATAATGTTCCAAATTTTTCTACTTTGCCACCCTTATTCATTGGTGATACGGTGCTCAAATTTGTTTCCAAAGCAACTAATTTTGGTTTTTTGGTCAACTCTACACTAACATGTACTGATCACATTAATACAGTGGTGAGCAAAGCCTACTGTGTGCTGCGTAACTTGCGTTATGCTGCGGAATATCTTCCAACTGAAACTCGTAGGAAACTGGTCTTGACACTTATTCTCCCGTTATTACATATGCCGAACTTATTTACTGCAAACTGGAATCCATATCTTCTTATAAAATTATGGTGTTAATTAACAATATGACTAGATTTCTTTATGGTTTGAAGCGATATGATCATATCGGAGAGCGGCGACACTCACTTCTTGGTGGTGACTTTTCTGATTTCTTGAATTACAGAAATCGTTTATTTTTGTTTAAGTTGATAGCTACTGGCATACCAAGTTATCTGTACTCTAAATTAGATTTTGGTACTTCGACTCGAACACGAAATCTTATAATTCCCCCGTTTTCTTTTCTTAACACTGGGAGGCTGTTTTTCATCAGCACTATCAGGCTCTGGAACACTTTGCCAAGCAGGCTTAAAACCATGGCAGGTGAGAATGCATTCAGGCGTCTGGTAAGGGGGCATTTCCTTGATTCGAATACATGAGCTAGGTGTTATACTTCTCCATTTCCTATTTTTCCTTAATCTCTACTCAACTTCTAAGAATAAATTACTGGTATATTTTAGTTAGTCTAATTATTTACTTTTATAATTAACTTGCATTGTTTCACTCTAATTGCTATAAAAGACCTTCCCTTAGTGCATAAGTTGTATTAATAAATAAATAAATAAATAAATAGATAAATAAATAAATAAATAAATAATAAAATAAATAAATTCACTATAAAAAGTAGGCTTGGTAATGGTCCGATTTCGCTCATTTTCAATAGCGATGAGTTTCTAGTGATAGACAATATTCGTGCCAAGTTTGAAGAAGATATCTCTATTCGTTCTCTTGTAATCGTGATTTCCACAGACGGACAGACAGACAGACAGACGGACGGACATGGCTAAATCGACTCAGGAGGTCACGCTCATCAAGAATATATATACTTTCCTATACCTGTCACGCCTCCTTTAATGCGTTACAAACGGAAGCATTAAGTGAATATACCCTCTCACTTCGTGTGCAGGGTATAAAAATAGTATTTTACTTACGTGATTGTGAGCTTTAAAAAGCGTTTTCTCCTAAAATGTTGCTAAGGGACTCTATTTTCTTATGTTTAAAATAATTATGTAGGCTAATTATACAGTTTACTTAGAAAAAAATTAATGAATAGAAAAAATAACACTAAAAACTTTTAATTTCATTTTACTCCAAAAGTACATTATTTTCTATAAAATATTGGTCAGCAACATTGACAACGAAGTCGACGTGAGGGAGAAAAATGTTACATTGCAACAATAAACGACGACCATTTTATAAAGAAGCAGTGGCGTAGCGTGGGAGGTAAGGAGGGGCCATTGCCCCGGGCGGCAGCGCTATCAGGGCCGGCGGAGCTATCAGAGCCGGCAGAGCTATCGGGGTTGGCCGAGAAGTTGTGTGTGCGGGGCGGAGTATTTCTAAATGGCCCCGGGTGGCAGAAATTCACGCTACGCCACTGAAAAGAAGTAGTAGAAAAATCAAAAACCACGCCAGTTAAAAATTATTATCCTTTTTCTTTTTGTTTATCACATAAATGTGTTCTTTTTGTTTGTCACATTTATTTTTACATTTTTTAGACCACACACTGACGATAACACACAACCATAACGACGAGCTGACATATCTATAGAATTCCTATAGAAATTATGTAAACAACAAAATAAGAAGACCATTCATGTCGTTTAAAAAGAGCCCATATATTTTGACAGCTATGAGTCGAATTGTCGTTATCGTTATGGTTGTGTGTTACAGCAATAAAAGTCTTTAGTAAAATTATATTTAGCCAAGTTTCACACTATTAGGATATCAGAGTCTCAAAAGCACATGATTTAAATTCTGTATAATGTGTCGTTAAGATTCTATTATTTTCGAGAAATTTTACTCTTTAGATGGAAATTAAATTAAGAAGTTGGAAACTTACGCCAAAACGCCATAACATAACAATCGCGCGATTTTTCGTAAAATTTTTTCACTTTGCTTTGTATTTACCTCATTGCAATGTTAAAAATGTAATTTCCCCTAAATTCCTACACCAATCATGGTCAAATAAATTTATGTAGAAAGCTAATAACCTGTTCTTTTTTAGGATTTATATAATCATATGTGTTGATTACATATTTTACTTAGAAAAAAATTATTGAATTCAGAAAGTACTAAAAATTTTAAATTGCGTTTTTCTCGAGAACTGTAAGGTTTTCGGTAAAATATCATGTTACATAAACTGAAGATACGCTAAGTACCTTTAGAACGGAACCCATAGCAACCGGATATCTGCTATAGTTTAGGAGATATGGGCAGTTAAATTTCAAATTTCATACGGATATAGAACTGGAACCGAAAGTCCTCACCCCTTTTTGAAGTTGTTTTTGGGGTCAGTACCAAAAACCATTTAAGACCCTGTTTTGCCTGTGTAACCTAAAAGCGGGCGGATCATGCCCATATTTGGCATATTAACGAATAATGATACTCTATAACCAGGAGTGAACTTTTGTTGTCATAACTCAAAAACGAACGCTGATATCACATTTCCAATAAGAAATATGCGTGGTCGTTGACCGATTTTGCCCATTTTCAATACCAACCTGCACACCATAAGAGATCGTGTGATCGTGATCGTGATTTCAACAGACGAACATGGGTAAATCGCCTCAGGAAGTGACGCTGATCAAGAATATATATACTTTTCTATACCTATCATCTCTATTTCTATGTCGTACACATTTCCTGACAAAGTAAATATAACTCTTAACCTTAAGGTGTAGGGTATAAATATAAAATTGTGAAGACCCGATTCTAGTTGTAATATGATCAGCTGTTTCATAGATTTACCAACAAAAATGTCCAACGCTACTATGGCGCCATCTATAGAGGGGATAGAAATACATGGAAAGAAAAAATTCGGTTGGAGTACTTGCTTACACTTTTCGCCGCAAAATAAAGATAACATAGAGCTAACAGAGCTATTTTAATTGAATTCGCCGTCTGCTGAGAAAAAGTATGCTAACTTCACACCGGTAATCTCCAAATACAAAAGTTTTTCTTGCAATTGTTGCTATTTTTCATATACATATTTGTATATAATATACGAAATTAAAATTAATCAGTTTTTTATTACTATTGTTTGCCGTTAATTCATCAGCGATCGATCATAAAAGTTCGATTTTAAATTCGAACTAACTTTAAATTTATGACGAATCATGATGAGTCATTGTTATTCTTTATAAATTTTAGGGGTTAATATCAGCAGCAAAGGAATGTTTCAACGAAAGAATAATTTTATGTTTCATTAAAAAATAAAAATCTAAGTCAAAGGAAATTCTGATTGGAATCTGTTTCAAATTAGCATTTTTGTTGGTTTGAATTTAAAAAGGAAGTCATTTTTAATAGTAAGAATTTCAAAAAGCGAAAATGAACATAAAGTGGGTGGTGAGGATTTAATAACTATGTTTAAGGTTTTATATTAAACTTTCTGTTACAGTTTCCTACGATTTCTATTCTACGAATTTATCTTATTTCCGTCTTCCTATTTTTCTCCTTTTTAATACATATTTATTATTATTTTAGTATTCATTTTCTTCCTGTGTGTGTTGCATGTATGTCTATACTATTTACTATATTCTATTCAGCGTTTTTTAGTTTCTTTTTCGTTAACCTACTTAGTAGACATTCTTTATTGTCTACATTTAACAATTTATTTATATGATTTGTTGCTATATTTATGTATATATGTATGTATATGACATATACAAGTTTGGTATAAATTTCTTATAACTACTTTAAGGTACTCAGCTACAAAATAATACCGTTGTTACAGATAATAACTGCATACTTGTAACTTTACATAATTATCTTCATGATCGAAATGGAACTTTATGATTATAACCTACTATTGTAAAAAAAATCACTGAATCTCAATTAAATTATGAATTGAAACTTAAATTAATTTGAACAAAAATCTGTACGATTTTATGATATACATACATAAGTAATAAACTCCAAAAAATAGTCCTCAGAAGTTAAACTCTAAAAATGGAACCTTAATGATTTAATTATAAAAATTGAACTTTAGAAGTCGAACCCCAAAAATACTTCTAAAAATTGATATTCAAAATTGTAGCCCTAAAAATTGAATTAACCCGTTCAAAACTGGACCCAAAAAATTAAACTCCCCTAAAATACGTAAGAACTGGAAAAATAAATTAATTAACCCCGTTTTGAACCCCACCGTTCTGAGTCGGCGAAAAGCCCTCAGCGACCTACCGACCTCTCAATCCATCCACTCGTACTTAACTAAATATAATACATGGGTACATTATCGGCGCTCATTATTAACTACGGAACACTTGGGTTGAGGAAATTCGTCTCCGGGAAAATCATGATGTCCTCATCCATTTCGATGCGGGTGTCGCTGTTGTTGGTGCAAAGTAAAGTCTCCGAATCCTCATCAAGATGACGCATAGGATAACTGATGCCATCACCAAAGCTGTATATGTACATGTATAAAAAGTTGAAAAAGTGTTTTGATGTTTCGTTTTGATTTTAGAAGTTTTTTAAGAATTGCAAATAAAAGAAAAACAAAGCAAGCAGCTGTATCTATTTTTTTACTTCAGATCCTTTTCAAGAAGGGTAAAGAAGTAACTCGGATGGTTTTTTGTTTTATGGAAAGCATGTTATGTTATTTTGGCAAATTAAAAACGTTTCAATTTTATTTCATATCAAAATATATACATATATACTATATATTTAAATTATATTGATAAATTAATCAAATACAATAAGGTACTATGTAAATGCAATTTTTATATACTTGCATTTTTTCAAGTTAACGCAAGATTAAAAATGAAGACAAGATTAAACACGTATGAACACAATTATTATTATAATTAAATTTCATTAAATAATCGAAAGTTTAAAAATAGATCAACACTTCCCTGAATCAATCCTGAGTCAGGAAATACGATTTATTAGAGAGTTTGTCTTAAATTTTGTTTTTCGAACGAAATTTCGTACGTCGTTAAAGATATTATAAAAGGTTTGCGATAAATTAGATATATTAAAAAATCTTGTCCCGGCCTACGAGTGGGACAGAGCATTTAAAGAGGGTCGAGAGATCGCCCTGGACGACCGCGACCTCTTTTAGCGATGGAAACATCGAAGAAGTACAGGAAAATTCTACTCGTTAAGCGTCGTCCCCGTTTAAAAGAAATCACTTGTCATGTGTCTGTACGTTCAATTTTGGCGGATACTTTGGACACAAGACACGTAGGAGGGAGACAAAATACAACCAAAAAATCTGAAATCTAAAAAAGTCTAACAACAAAAACTATAAACAAGAAATAATAAAAAAATAATTGAAAATATAAAAACAATTGTGAAAAATTCAACCATCTTTTAAACAATTTTGTAAGATAAAAAAGAAAATCGAAAACAATATTGTACAACATGAAATGTAACATTTATTTTAATTGAAATACAAAAATAAACACGTGGATTTATATGCGTTAAACGTGGTCTTAAACATACAATCAAATGATTTTTAACATTTTAGCAATATGAACGAATATCTCCGAAAATGCATTGATTGAGTTTGCATACAAAGATAATGATTTAGTTCTAGTTTTTTCATAATTTCTAATGCGTTTATTTTGTAAGGCATCGTTTAAATTTGGTTTATGCTTAAAAACTAACACATTTGTTTCCCTATTAAAATACGTACTAAATATTTTTTATTTCTATTAAAAAGTAATTGTATAATAATAATAATGATTAATACGTAATTTTTAATGATTTTTTGTTGGTAGTTTTGCAAAAGCGAAAAGAAGAAAAAAGAACACAAAACATTTCATTAAAAACTTAAAAAAATTTATAATATGTAATATCTTTAAAATTAACCAAGTTTAACAAAGGAAAAACAAACAAACTAAAGTAAAGAAATTAAATAAAAATTTCATTTGAAATAAATGGCATTGCAACTTTTAGGTGTTTATCTACAAAATAATTGCCTTGTATAGCGTAGTGGGCCATCGGCTGGTTTCTTTTCGAATTATTTAATTCAAGTGAAATGAATTACTTTTTAATTCATCATTTAATTCAAATAGAAACCATCCGATGGACCATCCTTTATTTTACACGGAGGACGCAAACAAAAGCATCGATCGAGAGTCGCCGAACACAATATTTTCTGTTGTTGTTTGTTGGCTAAGAAAATTGTTTTTGTTTGCTTTTTTCTTTTCATAAAAATTAAAATTTGTACAAGATTTATTAATGGGTTTAAAAAAAAAGAATTATTTTAATGCCATTTTTTTGGGCATTCTAAAAATACTCCTATATCTAAATTAGTTGTTGTTTTTGTTATTGTTGTTATTAATCTTTGTTAACTATATTTTAAGAAGTAAAAAGTATAAAAAAATTAAGGATATTTAGTGCAATAACTGAATAACTTCCTTTTGATTGGGATTATTCAGCAATATGAAAAGATTACTTCTTTCTTTAATGGCAGAGAATCGTCATTAACTTTGAGTATTGTTTGCTTTTAAATTCTTTTCTGCTCTTTCTCAATGATAACAAAAACAACAACAATGATGACAACGACGACAACGAGGTCGACCACGACTACGTTTTGGGATTTGTAGGAGTTGCAGAAGCACCAGCAGCGTGTTGCTGCTGATCTGTGTTGTTCATATCGATGATCACATTTCCATCGTGATTCATTGTAACCGCAGGTGAATTCGAAGGACTCGCAGCAGCAGAAGGAGCCACAGCTACAGATGTTGCTTTTGTAGGCGATGATGTTGCACCAGCTGCACCAGGTTGCTGTTGCTGCTTCTGTCGTTTCTGTTCAGCTACGTTAATCGTCGCCGCTGTTATTAAATCTCCCGGCTTCTTATTGGTTTCAACGTGGTTCTCGATTTGAATTCGTGTACTCAATGGATTGCTAGCGAGACGTTGTTCATGGCGAGGGTGAGGATTATTTAATGAGGTTTCATTCAGCGTTATTAACTTATCTGTCGGTTGAGCATCTAACCTGTGTGTCTGTGTGTCACCCATCGAATTGTAGGTGCTGCTTTGATGCTGCGGCTGTACGGTGTATACGATGCCATCGCCCATACTAAATGGTTTGGTGGAGCATTAAAAAAGATTAACAACAAAAAGATGAGAGTTTGTTTGGCTTAGAATCAGAAGATGAGGAAGAAAGGGGGGGTGGGGGGGGTGGTTGAGTGAGGTTAACTGACGTGGAATGGAATGGAAAATGAATGGAGTGATGACCGTGATAGTGGGTGGTGACGACGGTGGATATGATGGTGGTGATGATTATGATGGGAATGAAGGATTATTTTGTTAACTCTTTTTTTAGTAGCCTGATATTTTTAATTACATTTACTCTCAGAATCATGTGATTGAATTAGTTTTAAACATTAATTTCTGTGGTTAATAATTCTGGACTGTTGCGGTTAAACAAAATGCATTCTTCTTACATATAAAATAGGTATAAAGTTTGTATTGGAATCACAATGATAAGCGTTGTTTTTTATAATCTGATTATTTAAATTCCTTTGCTCAATACTTAAAATTTAATGTTAGTTACACATAACAATTAATATCCACTGAAATCCTTTAAGTTAATACAGATCACATTAATAAGAAGTACAGCATAAAGTATACAGATTTCCATAATTGGGTACACGTAATATATGTGTGTATGATAGCTTTAAGTAGACTGTTTATAGCTTTACTGAACCCTCAAACAGTGTTTTAATCTCTATGAATACTTAATCTTTATCTGTCAAAATCTTGATATTATTTCATGTTACGGCCTATTTTTAAAATAAGCTTCATTCTAAATTTCAAAAGTTTAATTTGCATAGCTTTTTTCATATCTTTAGAAACTTGTATTAGTCAATTTTTTAATTTCATACAAATATAGATACTTAAATTTAAATTCTACATTTTATAAAATCTTTTTTGATATTTTTAAGTGTTCTTTAGAGTTCCTATCACTTAATTAATAATACTATTAATTGGGAAAACAAAATATCTTCATATTCAATATTTAGAAAAATGTTTCTATCAGACAAATCATCTTAGAAATGTTTTTAATTTGCCAAATCGAGAGGGTTTATTGGGAAAAATTTCAATTCAAATCGTCTGATCGATGTTTTTAAATAAACAAATATAAAAATACTGAAGAGAAACAATAACAGGAGACTATTAAATAAAAACTACATATAAATAAAGCATGAATTATTTAGACAGCGATTATTTTTAGTAGAACTCGTAGTGAATAGCGAGAAAAGACAAAGAACAAAAGCAAACTAGGTAAATATCTTAAATGCTACTATGTAATTACCTTGAAAAAACGGGCAGCAACCAGAGTTTCCAGTTATCGCCGAAAACCTCCTGAAAATTGGCGTATTTTCCTAAATTAAAGCCGTTCTTATCAGGACCACCAACACGAAAGATCGGCGCACGAAAGGCTTCTATAGAATCAGTACAAGAACATTAAGAATCAATGAATACAATTCGTTAACAACTTACTAACCTAAAGTGGTGCGATTCATGAGCACCAAGTACACGTGATAGCCGAACAAGCTGACCAAACTGATGGCAAACATCAAGGAGACGAAAAATAAAAATAATATATTAAAACGTCCCATTCCGTCGTTAAGTTCGCCCTGTGAATTTTGAGCCTTGACAGATTACATGATAAGGGAACAACGACGACTTTGTTGTCGATTGGAGGAGGATGCATGGAAAAGTATCTTCTTACCCGCCAGAATCGTACAAAATACTCAATCGTCGTTAAGGCCACGTAAAGGCAGTACAGCAAACCGTAGCCCAGGAAGAGAACAAAGCATTTGTAATTCTTAAAGTTGACACAATTATTGACCCACGGACAGTGATGATCCATTTTCAGGACGCAAGTACCGCAGACGCTGCAGTGATGAGCACGATCTGGTTTGATGATTTTACATTTTTCACAAAAACGCACCGAACCATTTACAGTTCTTCAAAGAAAGAAAAAAGGCCAAAAAAGAGAAAAAAAGATAGCGAAGGTTTAAATTAAAGTTGAAACAGTTTTCTTTACAATCTTTTTACCGATTTGTAATGGGTAAATCTCTGGCGCAATGCTCGAGAATACGTTTTTGCTGTTCTTGATTTTCAGCGCGAAAAAGAACATCGACTTCGCTCTCGGGAATCCGCCACTAAAATATAGTATAAATATACGACATAAAAGTCAATCTTATTAAAAGCAAAACAGAGGTAGAATAAAAATAAAAAATTTATATTTTATAATAACTATTTTTGCTATAATATTATTTTCGATAGCTATATAAAATCAATATTCAGATCATTAACTTGTTTGTCAATACATTTTTAACATAAAATGCATTTCATTGATAAATGAAAGAGTGCAAGGTTTCCTTTTTTGAGTACTAAATATTTTTGTTGTTACTTAATCAATATTTGCTTCATGTTTTTAAAGAATCTGAAGGCTGATAAACAACAGGCTGACTGACT
Organism: Myopa testacea; assembly: GCA_949629155.1. NCBI lineage: Eukaryota > Metazoa > Arthropoda > Insecta > Diptera > Conopidae > Myopa > Myopa testacea. The sequence goes on from OX451346.1 coordinate 61,080,580, forward strand.
GTACAGACTGCAACTCCTTTGTAATTCTTATCTAGTGATAAGGAATCGACCGAAAATGTATTTTTCTTCAACCTTCAACACGTAGGCAATGACGCATAATTGAGTTTATAGTATAAATAACGAAGTTAATAAGTAACTACTCAGTTAGAATAAGTAAAGTAAGCTAAATAAAGGCCAAAAAGGTTCCAAAGGTTTCAATTCGTATTTCAGCAGATCACAAGAACAAGAAGTAGCTTTTAGAATAATTTTTGTTGGTCTCACCTTTGATGGAATCGTTCCAATAGGCGTGAAAACCGTACTCCAGTAAGACCAAAAGAATAAGATGCATATTAAATGATAGAAAATGAGAAAAACGATTTTCTCAAATATGTTTTCGATGGAAACTATAAAGAAAAAACAGTAAATATTTACATAAATTTAAATTTTAAAAAACAGCCAAACACACACACACGCACGCAAACATGGGCAAACTTACACACGCATAACTGCACCACATACGCGTAATAAGACCAGATAATAACTGCTCCGATGAACAGTACCGGAATCCATTTTAGGGCCCGCATGCACTCAACAAGACAAGGTGTGCTCTTCTTAGGATTGTAGTTGCCCATCACTTGGACACAAGTTGCCGCCGGGCTAAATGGCGGGCGACTGTGGTTGTGAATTCGTGCAAGCTGAGGATTCCGTTCTGGTTACTTTGATTTTCGATTTCTCACCCACTGCGTCACTTAATCGATCAGATGAGTCAATTGTCACAGCAGCTGCGTTTCAATTTAATATATTAAAGTCCCCAAAAGCCACGAACTTCAGGTTACACGTTGTTATTGCACTTAATTGAAAGTGAAAGAAATCCGCTTCATGACGTCGATGATGGATGACTCTTTTTTATACCACGCTTGCTTTTTAATATTTATTGCTTTTCGATACTTATTGCCGTTTTATTTATTTATTTCTATTATTGAAATTAAAAATAAATTCTTCTTTTTTATATGTATGTAAGAATAATAATTTTCGTATAATTTTTCCTCTTCGTCTTATTCGTTTCGCCGTTGCTATCAGTGAAAGTGATTATTTCTTTGTTGGTTTCTTCTTGGTTAGTTTTGGTCACTAAACTGAGGTTGGTTTTTTCACTAGTTATTACCGTAAAAAACAATTAGAGTGAAGCAGAAAATGACACAACATGACAGAATTCAGATAGTTTGGACGGTTGACGACTCCATTATATTTGGATTTTCTCGGTTTTTGTTTGTTTGGAAACTTTTGTGGCGATTTAGCAGAGACGGAAAGTCGATGTCGAAGTTTTTTAGCTCCAAAATTGTACTAACTGTATTGTTGAAGCTCCAGTTTGGACAACTTATTTGTATTGTTGTTGATGTGTGTAGTTTTCATTTGACAACTTGAAAATGGCATCACTTTTTCCCCACATGTGTATTTTTGACAAAGATGGTGATTTTTTATTTGAGCGGCTTGATTTAGGGTGGTTTCTCGATTTTTTTTTAATTTGACAGTTCAATTTAATTGAATAATCTAATTTTTTATAAATTAATATTTATAATAGTTTCATTGAATTATAATTTCATTGAATTATAGTAATACAAAATAATATTTAATGAATATTTTCCAATTTGCGGGGAGCCGCCAACTTCACTTCGTAGCACAAAATTGCGAATTTACTAAGATTGGAAGAGAAAAAGCTAGCGGAGATGCAGATAGCGAACGAACTTCGAAAGCAACAAATTTTGGCCACTAAGGAGCAGGTTTGTTGCCTCCGGCAATAAACAGCCAAACAAAGGCTTTAACAAAAATAAATTGGAATTTCACGTAATTAAGATAATACAATTGTTTTTGTGGTATTACGTACTCAGTTTGATGAATGCTCCTGGTACGATTTGTAACCGGTCCCCATTATTTTAAATTAGCCTTAAATTAAATTAAATTGTATAAAATCTAGTTTAGGCCCAGCAGGCCATTGTTGTTTTTTTGAACGGCGACTTCAAAAACAACACCGTTTTTTCCGCTCTCGTCTGGTTTCGGAGTTATAGCCATTTGAAATTTGAAAAGTTCAGAGCTATATCTCCTAACTTATAGTACATATACTGCTGAACTAAATTTCTTAAGAAAGGTAACTATTCCTTTTTTCTTATTATTGGGATAATTATATGTGTTAATTGTGAATTTTATTTATAGTCTTGGAATCTACAAAAACAACACATTGGACTTCCGGGCCTAAGTGTAGCCTGTTTATATAATATTTTTCGATACACTTTAATACCTGAATTTAATGTAAACAAAAAATGAATGAAATGTATACTCACTCAAGAAATCAAGAAATAAATACTCACTTATTCAAATGTTCATATAAATTTTGCGGGAAACTTTTTTCAAAACGTCAAAAAAGAGTAAACAAATACAGAATAAGAAGAATGTTTCTGCCGCTATCAAAAGCCGACAGAAATTAGAAATTAGCCTAAGTCTAGCGGCACAACGTAGCGGCGAAACAAAACTGAAATGGGAGATTTTATTTTTTTCTCGTTTCCCCATAAGAGCCCATGTAAATTTGACAGCTGAGAATTGAAGTTGCATCTTGCTGCTTTGATTGTGTTTAAAGCTAAAAAATTGCATTTACTTTGAATCAGAGATGATAACTCTCTGATATGAATACTATTTTCGAGTTTCTCTCTCTCGTAGTGGGGTTGCTAGTCAGTTTTCATACATCGATTTCAATAGCAAATTTACTGGCGGATTCGCTCTTGGAGCAAAGAGCGAGCGAGCAGACCAACAAACTGTCAGTGCCTGTCAATCGTCCGTGCGCCGTCGAGAAGTAGAGAAGAACGAACGAAGTCGTGTGCAACGCGCGTGCAAGAAGTAAAGAAGCAAGTTTGGGAAAAAGTAAAAAACAAAAAAAAAAAATAAAAAAAATTAGAGAAAATAGAAAAATGATTAATGAAATCATTATTAAATTAAAACAAGGAAACGATTGAGAGAGCGTAAATTGAAATTAAGCAAGATTTAAGGAGTGCAACAACAGCAGCAAAAAAGAAAAATAAAACAAAAAAATAATATTTATTAAATAAATTCGATTACAAATTAAGCAGAGTAAAATTCATTGTTTTGTTCTTGACGTCGGTGGTCGCCGACGCTGCGCTGCTCGTTTGCATTCTTTTATTTTGGATAACTCGAAATACGAGATACCAACCGACAAAAGTACATATAAGAAAAAAAAAAAAAAATAATAAAACAAAACAGTTTTAAATATAAAAATAAAACAACAAATTTCATTAACATAATAAAAACAAATTAAATCGGAAAAAATACTGGAATTGCTTTCAATGGATTATAATGTTTAAAGTATGTACATTAAAAAGGAGAAAAAAGGAAATAAAAGAAGTGTGCTGATAAAAAATAGCCTCCGAATAGATAAAAATACAACCGAGAAAAAAGTGAGAAAGTATTTGATCGTCTGGTTTGTTGAGGGTAGAAAACTATTCGCCTTAATCTTACCCTCACTTGTTGTTGTTTGTACGAGTATCGAGGCTTCACTTTAATTTTAACTGAACGACTGATTGAATGATTGACTGACTAGCTGGCTACCCACTGCTAAATCCAGCGAAGGCCTTCGAAAATCATTGATGATTACGTACTGATTTTGTCGGTGAATATAAAAATACTTGGCACGAAAGTACTGTTAGCGAGAACGATACCTACTTTCGGATCTCCCTTACAAAATCGTTAGGACATCATCGATGATGTTTACCACTGGGCGGCTACTTCATGACTCTCGTGCAAAGTATTTCATCGCACTCTCCCTTTGTCCCTCTCCCTCCCTGCTCTGTTTGATGTTTCAGTCTGTACGGAGAGAGAGCCCGACATCTGGCTCAAGCACTTTGTCGGTGAGGGTGCCTGTCTGGATGAATAACAACAACAAAATAACAGCTACAATATAATTTTATTTCCTTAGAATCATTTTGTTCTTAATAAAATGTCAATTTAACCTTCTACAATTAAATTATAAATAAAATAACAAATTTACAATTAAATTAATAATATTAACAAATATATTGGGTCATATAAAAAGTCTCCACGGTTTCTTGAGGACGAGAAGATGTTGTTGCCCTTATATGTGGCAACACTCACCAGATTGTCCACGAACGTGTTCTTAAAAGTTGACATTTCCGCTTAAATTTCTGGCTCATGTAAACAGTTGTATTGATTTGAAAATTAGTGAAATATCTGAAGAAATACGCTATGCGATGCTTTTTATTATAAAGAAAGTTAAAAACACTGAAAAAACATGCAGCAAAATTGGTGAAGTGTACAGTGAGAATGCTGTGAGCTGAACGAAGGACCCAGGAGTGGTTTGTTCGATTCCGTTACGGAAGTATCGATATCAAAGAAGCACTTTGGTCGATGGCGAACACTAAAAAAGTTATTGCTAAAAGAGGTGTTAAAAAATTGCAAACAAACTGAAAAATAAAGCAAATTCAATGAAATTACAATTTATAAACGAACATGAAATTAAAGAAAAAAATTATTAAATTAAAAAATATCAACAACATTTAAATAAAAGACATCATTAAAATAAATAAATATACAATTTATATATGAAATTGAATTAGAATTAATTTAATTTAATTTCGTTTTCAATAATTTAATTATACATTATTTAGTTTTATTAAAATTTTTGTCTTTTTAGTAGTGCGAAAAAATTACAATTTCAATTAAATTTCTTCTGTGTGTAAGAGTGAGAGAGAATTAATTGAATTAAGGAGAATATAATATATCAAATTTATTTTCTAAAAACAAAAAAAAGCCAAGAAAAATGTTCTAGCTGAGTGATTAATCGCAGTATAATTTATTACCGGATAAAAATATATACATAAAAATATATTACTTTAATATATGTATACATATCTATAGCATATGGAAAAAAATATCCAAATAAAACATTAGTAATTCGACAAAAAAGAGAAACGACAAAAATAGGTACAAAGAAAGTAAAGAAGCAGAAAAAGCACCTTAAAAAAAAGTCATAAATTAAAAAAGTAAATATTGAAAATTAAAAAAAATTAAATAAAAAAAAAAATACTGTAAACAGCATTACAACATCAAGAAAACAAGCACAAAAGCAACAAGAAAATAGCACAAGATAAAGAAGAAAAGCACCAGCACCAAAAACACTTCATTGATTGCAAAGAAGTAAGTTTTTCGTTTTCATTATTTAAATATTGAATTAAACACTAAATCTATTGATGTATTCTTATATTAAAATTCAAATAAATTGATGCAATTCAGAGAACTCACCTTATTTACCATGGGTATTTTTTATGGAACACTGATTTTCAGAATAAATTTTAATAACTTGAAGACGCTCTGCAATAGTATGTGAGTCCAGTGTTAGGATTGTCTATCATTGTAGGTTAGAAATAAAAGAAAGTGTTCAGAAACAAACTCGGTTTCTGAAAGATATTCTTATTCAACATCCTAAAGGTTCTTTTGGATAACCCCTTATAATCGAGATTGTAGTGTATTTATAACCCGGTATATGATTTATGGTCTTGTTTCGTATCTCGTGCTCTCACTCTCTCTTTCTCGCTATCTTTCGGGAAGCATTACAAACCCAACAAAGATAATCAACGATAATAACAACCTACACCAGATTTCTCTCGAATGGTTTTCATTGCTTCAAATATTTGGTGGGTTTTAAAAAGCAAAAGTTAAGAAATTGCTTTGGAATAGAAATTTTTAATGTCGGGTATTTAATCACCCACTAATCAATTCTATTCTCATATCTTCGGTGTAGTTTTCTCACCTCTTCTCGCTTTTCCTCTCTTCTATCATCTTCTCCACTCTTTTCCTCTCTTTGCAATCTGCTTCTCTCTGTTTTCCTCTCTTCCCTTCTCTTCTCCGCTGTCTGTATATCAGTATATATTCTATTTTTGGAAAAAATAAAGAAAAACAGCAACAAAACACTAACTTAAAAGTCTCATAAAAACTCATAAAAGAACATCGAACTTCAAACAGCTGGAAACGAGGAAAATTTATTAAATCTACTCTGCTAGGTACGCAATTCGAATGGTTTTGCTAGATATACAATCTTATTATTAATCGTTTCTGTTTTCTGTAAAATAAATAATAATAAAAAATCCAAAAAAGAAAAAAGAAAGCAAATAAAAAGCAAAAATTAACAAAATGAGAACGAATGTACTCTCTCTTGTACTCTCATGTACTCACTCTTGCTCTCTCTTTCTCTCCCACTCTCGTACACACACGCACGATTATTATTAACAGTACATTTGTAGCTAATTAAAACAACAACATGAACACAACAACAAGTATTCGCCGTCAGATTCGTTTTCTCCTGCTCGTTTTTTTCGCTCTTTGATCCATTTTGATCTACAAAACCATATCGTTCGAGTATCTTTTGGATTTTCTTTTTTGATTTTTTTTTTTATTTTTTTTGGTTCTGAATCTCAGCCACACAAACAAGAATCTTTGTTTTTATGGCGCTTTTTTAAATACCTGCGATTGTTTATGATGATTACGTTGATGATGCTGATGAAGATAATAACGATGATGATGTTGTTTTTTATAACTTTTTTTGATTTAGTTTGTTTTGCTTTTTTGCTTTCGTTTTTCTGTTGCTATTTTTATTTATTTTTTTTTTAATTTCTTCAGATTTCTTTTGTTTTTCTGGTTATTTTTTTCATTTTCTTGTTGTTGTCGTTTATCTTTTAATGCGTCCGACAAATCTTTCAATTGAACTGAATTTGTTTGGTTCTGTTTTACAGAGAAACAATAACAAGAAGCAACGAAACAACATGATAGCCTTCGCTGATCCACTAAAAATGCTGTAACAAGCAACTTATTCTATTTTTTATGTGTGTATCTGAGAATTTATGAGCTCTTGTTTTGTGTATCTGTGTGTTTGAGTATCTGAGTGCCTCAGTATCTATGTATTTGAGTATCTGTGTATCTATGAATTGTTGAATGCGTTTATGAGTTGTTTCTAAGCATTTCTGAGTGTTTGCCTTGCGTATGGCTGCAATTTAATTAGGAATTCCGTCCTCCTCCCTCTTCGTCGCTCTCTTTACACGTCTTTCACTCCATTTGAAAGGAAAAACAACACAAACATCAACATCAAGAGCAACAACGTCAACTTTAAACAGGAAACCAACAACAACCTTGTTGTTGACGACTTTTTAATTAAATGCTGTTTCTTCTTCTTCTCTCTTACTTCTCTCTGATTGCGGTTTCAATAGTTTTTCGTAGCAACCACAACATCAAGAAATCAGCAGAAGGAAAGCACAAAAAACAAGGATAATAATAATAATATTTATGTACTAATAATAACAATAAAAATAATAATAATAATATCAATCTTAAGCTAAGAAAACCTGTGATTTTTTTCTATAAAAATTTACTTCAGTGCAATTTATACCTCATGAGGTATGAGCAACTTTTAACTCTTCAACTTTCAGCAGAATTTTTCAAGAAATTTTCAGCAGAGAAATCAATCGTAGATATCGTGTGTATCAATTAAATGATAATACAAAAAAAAGCACGAAATACACATTTCAGTTTACACATTCTGAAAGTGCTATAGTTGATTGTGTCCTAGAAAAAGAATTGGAATCACAGATAATCACATCGAATTGATTTCATGAATGCATGACATGCGCACTCCGTCCGTTGGTAATCGTATCAATGCCATGAATGCCGTAAAAGCAACATAATGAAACCTTAAGCAAGGCTTTTGTAAATGATATCAATTCGGAATCAGGGAAAAATGAATAAAAGACACACACACAAAGAAGTGTGTGAAGAAACAACACTGTTAAACTGTTCACTTCAGTTCATTTTTGTTATTGCATAATGCTGCAACGAGTAACTACGACGAGTGAATATCATCCGTTGAACTTGTGACGTATGTAGACGAACTCGTTGCAGTTCTCTGCCGACTTCATAGCAGCGGCTGCAGCGGCATCAATGATGTTCTTTTTTTCCTTACTAAATGACGTGCGTGGGCAGAGAGTAACAACCGATTCACACGAGCCAACGACAGACCGACCGAACATACGAATGATCGTTTACGAGAGTTTACGATGTGGGTGTAGAATGTTCCTCTTCTTCTTCTTTTCACTTTTAACACTAACAACACCAACAAAGCGTTTTATGCATGGGCATAAAAAGAACAACAGTTGTGTAAATGAATCGAACCATTTTAATTTTTTAGAGAAGAGAGACAGAGCATCATTGCTGCTCGTTCGTTTCTGCGTAGGCGCTTCGTTTCTAATAAACGGCGCAGAAGAAATCAAATTACAGAAACAAAATCCGAACCTGGAGACTGCATGACGACGTCGGCAGAAAAGAAGACGGAGACTTCAATTCAACTGTATAAATAATTGACGTGTTCTTCTTTCTTCTTCTGATCAGCTTTCAGCTTTCTTTTCATTTCTTCTCTTTGCTCTCTTCGCTACTTGCTATAGTAGCATTTTTCGTCTGTCCTCCCAACGAATTAACTGAATCCTTCCAATCAGACAAAAAAGCCAATAACAACAACGATTATATAAAAAACAACAATAACAATGATATCTAAAAAATGGATTCTTCATTGTTTTTTTGCTCCACAAAACAAAACCAAACAAAACCAATCGAAACATAAACAAAAACATCAAATGCAAAAAACAGCAACTGATTGGAACTGAAGACGTCAGCAAAATTAATCAAAGCTTTATTAAAACTTGATACAGTAGCAAAGAACCGTCTCTGAAGTTGACAGTTATTCATGCAGATTTGTTGTTGGTGTTGTTTTCTGTTACTTGTTGTTGTTTCTACTGTTTTTTAACCTCAACCTCATAATTTTTTATTTTATTAGAGTTCTTCAACTGGACGCATCAAGTTGAAAAGCTTTCAATCCGATGAAAACGATTTTATATTGAATTGTCTTTAATTATATTAAATATTATTACGATTTTCTTGTCATATTATATTCATTTGTTGTTGCTTCAGCGAACACAACAACAACGATTCTAAAATCAGTATCACAAGCGATCTGATTTTCTGAAATCTGAAGGTTTTTCAGGTTCTTCTTCCTTGAGCAGAGCGTTTTAATTGACGCATGTCAGAAACAGATTTCTTTGTTGTTGTTGTTGTTGTTGTTGCTAAATCCTTTTTCTGTTGCTTGTGCTCTACACGATTCATTGTCTCATTTTTCTCTCGAAATTACAACAAATAAACAAGACATAAATTCAAGTATAAGAAATATATAGAAATAGAAATAGAAGGAAGAAAAAACCGAGGAAAAATCAAGCAAAAGTAAATCTTTTCAAAACTTTAATTTTTCATTCTTTAACAACATCCCGGTTGCTGCTTCCGCCGCTGGTTCTGTCGCCGGCTGTGCTTCTTCTTCTTCTTCTTCTACCCCTGTCCATGTCGATGTCGGTGTCTGTGGCTTTGCTTCTCTTTCATGAGCCTGTCAGCTTCTGTAGAAGTTGCGTGTGTGTGTGTAGAACTGTGTTGGTGTGTGTGTTGTTGGTGTTTGTGTATCACTGTGTTGATGTGTGTGTATAACTGTGTTGGTGTGCAAAATGTCTGTATTCTTGTGGGTAGGTGAGTATGGCTTCATGCATGTATGATTTCATGTACCTGTTCATTTACGAGCATGAACTCGTGTGCGATGGCGAACGTTTTCATATGTTTTCATGTCTTCTCTTCTTCTTCTTCTTCATTTTCCTATAGACCAGCCAGCCAGATGTCGGAAAACCCGGTGATGGAGCTCATCGTCGTCGTTGGGTTGATAAAATCTCGGGAAGAAATAAGAAAGAAGCATAAAAAGTGGTGGTTTGAGGAAGTTTAACGAGGTTTATTTTAAAAGTTTTCTAACTTCTAAACTTCATGGCTTTCATCTCTCCCTCCCTCTCTCATTCTTCCTCTCTCACTCTTCCTCACTCTCCCTGCATCTCTCTTCCTCTTCGTTCTCCCTCTTCTAGGAAAATTAATTTGTTCAGATAAAGTTTTCCTTCCTTCAACACACGACGACGATAGCTCGAGACCCATCAATAATTTTCGGATTCGCTCGCATGACAAACGTCAGGATGTCAGACATGCTGCTGCTGTTTGTTTGTCTTACAGACTTTCGAAGCCAACCGAGATTGCTTCGAAAAGTATGGAGACTTTAAAGAAAAGTAATGAGGATGAAAGAGGATGAAAAGAACTTTGAAAGGACTTCAGCATCAAAATCAATATCAATCGAAAACGTCGAAACTCAATAAAAAGAACGTATTAAATATTTTGACCTTATGTTAAGCATACGTTAGTCTCATGTTAAATATTTGTATACTAATATTAAAGTATAGAGTATATATTGCTATATTAGAGTATATATTAGAATATATATTAGAGTATAGAGTATATATTAGAGTGTATATTGTGCCATCCCTGCGTAGACATTTAATTCTCAGTGTGTTGATATAAAAAACAGTGAGTAGACCCCATGAAGTTCTTAAGTTTCATCGCTCCGAATAAAAATGCTGGAATTCTTACGTCGTTTCGTATGAAGTCCATATTGCCCACTGTAGTATTTTCTATTCAGCAAACAGTTTAGCAATCCGATTAGAAACGAGCGCATATCGAAGTCATGAGTCTTTAACCTACTGTAGAACCCAAGGTTCTTCAAAAGCGTCCACATCCTGTACCGACCTTCACTGACCGAGCACGAAAGAATCACATGACATCATGCAACTCCAACATTCATGAAGTTTTCGCGAAGACCGTGAAACAAAACCTTTTGAAGTTCCCAAAAAGAAGGTTCTTTAAGAAGTGGAGAGCTCTTCAAAGAGAGCTTCTTTTCCTTTCGATGAGGTAATAAATGATAGATTCGAAGAAGCTTTTTTAAAACATGCTGTTGCAAAGAATTTCATCGTTCTGTGTTCCAAACATAAATCATAAAAATGAGAGTATTACAAGGAACGTTAAACAGCGAACGAAAGAGAATCAGAGGACGATAAAGATACTTGATGGAGTTAAAGAGGTTCAGAAGTTAAGCTGATTTAAGTGCTGAGGGTCGTGGAAAAGACAGAGAGAGAGAGAGAGAGAGAGAGAGATTGGACAGAGGAAAGGGAGAGGAAGAGAGGATAGAATGACTTCGTTATGGTGCTTTATCAATAATCAACACGAAGCTGAAGCGTAACAACAACAACTACACCAAAGAAAATTCAAGTCCATTTATTTTGAGGAAAAGGAGAGTGAAAAAAGAGACAAAGAAAAATGAGACCGAAGAAAAGGTTCTAAAATTAAAGGAAATAAAAAAGTTGACAAGTCTCAAAACTACAATAATAAAAAGAGAAGAATTGAAAAGAAGCTAAGAAAGAAATTCTGGAAGCTTGTCAAACTTTTTTCACCTATTTTCTTGACTATAAGGAATTTAAAAATAAATATTTTAGAAAAATAAAAATAATATCTCTGGATATTTTCATGCCAGAAGAGAGGAAGTGTCAAAGGTGAGGCAGATGAGACGAGATGAGATGACAGAATGACAATGAGAATGAAAGGAGCAACGAATTTCTTAGAATTTCAAAATTTTGACTGAGAAAGTGTACAAAATTTAAATATGAATGAATAAATAATGCAGTAAACATTGCGTTTGGCTATAGAAACATTTTTCCTTTCGTGGGTATTCACGCGGTTTTAAAAAATCCCGGATTATGTGAGAAATACACTTTATAAGAAGTTGAGGGGTGGAGAGGGAGGGACCCTCATCTTGCAGTGACTTGTGCGAGTGGCATGTGGGTCATTTGGATATAAACACACACACACACTCACGACAACGTTAATGCGGAAGCGAGAGAGAGAGGGTAAGAGCGGGAGCGGCAGAGAGAGTGAGAGAGAGACTACTAAATAGAAAATCCAGTACGGTGAAAGTCGATTAAAGCGTTATATTTTCGGTGTTGTTACTATTCTTGTTCCTGTCATGCTTGTTGTTGTTGTTTACTTTTGTTGCATGCGAAAAGGCAAAAACAACAAAAATAACACAAAAATGGCAACGACAAAAGGACAGCAACAGCAACAACAACAACAGCGACGAATTAAACCCGCTACGTTACACTCTTTCATTTTGTTTGCGGTTACACTTAAAAAAAAGGGTTACTGAAGAGTGTCAAAAGAGACTTTTTCTGCGGGGTGCACGTGAGGTGCGAGAGGTGGAAAAACGTATGCATATAGTGTATATACACACACACACACACATACACAAGTGCGAGTGCTGTATTCCTGTGATTGTGCCTTTGAGTGGCGTTGCAAGCAACAGAAATAAATATGAAAATGTTATTAAAAATATACACGAATATTTTTTTATATGTTTTTATACATGTGTGGCTGTCTTTTAGTCAAGTGCTATGCACATACTTATACACACACACATACACACTCGCATTCAGGTGTATCGTTATTCATTCAGTCATTCAAGTGCTCAACGTTGCATTCACTATAATATACAGTCGACTATTTAATTTATGTGAATATAACGAGTATATAAAAAAAAAAACCGTTAGATGGCGGACCCGTTATTTACACTATGCATACGTATACGAGTGTGTTTGTATTTCTGTGTGTGTGTGTAAGTATGTTTGTGTGTTGATCTGTTTGTCCTTCGTCTTTTTGGTTCTTTGGCCCGAGTTGCCCGAAGCCAGCGAATGAACGAACGAACGAACGAACAGATGCATCAGCCAGATATGAAGAGGAAGAGCGCGACACACACACACACATAACGGAACAGACATCCGGATAGACAACCGAATGGCGGTGAACCGGGCAGCAGACAAACCGGAAGTCAAACAAACAGACTGACAAATAAACAGAAGGACAGACAGACACGGTGACACTGAAGACAGCCGGCGGGAGAGAGCAGTAGAGAGACTGCAACAATTTTATTGTCAGACAGACATCACCTGATCTATCTTCATCTCTATTTCGTTGTATTATTCGCCCCCTCCCCCACCACCTCCTCTTTTCCTCCTTTGATAACATTTTGTTTTCTGTTATTTTTTGCTTTTTCTATACGAGTATACAACCAAATGATTTAATAAAATTTTGTTGCTATTTTTGATTCTTCTTTCGTTATTCGTTTTCGTGTTCGTATTTCTTTCTTCTTTTTGTTCTTGTTTATTATCTCTGCTTCATCTACTTGAGAGATAATCGAGAGTTGAAGGTTTTCGAAAGTTCAGAGCAGAGCGTTTCTCTTTCTCCCTCCTTCTTTTTTGCCCTCCAACTCGCTTGTGAGCATTCGTAATTTCAAAATATTTTTAGCATGCAGCAAATTTTAGCTTAGAAGAATGCAAAAAAACTGAAAAGTACAGAAAAACAGCTCCAATTAAATAGAGTAAAATAAATGAAAACACATGTAATCATTTCAAATACAACAACAACAAACTACCATGAAAACCTTCTTTTAGTTTCTCATTAAAATTCACTTCACTGAGTTTCATTGAATTTTGATGGTCTTTAAACATCGTTTGACGGATCGGTAACTCACACTGATAAAACACACACACACTCATGTGTATGTCAACACATGCATATTCAAAAACGAGTGTTTATGTGTGTGTGTGAGAGTTGGTGAAGTTTATGCATATTAAAAGCACCATTAAAAGTCTTCAAATTGACACAAGTTGAGACTTGAGAACGGCAAGTGATGGAGGCACGCCTACCAAACGAGTTCCGTCCGCCGCCCACTTTTGTTTCATTCACTTGGTGAATATTATTTGCTCAAACTTCCTCAGATTTCGTCTCAAATCCACGACTTTAAATGAAGTATTTCTCTCTCTCTCTCTCTCTCTCTCTCTCTCTCTCTGTCTCTCTCTCTACTTCGCTCTTCTCTTCACTCTCAATAAATCTCACTTTCATTCTCTGTGCTTTAAAATGCAAATAAATCGCATAGACTACGACGTAAGCTTGAGTTGTGACGTGACGTGACGTGACATGACATGAATACGTTTATCAGAATGTCTATCAAAGCGTATGTCAGAGTGTATGTCTATATGTGCGTATGTATGTCGGTGAATGTTGTGTGCTTGTCGCTTGGTGTCTATAAAATTTACTTAGTTAAGTTAGTTCTGCGTTGTTGCTGTTGTTGTTGTACTTACATGTTCGTCTCACGTCTCATACACCACAGACCATGAATTGTATCGAATCCTTGAGGTTTTGTAAATGTTAGTGAAGCGATTATAGAACGGAGCTTGGTTAATATTGCATAATGATTTCATTGGTGTTACTTCAAGGAGTTGTTGCTGTAGTCAGGGCTACGAGGTGTCCTCCAAATATTCGTGGAAAGGATGTTTTTTAGTTCTAATGTATCGTGTTTAAAATTGATTTTTATTTATTTATGCGAAATTGCTTACTGTTCGAAAGTATGCAAACTACATCATTAAAATAATTGCTAACAAATCGTTTTATCTTCCTTTTTTGTGGGGACAAAAGTTCTGAATAGAAATGTTTTAATAATACTCGTTATTGTGGTTGTTGTTGCTACTGCTAGTGAGTTGTCTCAGTTCGGCGGTCATGGTGTCTCTCTCTCTCTCTTCGTCTTCCTGTCTATCTCACTCCTTTCTTTGTCCTTCTCTTTCTCATCCTTCATTTTGGTCTCGTGGAATTCATTCTCTGCCGTGTCGTTGTTAATTAAATCCATACTGAAATGGAATTTTATTGTATTTTATAAAAAGTAAGAATGAGAGAGAAGTATAGAGGGGGAAGTGGAGGGGTGACAAGTGTAGGGCAGAGGCGAAAACGTCAGAAAATAGACTGAAGTAATGCAATTAACGAAATTCCTGTGTTTGAAAGGGTGATTTGAAGAAATTTTGCGTGTTGGCTTGCGTGATGTTCAAAGAATTGCTCCGTCTTAGTTGTTATTTTTACCTTAATAACAATTACAATGACGTAAACTCGATAAGAAGTCTTCAAATTAATTCTAAAAGTGTAAAGTTCAAAGAAACAAGAACAACAACATTAACACCCACAAATAAGCTCCGTACTTATGTAAATATGAGTGTATGTATGCATCTGTGTGTGTATGTAGAAGTGTATGACTGTGTATGTCCACGTGTATGTGTGTGTATGTCTGCGCGTATGTGTTTGTGTGTTCAAAAAATAACACGACATCAGAAACAAACAAAGAAACATCGACCACGTATAACAAACTTGAAGAACAAACAATAAAAAACATCAACATGAAGGATTTTTCACAAGGCTTTAACTGGATGTCACACTCACACAATCACTCACACACACAATTACACAAACACACACACTCACACACATAAACGATGGGCTACCAGGTGGCTCATTTAATATGCTGTTTACCCGGTTTTGTTCTTTCGTCGTTGTTGTTGATTTTCGAAGGAGGAACTTATTTTGGTCACACAAAAACACAGTCACACGAAAATACAAACAACGATACACACTCACACACACACTTACATATACAGAGACACATACATTCATACACTTGAATGAATTTACGACAGTCAACGACGCCAACAACATCGATTTTATTTTTTGATCCCATCAAAACGTAAGCATTAAAAATCTAATTTTTATGCTAGAGAGAGAGAAAGAGAGAGAGAGAATGAGAGGGGAGAGAGAGATAAAGAGAGAGAGAGAGAGAGAGAGAATGAGAGGGGGAGAGAGAGATAAAGATGAGATAAGGATGAGCGGATGAGAGTGGGATGGGTGTATAAAAAAGCCATTGAAAGTCCCGAAAAATGCCCTTAACGAAGAATCGAATTCTTCACCTTCTTTCACCTTCTTTCTTCTTCTGCTTCTTCTTTTCCTGGTTCAAAGCTCTTCTTCCGAGTTCAAAGTTCATCGAAGAAGTCGAAATTGTGCTCAAAGAAATAGAATATTCAGATAAAATTCAACTTTAAATTAAGTGAAGAGAAGATTTTAAATTGAAGTGAAATGAAAGAATTCGTCCCCGGTATCTCAAAAACTCTTCCTTGTTTTCTTGCTCATAGGCTGTCTCTTTCTCTCCCCCATTTGTTTTATTTTTCAACTGTTAATATTCAATATTCAACAAAAATTAAAAAAGTAACTTGATACTGTAGGATTTCAATATTTGAATCGAATTCCCGGATATGAAAGAGTGACCCTGACAGGTCATCATCCTGTTTTAGACGTGTAAAAAGGTTAAAAAAAGGAATAAAAATAAAAAATAATACTCTGAAGTGTTTATTGGAATTTATTGTAAAAAGTCTTTTATGGTATTTTTTTATGAATTGCATTAAAAGTACCGTTATTTGAAAAGTATGAAGAATGGGAGAAGGCGTGAGATTGGGGGTTGCGTCAGGATTAAGGGTGAAAATTAGATGATGAGGGATGGCGGAAGTATAACGGGTCAAGGGTCATCCCTCACCAGATACTCAAATAAGTCAGCTTCAAGCAATAGCAACATGGTCACGTGTATGGCACAAAAACGACATACAATCATAGAGAAATGACAACGACCAGAAGAAGGGGAGGAAGAAGACGAATCATTTTGTTTGGAGGGAGGTAGAGTAGCGGACGGGGTGGAGTGTTGGTGGAACAAATATCAGTATATGTCAGTGTGAAGAAACCTTCAGTTATTGAGAACATGTCATAACATGTTGAAGAGTTGCCGTGAAACTGATTTCAATCTCTATTAGATTGAAACGGACGAAAGGACAAAAAATTATGACTTTTTTATTGCTTCGAAAGTGGTTTATGACACACACACACGGATGGAACGAAGGATGCCACAAACCCAAATGGTTTTTAAAATATTCTCTGTGTGAAAGAAAGAGAGGAAGGTGAAGGGCGAGTGAAAGAGAGAGACAGAGAGAGAAATTTTATTTGCTCTTTAAAATCAATAAAATTAATGAAATTTGTTTATAGTACATCTTTAAAATCATAGCAACTGGACTGGAGTCCTTTCAGCAAGGATCAACCAGATACCAGAACCAGGAACTCTCTTGTTTCCTCCCTCTCTTTGTGGTGCTCCTTTCTTCTGCTCCTCTTCTTCGTTTCCTTATTGTATTTCGGTTCGTTTGTTTGCTATAAAACCCGGATATAGTATCAGACTTTATAGTCTCTAAAAGTAATTCGTGCCTCAGCTGAACGTGGTGTCGCTCTGTCTCTTTCTACCTCTCTATCTCTTAATACACTTTTGCTGTTACTCTCTTCTATGAAATCTTAAATATTTATTTTAGAATAAAAATATTTTAATGGCTTCCTTTTTGTTGTGTATGAAAAAGAAGATTATTTCTATAGAATATATTTAAATGCAGAGAAGGTGGTGGAACGGAGGTAGAGAGGAGGTGAGGGTTTCCTGTTAAGAGGAAAAGAAATCTGAAGAGTTGCAGTCAATAAAAGAATCCTTTCTCCGAATAGTGGTTTCTTTCTCTATGATGGTTCTATCCATTCTTTTTCTCTCGCTCGTTATTCTTAATCCTTCACTTTCTTCAGAGCAAATCTTCTCCCTGCCCTCTCTTCTATAGTCTATTCTCTGCTTTTCTCTCTCTCTCTCACTTTACAGTTCCTTACAAAATTTTTTAACTCTCGTATCTCTGAAATTTAAGCAAACTTTAATATATTAAACATTTTTTAGAGCTGGTATTTTAGAGTTGAATTGCTTAAATTTACTTAGAATTGCATTGTTGTTGTTATTGTTGTTGTTGTTGTTATTGCTGTCGCTGATTGTTGTTGTACTTGGAAATTGAATACTCGTTCTGCTTTTTCGTACTTGTCACATATTTTTGATATACTGTTAGGAATTTTTTCTTAGGAAATACCTACTAAATAGAAAAAACTTTGCTTCTGAATACGTTGCTGGATGGTTTGAAGGTTTTTTGCATTTTTCAGCAAAAAACAGCCCGATAACTCTGAATTCTGTGGAATCCGAATCTGATCTGAATTCTGAATTTTTTTTGTTCTATTCTGCTGTTCTTATTTTTTTCCATACAGAAAAATTCGCTGTTGAAGCGGAATTTTTTAAGATTCCTCTGATGAGAAAATAAATGTAAGGAATGCGCAAAGAAGAAGAATAAAAATGGTGTCTATCGATTATATTAACTCCCCGCTTCTATGAACTCTATTACAAGAAATGTTCGAATTAAATTGTGGAAAAAATTTACACTGAAAACCTTAAAGAAAATTAAAAATTATAATTGTAAAAAAATTAAAAAATTCGAAATTTCAATTGTTTGAATTCTGTTTAAAAAACCACCGTTTTTCATCCTCTTCGATTTTAATTGTTTGGTCTTTTTTATCTCTTTTCCCTCAAGTCTCTCTCTCCTTCCCTTTCTAGTCATCCTTTTTTGCCCTTTCAAAAAGCTTTCTAATTTTTAGTATAATTTTCAGTTTTTCTTGTTTTGTGTTTAATTTGCATACATTTTGAACTCTCCGCCCCTCCCCCATCCTTCCTGGTAGGGTTTTCTTCCCCTTCCCGCACTTTGCTTCTTCATCTTCTTCGGATGTCCTCGCTCAACAAAACGAGTGTGATGCCAATATTTTTAACTACGAGTAACGACAACGAGTACAATTTTGCAGCGTTTTTGTTGTTATTTTTCAATGTTTTAATTTTATTTTGGCTCCGTAAAAATGCGATGGAATTTAATTAGCTTAACGATTCGACCTAAATTCGTAACTCTTGTTGTTATTATTGCTGTTTTTGTTATGGTTGTTACGGTTGTTGTTGTTGTTGCTATTGCTATTCTTGTTCTTGTTGTTGTTGTTTTGCCCCTACTCGTTTCAATGTACTGGCACTGCGGTGGTTGATGTTATATTAAAAGCAGTTATTTTAGTTGTTGTTGTTGTCATAGTACTCGTACTCTAGACGAACATAGAAGCAGTTTAGTTGTTGTTGTTGTTGCTGTTGTGTTTGTTGTGGCTACACTTGTGTCTAGCGCTCCGTTTTATTGACGACGTTGATTGTAGTACTTGTGTTCGTACTCGTTGGCAGGCTCAACCTAGTTTTTTCCCCACCCCATTTGCTAGAGTGAGTAAGTAAGTGAATAAGTGAAGAATAGAGCGAGCGAGCGAACGAATGTACGATTGTGGAAAACGACAAGCAAGCCAAAGTCGTTCATGATGCGGCAGGCGACGACGACGAACTTCAGAGTCAATAACGAAGTGTGCCAAAAGCATACTAATTTTGAGGTTATCCAGATGTGAGGCTGTGTGCATGTGTTTGTGTGTGTGCCGGAGTGTGGGTATGTGTACGTCTGTGCAAACTAGCAAACTTGCATTTACATTTACTCGTATATGCCTATATATATAATTTTTTATGCTCTCATGGTTGTTGTTGTTGTTGCATAATGTTATGTGTCATTATTTATTAACGCTTGATTCATGTACCAGTAATTATGAGCTTTTTTTGACAATTTTCCTGTCAATAAAATGAGACAAACGCATGGATGAACAAAGACACAAACGCACACACGTTCACGCACTCGAACTCGAATCATGCTCCAAAGTTTAAAACATCTGAAGTTACTTTGTTTTTGTTGCCTTTCGATTTACTGCCGGTGTTCGATTTCATAATTTTTGGGTTGTTTTTGTTTCGCCTTTATTAACACTTTATTGTAATTTCTTCCTCTTGTTTACCGCTTTGTTTTAAACTGTTTGACATTTTAGGAAAAACAACAACAACAACCACAACAACAAGAACAGCAGGCGGTCGCCGTGAAGCCAACCTGTTCGCTTAACGGTTCTTCACGACGTTGTTGTTATTTTCGATGTCGTTGTCGCTGTTGTTGTTGTTGTTGTTATGGCGCTCGTGTTTTTTAGTGTTGTGTGTTTTTTTTATAATTTGTTTTTTTTCTTCTTCCTTTTTTGCCTTCATGTTAAATTATTATTGACCGTTATTTGGGCCCAAATTGTGCCATATGCCAGCCGATAACCGCAGACGGTAATAAATACGAAGCAAAAATACAACAAAAACACAAGTAAACCTGTATTTTTATTTCCAAACTTTTTTCAGTGTAGTTGTTGTTGTTTTATTGTGCTTTTTTTAACGATCTTCTTTTTCAGTTTTTCGACCGAACTCTTCGATGGTGTTGTTGTTGTTGTTTCCCACTGGTTCTCATGGTTTTTTGTTCCGATCAGTATTTTCTTGTTCCCTTCGTGTTTCGTGCCTTAAAATTGTTTGTATTTTTGTTGTTGATTGAAATTGGATACTTGCTTTTGTTGTTGTAGTCTCTCGTGTCACTATGAAGTTTATTAGTTAAATGTTCTTCTTGGTTTGTTGTTGCTGTTGTCTCCCTTTCTAACACAGCTTAAACTAATGAATTCACTCCCGCTCTGCTTCTTGCTCTTTTTCCCTCTCGCTCTCTTCAGTTGAGACGGACACCTTGATTATCCTTCGTGTAGAAAACTTGTTTGTGTTTCATTGTTGTTGTTATTATTGTTCAGGCCTCTTCGTGTTATTGCAGTTGTTGTTGTTGTGGGGTTCTGGTCTTCATTTGATCGATCGTTGGCTCGGCTTTGCTCGGTTTCTGCTTCATCTTGTTTATTATGTTCTCGTCTTCAGGTTGCTGGCTGTTTTTGACTCTGGCCACACGCTGACGCTTTTGAATGACACTTAAAGGAATCCCTCGGAAAGCAACGACGTGTGGCCAGGACTGTTGGTTATTCTTCTCCTCTCATTTTTTTCCCAGCTTCTTTTGCGTTTGGTTTGGTCGTTTTTTGTTGGTTGACTTTGCTCAATTGATTGATTTCACCGTTGATTGTGTCCTGGTTTCGTTGTTGTTGTTTTGTGTAGTAACATCTGGCCATCATCTCAATTTCAAGGCCATCGTATTTGAGGCCGACCACCAGCAGACTATGTGATGTACTGAATTTCACGGGATACAGAGACGGAGAGAGAAAGAGAGGGAGTATGGAGTCCGTTGTTTTCTTCTTACATATCCATAATAATTTTTGTGCGTACCTTTCATTGATTTTTTCATTTTTTTTCTATTATTTTTTAATTTTTTCTTTTTTACTTTTTTTTCAATTTTTTTATTTTGCATTTTCAGCCAATTTTTCTCCCCTAAACAACTCGACAATAAAATCATCATTGAATTAAAAGCAATCGTAGTAAAACTTGTAAAAAATATTATGTGAAAAAACTCAGATCAATAAACAAGCAAGAAATCGATTAAGAATCAGGATTTGATTATTTTCTTGATTTTATTGTCCTTTTCCTGTTTATTGAAAACTTCTGTACCAAAAAACGTGTGCAGGAGTCTTCACCTTTAAAAAATATATTAAAAAAAAAAAACAAAAAGCAGTCACTAAACCATCCTTGCTTCAAATCGCTTCAGCGTCAAAATGACTCGTCGCCCTACCAAAGAAGATGGAAAAAAGTAAGTAAAAAACAATCGAAAGAAGAAGAAGGTGAAGAGCAGGACGAGGAAAAGAGGATTAACACGAAAAAATTTGTAACTTGAAAAATTGTCGAAAAGCAATCAAATTGGAGAAGTTGTCAAAATTATTTTAATATTTTATGGGCGTTGTTTCTTTTATTCGCCTTCGTATTTCGTCTTCTTCTTATTTTTTTTCTTCTCCACTTTTTTTCACCGTTTTTCTCGTGAGTTGCTGCTAATTTTGATGTCAAAATGTAAACGAAGCGCGCTGAAGCGTGTCACTTTTTTGACACTTGATGCTTTGCACGTGGGCGAGTTTAAATTAACTTCATCATCTTTGCCTGCACCAACACCAACTTCGCCACCGCCACCAGCCCATCATCGTCGTCTTCATCTCCACCCTCATCATCTTTCATCTTCATCGCCTTCTTGTGTTTTCGTGCTGCATAAATTTGCATTCATTTCGACTGATCTGAAGCGTTGTTGTTGTCTTTGTTGTTGTTGTGGCTTCGCATAACGTAATGGCAACGTAACGCAACGTAATGTAATGCAAATTCGTATGCTAATCAACGGAACTTTTAATCTATTAATAGTTGTTGTTGTTGTGGTTCTTATTGCTTGTTTTTTTTCTTTGTTTCAATTGAAAGCATTTTTTTTTCTTAAAGCGAGTTTTCAGGGGAACTGAAGCATTAAACGGTAACGGTACAAATTATTATTTAACGGTACTTTAGATTATAACGGTACTTTATACTATAACGGTAATTGTACTATTTAACGACAATTCAAAGTTTTGGAAAAAATGGCCCCGCTTTTATTCAATTTGTTGGATTTTTTTACTATTTTGAGTACCTTTTGGTACTCATTCTGAGTACAATTCTTGTATGCTTTTGAATTTATGCATTTTTTAAGTACAAGTTTGACGCTTTGTGTCACTTGTGAGTGAGTGTGTGTAATTATAATAATTTAAATATTCTGTTTTGGGAGTTCTTAAAAACTTAAAATAATTTTATTTATCTTCCTTCTTTTCAGAAAACCTAATTCTTTTAATCAAGTTTAACAGTTTTTTTATTTTATTTTATTTACTTGAGTATTTTCACAACTTTTTTTCTTTTTTTGGGTTCAAATGCGGATTTTTTAAAAATTCATGCAAACACTGAAAGTTTACTAAAACTGTTGTTGACTTTTATTGGAGTTGAAATTTTTTACTTGTTGTTGTTGCTGCAGCAGCAGCAGCATCATCGTCATCGTCGTTTATTTGTTGTTTCTGTTGTTGTTGTTATTTCAG
Organism: Myopa testacea; assembly: GCA_949629155.1. Taxonomy (NCBI): domain Eukaryota; kingdom Metazoa; phylum Arthropoda; class Insecta; order Diptera; family Conopidae; genus Myopa; species Myopa testacea. The sequence goes on from OX451346.1 coordinate 61,103,218, forward strand.
TCACCAGTGTAGCTTGTTGTTGTGTGATTCGTCGTTGTTGATGTTCTTCCAAAGCTGTTGCTAAAGCCAGTTGTTATTCTTGCTTCTTGTTGCTTTTGTTGCTTTTGTTGAGTGCATTCATTGTTGCATTTTTTTATGCCAGTCATTTTTTTCCTTGACCTAACGCAAGATCATGAATTGTGTTGAGAATGATTTGTGCTGTCACTCTGAATGTCGTTCTTGTCACTGTCACTGTTACGACTGTTGTTGTTTTTGTTGTACTTCTATAGCCGTCACCATCGCAGTCTCAGTCGCTGTCGTCGCTGTCACTCGTGTTCACTGTTGAAGCTGTGATGCATTTTAAAATAAATACTCGTCGTTTGTCGTAGTTGTTATGTTGGTTTTAAACTAGTTGTCAACGTTGTTGTTATTCGTGTTTTTTGCAATTTGTTCTCTCTCTCTGTCTGCTGTAATTCAATTTAATCTTTTCTACTGTAGATTTTCCTCTGCTGCGGTTGTTGTCGTTGTCTTTCTGTATGTTGTTCGTCGTACTTCAGTTTTTCTCTTGCAATGATTACTGTAAATGATTGTGTGACATCTGCAGTAGTTTTGTTGTTATTATTTATTTCATTAATTATTCTTTGCATTTCTGGTTTTTTGAGGTTTTTTGCATTTTCACTTAAAACATTTAAAATTGTCTGTTACTTCAATGATGCTTTTCCTTCCGTCTCTCCATCGTATCGCGTTTAATTTTTTCTTTATGCAACTCTTGTTCCTGTTCTTTTTCTTGTTCTTCTTCTTGGCTGCACTTTAAACGATTACGATTTCTTTCTCAATGCGTCCACAAAGAACCCGAATGAATTCGTTTTCATTTTTCTCGTATTTTCAATAGTTTCCTTTTCCTCTTGCGAAAGAGAGTGCTTTCGGCTGTGTGTCTGTATGTATGCATGTGTGAATCTGCGCTGCAGTGTTGCCGTTAACATATAAATCAAGTTTAAATCAAGTAGTTTAAATTCTTCTCCTGATTATAAAAAGAGAATAAACGCACAATCGGCTTTATTCAGTTATCTCCATGTTGAGAAATTTTCTTTGCAATCTTATATACACAATAAACGAGCTCTTAATGAAATGTGTCCTCTTCCTGTGTCCATGTGCTCACTTTTACACGCATATGTGTCTCCATGGCAACACTGATGTGCTCCACATTTTGTAATGTTTTCTATGAACGCCCCTCGGCGGGTCGGCTCGTCACCATTCGTATTTATCGTCATTCGTGTCGTGTTTAGTTTTGTTTGCGTTTAGTATTGTTTTCGCTTACTATTGTTGTTGTTGTGTTTATAGTTGATGTTGTTGTTATTGTTGTTGTTGTGGTCTTTGTTGTTGGTAGCTGTTTAGCTGATGTTAGTGTTGCTTCTACACTTGTAATATGTTACTATAAAGTTTATAGTATAAACAAACGGGTGCTGTTTTTTGTTGTTGGTGTTGTTTTTGATGTTTACTTTTATTGTTTTATTTATTGTATTTTTTCTAATGTTTTTTAAAATATTTTTTTATAATTTTACCGTCGTTTTGTTTCTAATTTCTTTCACTAGTATTTTTTCACTTTCCTCTTATTTTGCTTCTTTGAGTTGTTTTTTCTTTTCTTTTTAACGTTTCCATTTAAGGAAGGTTATTGTTGTTGTGTAGGAAATCTGTGTCACTTTTGTTATTTTTACAATAAAGATTAATAATAATAATAAGTATAAATACAACAACAATTTAATTGAATAACTGTTTTTTTAAATGAAAATATTTATATTGTACTTGAAAATTAAATACTTCAGAATTAAAAGCTGAATAAATAAATAAAAGAAATGAAATACGAAACTTATTGCTGCTTACTTCGTGTTCAATTGAAACCTTGTTGTTGTTGTTGCACTTTTTCTTGTTGCCTTTGTTGTACTTTTTGTTGCGTTGGTTTTTTTTGATCATTTAAGAGCAGAAAAATTCTGTAGTGTTGTTGTAGTGAGTCACAGTTGGCTATTATTGATTGTTGTTGTTGTTGTTGTTGTTCTTCTTCTTCTTATTGTTGTTGCTGTCAACATTTTCATTTAATTTATGACAACATTTCGTGGTTGCTGATTTAACTACTGTGTTTATTTAACAACATTTCTTTAAAACAAACCAAGTGTATGTTTTTTTTTATAAAAAGTCTGTTCTGCGGTTCAGTGCCACACCCCTTCATATGCGTCGCCCCTTTTCTAACACAACCACATTTGACACAAATGATTGATGTACTCTTTTAAAACGTGTAATGAACACGTTTTACGTGTATAAAATATTTTAAAATAAAACGAATTCTTAACAAACAAACAAAAGAAAACAATGAAAATTTATTTGTGTTAATTTATTTTTAGTTTAAATGTAAATTTTATTTTGTACAAATTCAAGAAGAAAGAAACAAATAAATTGTTTATGTACGTTGTTGTATTTTTCTGATTTATTGCTCTAAAATGATTTTAAGTTCTTCAAAATAGTTACTGAAATTAAAATTAAAAAAGAAAAGAAGCGGAAAAAAGAAATGAAAACAGCAGGAGAAAAACATCAAAAAAATAAGGAAAATACTTAAAAATTATAGGGGGGAAAAATTAAGCAGTTTTAAGTGCAGTTTTGCAGTGCTCACTCACTCACTCTTTCACTCTCTCTCAAGTAGTAGTAAAAAAAAGTGTGATAGAAGTGAGTGAGAAAAAAAAACATATTTTAATATTTTCAGAGAAACGGAAAACGTTTCAACGTCAGCTCAAAAAAATTGGCGAAAAAATAAGACCGAGAAAAGAAAGAAAGAAAGAGAGACTGATAGACATAAAGACAGACATACAGACAGACGCCCAGACAGCGAGAGAGTCAGTCCGCCTCAAAAGGAACGCGTTTATTTCATTAGACTTCATTTGAAATACCCGCAAAATAGGAAAACTTTTCTCTCTCTCACTCTCTCCTTTAAGCCCTCTTCTCTCTCTTTCTCTCCCTCCTTTACTAGTGTTTTCGCTAAACGTTAAGCACTAAAACGAAAAACGTGAAGAAAACACCGAACTACAAAAGAAAGAAAAAGAAAGGAAAAAAAATAACTTTAATGCACCGCAATAAAAAAGCCATGAAATACAACATTTTTAATCGTTTCGAATTCAGAGCTTCTCAGAGTCGTTTAACCTCCATCGCCGTTTGGTGTCGGTTGTTTTCAACCTCTTCTCCTTCTTGTGGTGTTTCGGTCACTTGTCACGTGCGTAGTGTTGATGGCCAACGCAAGTAACATTGAACACTATCAAATGTCATCAATTTAACGGAATTACAAAAGTTTAACGAAAGTTTAACCATATAACGAAACTTCAAAACTTAACGAAATTTCAAAACTTAACGAAAGTTTTAATATTTACAAAACTTCTACAATTTAACGAATGTTAAATAATTTAACGAAAAATGCACAATGAACGAAAGAATTGACGAAAGATTACATATTGTACTTTTAAGTAACTTCTTTATTATTGGTCTTTACACACTCTTTACTAACTCTTTATTATTTTTTTCTCTCTCCGCTTCTTCTCACTCTCTTCTCCCTATCTTTTTTCGCTTTCTCCAGATCTGTGGACATCAAAATGTCAACCGAGCCGAGGCGCCGTGTTGAGGTTCCGGACACCCTGCGCGAGGTGCTGCTGGAGTTCTCGATCGCTTATCTGTTGGAGCAGCCCGGCGATGTGATTGATTATGCGGTGACCTACTTTACTAGGGTCCAGCGTAACCGCAGGACCACCGTGGAACTGTCGATCGGACCGCGTGGCGATCTGGCATCACCGGATGAGAGCATCTTGTCGCAAGATGAGGGTAAGTGGAATCATGGTGCTAGTGGGAGGGGGGGAGGGAGAAGGAAGCCCGCCGGAGGGAAGGCAGAGGGAAACAGTCCATATCGGATTATTACAGCAACATCAACACCAGAAACGAACAATAAACACTGAAATAATTAAGATTTTTAATTGCTCGGGCGAGATTTAAATACAAGGAGAGCAGGGGTCGGGAGGGGGTGAAAAGAAGGAAAGAGCGGCATGAAAAACAACAACAATCACAACAACACCAATAAAATAGCTTGGGAAAAATTTTCGCTTCGAATCATACACGCGCAGTATTTTTAAAAAAAAACCATAAAACCAACAACAACATCGGATGGGCAGTTTTCAGTGTTAAATTTTTTCACTGTGCTTTTTAATTCTTGTAGCTGTTGTTGTTGTTGTTTCAGTTTCTTTTTCTGGGGTATTTTTAGTGTCTGTTAACGTTTGTTGTTGTTGTTTTTGTGCGTGGGCTGTACAAAGTGCGAACAAGCAGGCAGCTTGTTAAAAAAGGATGAAGGCAAAAACAACAAAATATATCTGCGAATAAAGACGATTTAATATTGTAGTGAAAAAATAAAAAAGGAAAAGAAAAGAAGCTGAAAAAACAAGAAAAACATTCATTTAATTTTTTTTCGAAGATTTCCTTTACTTATGTTTGGTGCTGCCACATGATTTCATTTTTATTTCTCTTTGAAAATAATATGAAAAAACTCTCTTTAGTTGTTTCTTGTTCTTCTTTGATTGGCGTTTTCGAAATGATTCAGTTTAGCAAATATTTTCCTCATTGAAGGTTGATTAATTGTCGTTTCTTTGTTTGTGCGTTTGTTTGACGTTTGAAGTGTTCTGTCAACAAAAAATCATTGTTAATTCCAAAGGATTCAAGGACCAATTTTATTCGTTGAAATAACAGAAACCTGTATTCAGAGTAGAGAAGGATGAAGGAATGATAGAGGCATACACAGAGAGAGGGAGAGAGTGAGACAGAAAGAGAGAGGCTGAGAGAGACAGAGAGAGCGGCAGAAAGAGAGCGAGAGGGATGGAGAAGAAACCAAGAATGTGAGCTATAAACTTAAAAAACAAGAGCCATTTTATTCCATTTTGCATTCACATCCTCTATGCACGCATACATACTTACATACATGAGGCAAATAAAGCAAGAAGAAGAAAATATCCCGAATCGGGGGATGCCCCCCTTTTCTCCCTAACTGTCTCTCTCTCTCTCTCTGAATAAATAAAGTGTGGTTGGTTGCTCTTTACACTTCGGAATGTCAGCATGTCTTTTCGCCGAGCAACTTAATTGAATTTCCAGTTGAATAGCTTTAGGATGACGGACGGTAGGGGAGGGGGGGGGGGGAAGGAAGAGGGGAGTCCTGAGCAGAGAAGTGAAGAGTTGGAGGGAATAAAGACTTGTTGGATCGTTTAATGAGCGATGAGCAATTTATGATGAGGGATATTTTAAAGGAAGTGAATCTAAGGGAGTGATATTTGATATGCTATGCGAGGGTTGGTGGAATGTTTTGCAGACGACAGATGACCACCGACCACACTTTGGTACTTTCCCAGAGACAGGCGGGGTCACTTTGTGATACTCTTACTTCCACTATCACCCTCATTATCACTGTCATTATCACTCTCAGCGACAGTCCCGGTCTCAGTCTCACTCTTGCTCTCACTCTCATTACTACTCTCAGTTTCTCTCTCACTATCACTATTATATTCCCTCTCACTCTTTCGCAAAACTTCCTGATCGAAAATAGGCCAACTAGAAAAAAGAAGAGGATTAAATTTTCTATTCTATTTTTATTTAGTTTTTCTATATTATATTTTTTATAACATCCTTTTGCCTTTTTTTGCCCCTATTTTTGCTCTAATTTTGCCAATTCGTTTGATCCTCTTCTGTTGGTTTTTTAGTGAATTTTTTTCCTATCGGAATATTGTTCTTTTTTTAACTCTACTATACTATAATATTATTAATCTTCACATCCTTTCTTCCATTTGAGTGGGTTTTGTTTCTGTTGATTGACTTCTCGTCGTTGTCGTTGTCAGTGTTGTTGTTTTCATTATAGTCATAGTTGTTAAAGTGGTCGTTGTTGTTGTTCCTGTACACTTTCCTGCTTTATTTGCCTGTCCATCGAATGGAATTCAAGCAGTCAACGTTTGACACTCGTAGCGTTTGACACACTATTTTTAAAGTGCAAAAGAAGCTCTTCGTTCTTCAAAAAACTTAGAAAAGGAAATGTTAATAAAGTTTTTATAAAAATATAGCAAATATTTTAAACAAATAAGTAATAATTAAAAAAATCCAATTTATAAATTAGTAGTAAATAATATCAGGCGAAATAGTTAATAAATCGTTAACGTGGAGAAGTTCCTGAACGAGGCCCTGAGCGAGTGTGTAAATGAGCCCGTATCCGAACGAGTTCGTGATTGAGAAAGTGAATGTGAGCCAGCAGATCAGTGAGCGAACGAGTGCGTAAAGGAGTGCATGAGCGAATGGCTGAACGAAGTGGGTGGGCGAGTGCGTGAACAAGTGCGTGAACGAGTATATTGAACGAGTGTGTAAATACGCGAACGAGTGTGTGAATGTGAGCCAGCAGATCAGTGAGTGAATGAGTGATCGAATACGTGAACGAATGCATGAGCAAATGGGTGAGCGAGTGCGTGAACGATTGCGGGAACGAGTGCGTGAACGAGTATATTGAACGAGTGTGTAAATGAGCCTGTACGCGAACAAGTCTTTTAACGAGAAAATGAGTGCGAGACAATATACGAGTGATCGAATGCGTGAGTGCTTGAGTGAGTGATCGAATGCATGAAGTTCATGAATGTGAAATGAATGAGTTCATGAACGAGAGAAAGAGTATGAGCGAGAGTTTGTTCACGCATTCATCTAAATCAGGGCTCACACGTGAGTGAGTACGTGTTACTTGGACATCATGACGCCACTTGCAGTTGTGTTTTAAAAAATTATATGAGACGGGTTTTCTGCCTGCTCATTAAAGGACTCATTAAAAGGAAACCCTGTTTTGACAGTGAATTATTAAGTTTCACTTTATGACCTGTCACTCGTGTTGTTGTTGTTCTTCGGCCACACAATTTGGAGCACTTTTCTTCTTTTATATAACAATATACATGCATAATAACTAATTTCAACTCAAATGAGACACAGATACGTATTTATAGTCAAAGGTTTTAATTAGTCAAAAGGTTTGGCTAAATTTTGTTGTACATCTTGGTCTCGTCTGTTGCTTAATTAATTATTTAGCCCTCTAATTAGCTGTTTTTCACGTTACCTTTCCATTTAAAAATAAAATACGACTTTATTACTTTTATTTTGTATCTCTTTTCCTTCGGTATTTTTTTTTCTACTCAAACTTTGCTGCAAAATAAATACAATAAGTAAAAAATAACTACAAAACTAATTAATTAGTTGCACCAAATTTCCTTCAAAGTGTGAAACAACAAATTCATAGAATAGCAACAAATTGAACGCGAACAGGTTCTAAAGTAGAACAGCAGACAGCAAAAAAAGCACAACAAAAAGCAATATAAACGGCTTACAAATTTGAAAGTAAAAAACAGAAAAAAGACACGAAAGGAAAACCTGCAAATAAGCGTGACTTGTGTCATTGTTGTTGTTGTCGTTGCTGCTACAAGTTGTTTGAGGTTTGTTAGTGTTTGTTGTCTTCATTGTTGCTTAGTTGGTGACTGTTGCTGTCTATTCTTCGCCATAGCGATGACGTCACAAGTCTCCAGCGCTGCCTCTGCGGCCATCAGCTTGCTTTTTGGTAAGAATTATAAAAAACATACACTTAAATAAGGTTCTAAAGTTTTAAATAATCTTTTAAAAACGAATAACAGAGAGAAACTTTGGTTTTTCCAGTGCAAATACAATTCTTTGAAAATCAGGAAATTTTTCACTAATGCAACATGATAAAAATTGTATCTTGTGTTGTAAATCTTTCACACGTTATGCTACACTCTGTCCTTCTCCTCGTTTTCCCATGCACTCCCCTCTCCTCTCCTCTACAGTCCGTTCCTCTCCATCACACGGTGTTCATGAGTTATTTATTGCTATTAATTATGTGTCAAGTGTTGCCACCTCAATTAAATTCTACATGCACGCGTATTTATTCTCAAGTGACGAAGATTCGTAGTTGTGTTTATTCACTGTCACTCTGTTAGTATTCTGTGTTGAATGATTCTGCGTATCTTCTCTGCTATGCTGCTGCTGCGTTGTTGTTGCGATGCTGTTGCGTTGCTGCTGCGTTGTTGTTGCGATGCTGTTGCGATGCTGTTGCGTTGCTGCTTCATTGCTTCTGTAGCTGAGTTGCGAATATCTTTGAAAGTACAATTATTTTGCGATTAATAACGAGTGCACTTGATTTCCTCAGGGGCGAACCGCTTCGCTGTGAATTAGGACGCGGTAAGGGGGTGGGGGAGGAGGGGGAAAACAAATGGTGGTAACGAAGAGGGAGGGGGGTTTATATGTTCCCGTGTTCTGAGATGCAGCTGTTCTCGATGCCAGCAACAGCATCGAGTTTGTCACGCTTAATTTATTTCACTTAACTTATTAATTAATAAAAATAAGTTGTAGTTTATCGCTGGTTGTGGTTTTTATTGTGATTAATGAATGCTTTCAGTTAATGAATATAAATATTTATATTATTTAAAGAAGTTTATATTCTACATTAACGAAATCTTATTATTCAATGACATTATATACAAATGTTTAATTATTACGAAACTCGTCATGTGAGCAACTTTTAACCAATAACACTATCCGTCTCTCTCTCTCTCTCTTCCTATTCTTTCTTCCCTTTTTTTTTTTTTTTTAGAACCCGTTGTTCAGCGTTTCGTCGGCCGACGCAAGTCTGTCTTCGCCGAAGCTTACGATCCCGAAAAAGACGATGAGGCGGACGAAGGCGCCGCCGCCGTCTTTCCGAAGACAGACGAGCAGCGAGCGCGTCTCGTGGAGTCGGTGAAAAATGTGCTGCTCTTCCGATCGCTCGAGAAAGAACAGGTGAGGAACGGAGGATGAAAACCACATCCATTGCAAGTGCAATGGATTTGAATGGAATTCAAATCAAATACACATCCAAATAAAATCACAAGCTACTGACTTTCTAATAATTTTCACTCAATATTTTCCGGTTTCGTTGCTGATAACAGATGAATCAAGTTCTTGATGCCATGTTTGAGAAGCTCGTCACTCCGGGCGAATTCATAATACGTCAAGGTGACGACGGTGACAACTTTTACGTCATCGAGACGTAAGTATTCAGTTTCGAACTTCAATTATTTCCATCATAGAATAGAAGAAAACTGGCCACACGACGTATGAGTGGCTTTTATTCAAGGTTCCCGAGGAAATGAATCAAAAATGTTACTCATACGCCACGTTGTATAAAAAAAATCCACTCATCAACAATTCATCATCATTGAAATCCAATTTAAAGCAAACAAACGATGTTTTCTGATTCAGAAAAAGTAAAAAATAATAATTTAATCAAAGAATAGCATTAATTAATGTAGTAAATAGCAAAACGTGTTTAAGATTGATTAATTCGACGGTAAATGAATCAGATAATCAACACGTTTGTTTTTCTTAAACTAAATTTAAGCTAATTTTAGTTGATGCATTTTTCCGTGATGGATTTCATTATCTTCTCGTCTTTTTCTTCTTCTTCTCGTTCGTACCGTCGCCCGTTTTCGCTAATTTGCTTGCGTCGTTACGTAGTCATGCATAGCGTAATAATCGTAACTTCGTGCTTCGCTGCTTACGTTGTTGTGCATTCCGTTTGCTTAAGCAGCGTGGAAAAAACGAATATGTTGCTTCTGCTTGAGTGCGTCAAAGTATCGGCGTCGGAATGCATGGGTTGGGGATTGAAACGCGAAGAACACGAAAGAAGGAAGAGAAACACGTGCATTTGAATGCATTTTTATGGGTCTTTAATTTTATTTTATTTTGTAGTCTTTGTTATTTAAATTTGTTTCCATCCGAAAGAAAAACTAACTTAAAATTAAAAAAAATATTAAAAATAAGTCATAAATTAAAATACTACTATTATTATTTATTTTCTATAATTTCGTACACTGTTTCTATCTTTAACTATATTTCTATCCTTTGCATCCATTCTATATCCATCCCTTTCTTTATCTCCTTACAGTGGCACGTATAAAGTAATCGTTAATGACAATCATGTTCACACCTACCACAATACAGGTATTTTTGGTGAATTAGCTCTGCTCTATAATATGCCGAGGTGAGTATAATAAAAGAACACAAAATTAAACAAAGAAAAAATCGAACAGAAATATACAATAAAGGCAATAACAAAAACAATAACAGCAAACAACTAAAAAATAACAATCGATTGAAATTATTTCAATAAAAAAAACAACAAAGAAGCACCTCGTATTTTCTTTAAACAATTGAAACAAATTTTATAAATAGCAAGACCAACAACAACAAAAACAACAGCTACAACGCGTACAGCAACAACAACAAACAAACAAAAGCTATAGAATCTTTAGAAACAATAATAATAAAAACAGCAGCAACATAAATAATAATAAAAACAACAACAACAATAATACGAGTATAGGCAACCCTCCTATCTTCCCAGAAGACGGTATCGCTTTAACACGTTCAGATAATATCGGTCTTTAGTGGGAAAAAATGCCCTGTAGACTCTGTATATCGAAAAAAAAACTGCACCCGGATTTAAGGTGGACCCGGTTTAAGGCAGTAATGCGCCGGGTGACTTAATGACAAGATCCTTACTAGTCTATAGATCCTTAAGTCCCCGTTCACTTAAATATAAAGAATAGATTTACAAAGGCTTTCTCTCTCTCTCTCTGGGTTGCTCCACCATCTTCTACATCTCTCTTTGCCCCTCTTCTCTGTTCTTCCTCTCGGTCATTCGGTCGGTGCTTCAGTATGTAGCTGTGTTTGTTCGTGTGAGTGTAAATTCTTTGATATCACACCGTTTTGTTGACTAGTTATTGCACTTGTGGTTGTTGTTGTTGCTTCTACTCTCACACGTGATACCATGTTGTGTCCGTTTGTTCACTCTGCTCACTCAGATGGCAACTCTTTTGAAATCTCTGCTTCTACTTCGTTCTCTGTCTCTGCTTCGGCTTCGATCTCTGTCTCTGCCACGGTCGCTATGCATACATATATTAAGTGTTGAGTGGGTTCGGTTAAACAACATGGTGTCTTTTTTTCTCTCAAAACTGTAGCTAAAAATATGCTGCAGCATGCATCAGTTACTGTAGTTGTTTCTATTTTTTAAGTGCTGCTGCTCCTGCTGTTGTTGTTGTTGTTACCGTCCCTGTTGTTGTTATTATATACAATAGACATTTTATGCCACACGTTTAATTGTTTAAGCAGATACAATTTTAAGGTTCGTGCTCAAGTTTAACTTAAAAATAAATAAATAAATAATCTCAAACGCGTGTTTTTGCACATTTCTTTAAGCATTTCTTTAAACAAACATTTTTCAGAGCTGCCACCATCCAAGCCGAAACCGAGGGTCAACTTTGGGCCATGGATCGTCAAACCTTTCGGCGCATTCTATTGAAATCCGCATTTAAAAAGCGAAAAATGTACGAATCACTGCTGGACAGTGTTCCCATGTTGAAGGCTCTGCAGGTCGGTTGTTGGATCGTTTTTTGTGGTCTCATTTTCTGTGTTTTTTTTGTTATTAAAATTAATCTTAATTCATTACTTTCTTTAAACAGAACTACGAACGCATGAATTTAGCAGATGCTCTGGTTACACAACGCTTCAAAATAAACGAACGCATTATAAAACAGGGTGAGTAAAAAAGAACAAAGTTTTCACATTTATTACAAGTATAAATAAAAGTTCTTTAAATAAAGCAACAAATGAAGTGCCGTCGACTGCGAAGCAACTGCATTCAAACCTTCGCATTTTCCTTAATAAATACGAGCGAACGACCGATGTAAACAAATCGAACATCGGCTCGTGGTTCGTGCATCATCGTGCTAATATTATCAGCCTTATAAACGATAAACGCTTTTTCAGTTTAGCACCCGTTTTGTTTTGTGCTTTTCGTAGTTTTTCGTTGTTTTGACAGGCGGAGGATAAACGATGACGAATGGAAATACACCACGCGATAAGAAAGTTTGTTGTTAGTATTTTCACATGCTTTGCAGATTTTGTCGCGTAGACGGGGTATAAAGGATGTCGAATTTCCAGAGAAAAATATGCTCAGGCAGACGCAAGCAAAGAGGCTGGCGTTTAGTGAATTGTGCGTTATTATAATTTGTATTTTGCATACAAAATGAGAAATTATATATTAAATCGATAAAATTAAAGGGAAAGTATCGTTTATAAAGGCATTTAAGTTATTAAGAGATAAATGTTTATATGAAAAGTGATTTTATTGTGAAAAAATAGTGAATGCACGTGTTGCTGCAATATTCTGCTGAATATATTATTTGAATTATATTATACAATTTTAATTACACTTCTGTGTGAAAATATAAACGCAATTCATTCACAAATAATTTCCACAATAATAACACAAAAAATATGAGCATATAAATGCCAGATTGTTGCGACACCGCCACCGCGACTTTTCTCTGTGATTCTCACAAATTCTAACTGAATTCATGAACCAAATCTTTGGATTTTTAAAAATTCCCTAGAAAATTCCCTAAAATATTGTACATATGGCATCACATTTCTGTCTGCAAACAATGGCGCTCTGCAAACTTAGACGTACACGCTAATGTCGGCTCGGAAAGCTTACATTTTACGAGTTTGGCTTTGTTGAGTTAGAGTTTCAGTTTGCGTGTACGTGTACGTGTACGTGTACGTGTCGTTTTAGTTTATAAGGCTGTATATTTAATATTGCTCTTTGCAACAACAGAAAAAAACACGGATTTGCTTGTGAATATGTTTTTCTTCTGTGTTATTCACAATATGTTTCTTTCTTTTTTTTGTACACAACACTATTGAAATTCCATTTTAAAATAAACACGAATTGGAAATGAACGATATATTTAGATCTTAAAAACCAACAAAAACAATAGCACTTTAAATTAGAAACAATTGTTATAATCGTATGCAAAACGAACAAATCGTCGTCATTGTTGTTCGTCTTCGGGAACAAGCACAAAGTGGGCAGTGTTGCCGCTATCTTAAAATTTAATGTGTATTCCCAGGACAGCTTTTCATGGGAAAAACTATAGAGAGAAAGTCAAAAACAAATCAAATTGACGAATATATATAAAATAACATGAAACTGTAATATGTTTAAAAAATATAATAAAGCAATAAAATTACAATCATATTTTCTTATAAATTATATACATTTATTTATTTTATTTATTTATTTATATATATGAATCCTTGTTCAGGCGACGTCGCCGACGGCATGTACTTCATCGAGGAGGGCAAAGTGTCTGTCCGCATGGAGCAGGAGGGCGGCGAGGTGGAGATCTCGCAGCTCGGCAAGGGCCAGTATTTCGGCGAGTTGGCCCTGGTGACACATCGGCCCCGAGCTGCTTCCGTCTACGCCGAGAGCGATGTCAAAGTTGCATGTAAGTGTTGCCAACAGTCCACAAAAAACCAAATTATATTTGGTCTTGTGTTTCATGTTCGCTTTGAGTTGTTTGAGAAATTAAAACAACTTTTTTTGTATTTTTTCTCGTTTTTACTATAAAAGTTAAACTTAAAATGTTGATTGTTTTATTTTTTTATTGTTTTTTTTCTTGTCCGTTTTTTAGTTTTTCACTAAAAAATATCATTTCAATTAAATACTTCATTTTAATTTATTTTTTTGGTTTTGTTTTCTTCATAATTTATTTTTTTTATTAATATTAAGCAATAAAATCAATGAAATTTTATATTAATTTTAGATTTATTTAAGTTTTTTAGGTTTAATTAATTTAAATTTTACATTTTTTTTATTTTTTCTTTGATATTTATTCTTGTTATATTAACGAAAGTGTTAAATTTTTCTTCTTTTATTTTTCTTCTTGTTCTTCTTCTCCTCCTCCTTCTTCCTCTGAATGACATGCACTCATGCAAACATGACATGTTTCTGATACTCAATTCAATTTAATTCCAAATCGTTTCATTCGAATTAAACCGATTTTTTGCGCGTTTTTTCCATCCGTGTTTTTTATCATTTTGTTCCAATTTCATTTCCATTGCATTGCATTCCGTCATTTCGTTTCATTCCACTTCATTCTATCGATGTACCTACTTCATTTTTGCATGCTTTTTCCTTAATTTTTTCTCCTTTTTCTTTGTGTTTCTCCGTCTGCGTCTTAATTTGTTCATTTAGTTTTAGACACTCACAGTTTTGAGCGTTTGTTGGGTAAATTGTACAAAATTATTGAGCGCGGTATTCGCGAGTACCGTTATTTGGACGAGGACCTACGCGAGTATTATAAGGCTATTAAACAAGCTACAGAATAAGTGTCACAAGTAAACCAAGTAAAGCAAATAAAAAGAAAATTACGAAAGAAATTTTATGATGAATTTCGTTTTATGTTGAAAATAATGAAAGTATTTTAAATTAAATCAGTGGAAGTCGAAGTATAGTGATCGTGGAAGGAAGGAAGGGGGGGTGGGGGGGGGGGGGGGGTTGGTAGTTAAGCTATCAACAGGTGGTGGTGAGCCGCCTTCTTTTCCCGTGTGTGTGTGTTTGTGTGTGTGTGTGTGTGTAGTGTATAGGTACCGTTTTCGTAAAGGGTAGGCCATTGGCTGGTTTCTTTTGGGATTATTTAATTAAATTTAAATTAATAATAGTATTTTATATATATAATTATACTCAATTAAAAGGAATCCAGTCGATGGCCATACTATATTTATGTCTAAGTTTTAGGCAAGTCTTTTTACTTATGTCTTTAAATCTAAGCTTATTAACTTCTTCATATAATCTTTTTCATGAACGAAAAATTAAAACAAAATCAATCACAATGAATTCACCAATCAATCCTCGTCAATGAATCCTCATCAATCAATCCTCATCATTAACAATCAATCCTCTGCAATCAATCAATCTTCATCATCAATCAATCAATCCTCATCAATCAATCAATCATCCAAACTTTTCGATCATAAATGTCCACATCTAACTCAATCTAATCGATCTAATCCAATTCCATCGCCTCAATCTCATTTGTCATTCAATCAATCGACCAATCAATCCATCCATCCATCAATCATTCACTCACTGTATCAGTCTTACGCACGGATGCTTTCGAAAGAATTCTCGGTTTCCTTACGGATGTCTTGAAACGTAACGTTGAAGCGTACGAGGACCAGCTGACCAACATGGCCCATCAAGGTTCCTTCACCTGAAGCGCTCCTGTCTACGAACCAACCGAAAATACTGTTAATTATTAAATTTTTGAATACTGTTAATTAATGAAACTTTGTTTGTCTCTCACTTTAACGTTACTGAAACAATTTTTCATTTAATAATTATTTGAATTCAATTCTGAACTTTGTCCAAATTCCATGTCCAAATTTTTGGGTTTATGAAAATAAATGGTTGTTGCACCCGCTTAGCTCAGGTCGAAACCATCAACTGTGTCGTCTAAAACAAGGATTGCGAGTAGGTACCATTGATGAAGCCTCTCTTTTGTTTGTCAGCACTGATTTCTTGTATATAGAAACACGTTCGCGTCGCTGCACCAATTTAATGTCCGCCAAAACTAAAATCAATCTAAAAACTTTACTTTTGCTTCCTTAAAATATGCAATAGCTTTTTTTTCTAACGTCGAACTCGAAGTTTGCACTCGCTTCGCAACCCAGGTGACAAAAACTTAAACCCTTTTTATCGAAGCTTTTAAAACTAGTTTAGTTCAAAGTCAAAGGACATGATACAAAAGAGGAGAACAAAAAATAGTCAAGAAGAATAGAAGTCGGGGTGAAATTGCAAGCCAAAGCAATGACATTTAGGAATGAATACTTAAGAGAGGATTAAAACAAACAAACAACAAATAATCACCGATATTCGTGGTAAGCTGTTGTTGTTGTTCTTCTTCTGCTTCTTCTTCTGGGAGGCGTACGTATATTAAAAACATTAAAAAGTTGGATAAAGAAAAGGAAAAACTGTAGTTAGTACATAAACCGACTGCATGATTTCTATCTCTCTCTCTCTTTTTCTTTCTCTGTGGTGAATAAACTTCAATTGAGGTGATTAAACAAAATTTTAAAATACAAATAAAATCTTTTTTTCTGTAATAATTAATATCATAATCAATGTGATTATTAAAAAGGAAGCTATTTTAACCCTTAATCTAAGCTTAAGTAATGCACTCGCTGGTTTTGACTTCCTTACCTGGGGTCAAGGCTGAATCCCCCTTCACTTTAAATAACGTGTGGATGCTAAATGAAAGGTGACTCACGGTTGTACTATTTTAAAGATGATCTGGCATTCGTACATCTTCTACAGATCTAGGATCCAACTTGTCAGCCTGAACTAGACTAACTCTCGCCGAATGGTCCGTGTATGTATGGGATAATAACAGCATCAGAGGAAGGCTATGTATAGTTTTTTTAAGATGTTCATGGTATATGGTATTCATGGGCCAAATTCGATGAGTTAAAAGGTGGCATCTCTTTGTATTATAAGAAAGAAACTCTTCGAAACGATTAAAATTACGCTCTTTTTCGCCTGGTTGTGGTTGGGCACTGGTTCTGGTCTCGTCTAAAGGCTTGATTGACAATCATTTAATTAAAGTCCACGAATCAATCAATCGAAACAATTTGCAAGCATTATTTTATTGGTACTTATAATTTTATAGTTCCTTTTATTGTTTATAGTCTGTATTTTTTATTTAATGTTTTTATTATTTCTTGGTTTTTTATTTTTCATAAACAATTACTCTGTTTTCAATTTAATTTTATGGTAAATTTATGATTTTTCTTAATGATTGCATTTTAATTTAGTTTTATTTAATTAGATTTGAGTTTATTTAACTTATATTTATCAGCATGCTTTTGAAACCTGTTTTTAGCACCCGCCTTTTCCGCCTGCTTTGTATCTTTGCAAATTTTTTAACTCTCTTATATAGAAACTTAAAAGACTAAAACCTAAAAACCTGAGACTAAAGGACCAAAGGCTTAGATTTGAGACTGAAGACAAGAGATCAAAGACTAAAACAAAGACTACGACAGATAGACCCAAGACCACAGAATAAGAATTCAGACTGAAGACTTGAAAGACGAATGACTAAAAATTACATTATTTGCTTTACATTATTTGATGGTTTTTTAATACGATTTGAAAGAATCAGGTGACTTTTCTATGATTCAGGTTACTGGGATCTGCTGAGAAGATTAGGGAGATGTTGTATTATCGTTGTCACCAGCGATGGCTTTGAGGTCCTTGAGAAGGTTTGGAGATCCGGTCAAAGTTGTTGGTATACATCGCAGTCAGATTAACTTTCGGCGAAAGTTGAGTGAAGTAGACTTTTGGCAGGTGGCGAGTGACGCTTGTCGGGTGTCGGTAAAGAAGTAAAGAATCAAGTCGCTAAAAAATAAAATTTTTCTGAGATTGGATGGGCGAAGAAGATGACTTGCCAGGGGCCGGAAGACGTTCCATGAATACGCACTCCTTTAATGAATAACTGAACCCTATAATGATTGAGTGACTTCTCAGTGATGCTTCTCAAGAGAAGACGAGTGGATTTCAAGAGATCGAATGTATTTCTGCGTTTTTAATTAAGATATTGATTCAGCTTTAAATGTTTATTTAGTGAAGTGGAATTCGCATGTGTTTTGCAGCTGCATTTGTTTGTGTTTGTATAATTTTTTTATTATGCCTTTTATATGTGTTGTAAATGTCTATAGCTTTGTAAATACTGTTATACTTAATAATGTCTTAAATAATTACATGTAAAAATGAGTGTTTTTATTCATTATTTAATGTGTTTCTATTGTATTTAATTTATATCTGTGTGTATGTGTGTAAATACAATAAATATGAACATGTTTTTATATACGATTGTTGCACGAATGTTCTTATGAAGTGATTAAGTAATCAAAAATGTTCACTAATTGAATAACCAAATGATTCTGTGTTAATCTTTCCCTCTGCTTTAATGAATTTCTTTCTCTTTCATCCTTCCCTCCTCTGTATTTCATGACTTCTAATGATTTTATCACATGTTCTCTTATCTTCTTATCTTCGCATCCAATATTTAGTCCTCGAGGTGCAAGCTTTCGAGCGCTTGTTGGGACCCTGTATGGAGATCATGAAGCGTAACATCGACGATTATGAGACACAGCTGATTAAAATATTCGGCAGCAAAAATAATATCACCGACACACGATAAAAAGTCTGACTAAATAACAACAACAACCGAAAATGGCTACAATATGGCTGCTGTAGCTCAATACAACAACAAACTTAGATGAAAAGGAAAAAATATTGCATAGTTTTACAATACTATATAACAAAAAACAAAAACAACTACAACACAAGTTGAACTTCATTAAAAGTAGGGGTCCGAAATCATGCGATAGTCGCCGCTCTACTACAACAACAACAACAACAACAACAAACACTGTACACACACTATACAGATACAGAACACTACAACAACAGAATAAAAGTACGGACTTTCAAAAGTACGCTCCGAAGAATAAATATTATATAAATAAATAATAATTTAAAGAAAGCAACAACTACAACAACAACAGCTTCAATAGAAAAATCCTATAAAGAGAAAAAACAGACAGAAACAGCAACAACAACAAAAGTTTTAGCACCACAGCAAACACAAACAACTATAAATAAATAAAATAAACAGAAAACAAAAATTAACGGAAAACAAAAGATCATCAACTATATTAAACAACTATAAATAGAAACAGAAGCTAGCAACAATATCAATAAATAGCAACAACTAAAAAGAACAAAATTATCACAACATATTGTAATAAGAAACCAAAAATATAAACAATAATCACAGCAACAATAAAATATAGAAACAATAACAACAACAAAATACACAGATCATCATCAAATAAATAACACAATATCATAACTAAAACAACAACAACAAAAACAACAAAGAAACAGAATATCATTGAGAAGTAAGTTTTTAGTTTTAAGGAAAAAGATAAACTTTTTTGTTGTATTTAAAAAACAAAAAACAAACAAAGCAAAGTAAAATGTTTTAAAAAACAACTTAAAAAAGAAATAATAAAATAAACAATAAATATAATTGTAAATTCAAATGATAATATACAATTTACATTAAAATTAAAAGAGAAAAGTTAAATAATATTTGAATAGAACAAAAATATAAAAACCAAAACGAAAGAAAATAAAACAAAATAAATCAAAGACCAAAAAAACAAAACATGATTTAATAAAAATACTAAATAATATATTAAATTAAATTAGAGTAGAAGAAAGAAATAAAATGCACAAAAATAAACGCAGAAATTTAAATGGCATTATTGTAGAATTAAAATAATAACAACAACAACAAGAGAAAGTAACCATTTAGCTTTTAGTAAGTTATTAATTTATTTTGTTTTTTTATACAATCAATTATTATGATAAATATTATTATTTATTGAAATACAAAATAAACTAGAACAAAAACAAATAAAAGGGATAAAATTGCACAAAACTTAATCTTTATACATAAAAATACATTCATAAATTCAATGTATAAAAAAAGTATTCATTATAAAGAAGGGTGACGAGTTCGGAAGAACCATTTAAAAAAGAGGCCAAACAGGGGAAAAGAAGACTCTTGAGAAAGGAAGCGGTGTGAACAAAGATAGAAGTAGTGATAAAGAAAGAGGGAGAGAAGAGGAAGAAGAGGGACAGTGATGAAAAGAGGAAGAAAGGAGCGAGTGTGGGATGGAGATAATAAGAGACCAAGAGGGTGATGAGGCTAGACAGTGAGAAAAAAGAGAGAAAGATAGCTGAGAACAGAGGAAAGTATGAAGAGAGAGATGATAGGGAGTGTAGGAAGAGAGCATGGGCAGAGAGAAAGAGAGAGAGAGAGGAGTGAGACAGAAGAGAGTTAGTGAGAGAGAGAGAACGATGTGTATATGCGGGCTTTGCGAAAATAATCAAATTTTCTAAAAAATACAAACCAAAATCAAATACAAATAAATTATATAAGCCTTGCATTTTCCAGGTATTTTTTGGGCTTTTCCCCTCCTTCTCTTCCTGTCCTTCTGCCACCCATCGCCGCGAGCAGCTTCTTGGCTAAGAAAACTTGGTTATTTAAGACCGATTGTTTTATTTACACAATAAATAAAAAATGCCACAAAATATTATTATTTGCCAAAAATAGGTATATACATAAATACGTATGTATTGTATCTATGTACATAGTATATACAAAAAACAAAACAACAAAAATAAAGATTAAATTATTTTTTATTATATATTCTAATTTATTGTGTTAATTTAAGTTTAAACTTAGTTTTAGTTATTTTTATTTCTTTATTGGATTTTCATTTATTTAAGGAGACTATTAAAAAAAACCAGAACAAGGAGAAGAATTTTAAAGATATAATAAACTCTATCAATGAAAGTAATGAAAACAGATCAACTAAAAGAGTAAAACGTCATTAAAATAGAGAAATAATCTGTTTTAGCATCAAATAAATAAAATAAAAATGCTAAGATTAATTATATTAATAATAATTGTAAAATAGAAAGTAATAATAGAAAACTAAAATAAAAACACATTAAAATAAATTAAACATAAATAAAGAGGAAAAGAAAATAACAGAAAGAAGAAGAAACAAAAAGAAGAAGAAAAAACAAAAGAGAAACAAATATTAGAAGCGGATTAAAAGGATGCATTTCTATGCAACAACAGAACAATCAGAAGCCACAAACACAGATATACGCATGCATACTTATATACGTCTATGATAACACATACATACACACATATGTACGACATACGCACCACAAGCACAAAGGAAATAAAAAGAAGTTTTGTAGCAAAGAATTTTGACAAAATTTTACCCTTAAATTACGCAAAAAATACAGAAAATACATGAATAATATTAAAAAAAATTCAAAAGTAAAATAAAATTAAATATAACATAAATTAAATTACAAATTGAAATAATTTTTTTTTTTTGGTGTGAAAAAATCTTAAACAATTCTTTAATAAAAAATTGAGATAATAAAGTGTAAAATTTGTTTTATTATTAATTGTTATTAAATATTGTTGTTTTTTATTAATTATCTTTTCATTGGAAACTAAAAACAAACACAAAACATAAAAATTATAGAAATTGTTTATTTTTTATAAAATTTTCAAAGCACCTTTTGCGAAATTTAAAGCAATCATATATTAAAAAAAAAAGAAAAAATAATAATAATCATTAAAATGTTGAATGGGATCAACTGTAGCGTGCATACAACTAAAAGCAAAGGCAAAACGAAGATTAATAAATATGTTTGGAGAAAAAACAAATGCAAAGAAATACCAACAAAGGCAAAGAAGCACATTAAAGGAACAACAAAGAATCACATTAAAAAAACAATAACAAAGAAACACATCATAAAAAGCAGACCAACTTAAATGAAAAAAGCAACTAAAATGTAGTAGAAAAATAAAACAAAAGAAATTTTAAAACAAAAAGATGTAGTTTAAAAAACCAACAAAAATGGAAAAACTTGAAATTTTAAGAATTTCTATCCTCTTCGTGCAACCTACTTTTTACTCTGCAGCTTTAAACAAAACAATCAATCAATGAATTAATAGCTCAATAAAGGCTTGCCATAAAAATACAATTTATATTCACTTTCATCTAATTGTTATATTTTAAAATCGTGATCCTGTGAGCCCCTTAAATATACATTAATTTCTTAGTTAGTAGCTGATGTTTAGCTGAGGATTTGATTTCAATTTTAAAGTACTATACAAGCTCCGACGAATTGCTGTTAAAACTTAACTTCATCGCATAGTACATAAACATATCTTCGGCTTACAAAGAAAAACTCACTGTCTGTAGCATGTTTTAATAACACAATAGTTAGTTCTTTGATCTAAGCCATGTCACATATTTAAATCCTCGAATAACACGGTTTCGCATAACACGGTACCATTTCATAGTGTTGTTCGAGAGATGCCTGTATTACTTATAAACGAACAGACATTTATTGTTAATCCTTGCTGATTGTAATATCGGGTGGGCCATCAGCTGACTTATTTTTAAAACTTCATATTTTAAAAAAAAAAAAAAACAAAACTTAAAAAGAAACCAGTCATTCTATATATTATAACTATCGATATATTTTATTACTTTAAAGAGATGGTTGCTAACTTACACACTTTAGTGTCCTAGATTCGCATTTATTTAAATAAATACAACACTAATGAAGATCCTAAAATAGCATATTAAAATTGAACTGTCTGCATTTAGTCGCTTCCACTCCCACCCCCTCCACACATAGACACACGCACACAATACCACCCCATCCCCCACATTCCTAGTTGATGCACAAACTTCGAGCTTAATTAATTTCTAATCTATAAAAATACAATATTTGCTATACAAAAATATAAATAAAAGTTTATATAGAAATATCAAATATAAATTAATTGCTATTTATGATCAAAAAATATAAACTAAATAATAATCTAAATAATTAATAAACAATAAAAAAGAAGAAAACGAGTTACATTTAAAAAATGCATTACAATATTAAATATAATATTAAAATAATAAACATAAATACTAAAATCAATGAAAATTAAGGAAAGAACAATTAAACAAAATAAAATATCATTAATAAAATAGAAGTCAAAGTAAAACAAAGCATTAAAAGTAAAGGATTGAATTATTTACAAGAAAATAAAAATAATAAATAATGAAAAAAGAAGAATAATATTATAAATAACGAAAAACTAATAGAAAGTTCAATAATGAAAGATCATTAAAAAAAATATAATTTCAAAAATTAACAAATGTTATTTGAATAAAAAAAAAATATCTGAAGATGCTGGACATTTTCTTTAGACGCAACAAACACACAAGCAAAGAAACACACAAACAAACACACGCACACAAATATTAACGCAAACAAAACTCATAAACGAAAAGAAACAAAACAACAACAACACGATCATCTACAGCAACACATCAATGCAGAGAAAATCAGTTGTTAATGCAAACAATTAAAACTATGAAACAAAAAAGCATTGAAATCAATATAAAAAAATTGCAATATTTTGCTGTTGGCAAAAATTTATAAATAATACAACAAAAGCTACAATTTAGAAGAGTAGAATTATTTCTCTAAGTGTTTTTATTAATATTTATTATTAATAATGATAGACATAAATACATAAA
Source organism: Myopa testacea (assembly GCA_949629155.1). Taxonomy (NCBI): domain Eukaryota; kingdom Metazoa; phylum Arthropoda; class Insecta; order Diptera; family Conopidae; genus Myopa; species Myopa testacea. The sequence continues at coordinate 61,126,396 of OX451346.1, forward strand.
TAAATTATTGTTGTGTTGTATTTTTATCGATATTAATTAAAACAGACATCCACCAAAAAATCAGACGAGAAAATTAATAAACAAAAGTAAAAATTACAGCAACATTAAAAAAATACAACACGGAAAATCAAGTGTAGACACTGAAAGGACACAAAAAAGAATTTTAAAAAACAAGAACATTTAACAAAAAAAGTAAGCGTAATTTTAAGCCTAAAATAATTAAGTCCAATAGTAAAGTAATCTAAATAAATCCCAATAAACGTTAAAATAAAAACAAAAGTAATTAGGATTTCTTTTCTTTATATTGTTTAAATATTTGTTGATTTTGATTTGTTCAATATTTTCGAAATTATTATAAACGTTTTCTTAAATAATTTCTTTCTGTATTTTCATTTCCTATGTTTCAGTTTTGATTTCATAAATTTCTTAATAATTATATTTACGTCTTTAATTAAATTAAGTTCATTTATCAATAAAACGTAATATAAAATAACTGTTCGTTTCTGAATTTCGAATAATAAAAAAATTCACTGTATTTATTTGCTAATTAAAATTTATGTTTCTTAATAAAGGAGTTTTATTTATTTTTTATGGCATTTGATTTTATAAACTGAAGCATAAAAAAGGAGATACTATAATAAAAAATCCGCAAGGGGAAAGCAAACATGTTTAGTGTTTAACAAAATTAAAAGTAAAAAAAAAATTATTAAGAATTAAAATACACACAAACTACAAACATATTCAAAGTAAATATCAAGCTAAAGAAGATATACTACATCATCATTGACTCGAAACAAAAGAAAAGAAAACAAACTTACAAATCATTTTAAAATGTGCGCCAGATGAGAAGGACTAAGATTCGCATTGATGAAGTTGTGAATCACTACAATTCACTAAATAAATATACTAGAAACAACTTCTTGTAAGAGTTATGAAACATGTGTTTTATTTCACGGAACTGAACGATTCAGCCAATCGTCATGTGAGTACAAGTAATCCTCCTATAACGATAATAATGCGAGTGAGAGTAACTACACTTCGACCTTCATGTCTATTGTGCCCCTTCATAAGCCCTGTGAGTTAAAATGTGCCTTAGATGCTCTGGTGTCTCATGGTCGTTTATGCAGATTCGTCCGTTGTCACAATACCAAGCATTTTGAGATGGTTCAAGGTTGTTTTTAGATAAGACACAGCTTTGCCCTTTTTGGATTGTATCCTCCAAGTGGGAGTTTCGCCTGCCTGAGTCCGAGAGTGCTGTTTCCTCTCTCCTGTTCTCCCCCATGTAAGATTGTGGACCGACTCCAGAGAATACTTCGAGCCCTATGAATGGGTTTCTGTCACCCTTTCTTACCACCTAATTATCTTCTATGCTCACGTTACCGGAGATATAAAGTAGTTTGAGTTTGTTTCACTTCCCAGTGAACATCTCACAAATTATCTGAACCTTCCTCAAACTCCTCTGAGTCTTCGATATATCCGTACAATCCATCATATCGTCTCGCATCGCCAGAAATTCTAAATTCACCAGCATCGGTAATTTAATTATTATTGACACAGGCCACTTTATCACTTTCAATTTTATTTCAGGTTTGATCGATGAATTTAAATTGCGTTATCCACTTTAAATCGATTGCAGAAAATATTAGTTTCTAATAAATAAATAAGTAAATAAAACGTTTCACTTAATTATTTTACCTTTATTATTCTCCAAACGATTTGGATTTCGATTTTTCATCTAAGAATCGAGTCACAAAAAAGGAAACTTTGTTCGTTGATTTTTGAAGTTTTATTATCCTTAAAAACATTTTTCCTCTTTAAATTTGTTTATTACGATTATGTAGTATATTAATGTTTGCGTGTGTAAAAGTTATGCAAGTGATGGAGGCAACGAATTCGCAAGCTGATCCCATTCATTCAAATTCGTTCGTTTTTATAATATAAAAATAATTGAGTGAGTTCTTCGTCGTATTAATGTGATGTTGTACCACGAAAACTTACACACAGAAATGAGAGAGAGAGAGAGAGAGAGAGAGAGAGAGAAGGAAAGGAGTCTGAATCTTCTTTTCACGAAACGAATTTTACGACTTGTTACTCAACATTGCTTTTGATCTTAATCATGTTTCTGTTGTTATTTTGTTGCGTTTCCCTTAACCTCCACCAATGCTGCTTTACATATGAAATCAATTAGAATCTTGTTTTTGTTGTTGTTTTGCATACTTCAATTTTAAATTTTTAATATAATTATAATTTAAAACTAGACATCTAACTGTAAAGATCATCGTCGCCGTTATCTCCTGGTGGATTCGCTGGAACATTCGTCCCAGAGCCTTGTGTACTGCTAGCACCGCCAGGGAATCTGAGAAAAGAGAGAGAGAGGAGGAATAAATGTAGTTATCTTTGGGGACATTAAAAAGCTAAGAGGGTTACCTGAAATTTTGACCGAAACCGCGTGATTGTTGCAAAGTCTGAGCGAACATCTCGTATTTTCTGATATCATTGTCCGATACGGAACGACGTGCGAACTTCATGGCTTCCTCGAAGTGTGCGCGCGTAATTTCTGGCACTGGATCGTCTTCGTCCATCTGACAAAAGAAAATTCAGTATTCGGAAGTTCTACATAAACCCTCTCCAGGCTACACTTACATCCATGGCGGCGCTTTGATTCTCAGTGCGGTCCTTTTCACGTCGTATCTCGGCTTCGATGGCCTGCCGAATGGCCAGCTTACAAGCTCGCTGACAGATCTCAGTCAAGTCGGCGCCTGAGAAGCCTTGCGTTACCTTTGCGATGTAATTGAGGTCGACTTCCTTTGCCAGCGGCGACTTGCGCAAGTTGGCCTTGAGGATGGCCTCACGCGACTTGTCGTCGGGTAGTGGAATATATATGAGTTGGTCCAAGCGACCGGGACGCAGTATAGCCGGATCGATGATGTCTGGACGATTGGTAGCACCAATGATGAACACATTCTTCTTGGCACCCATGCCATCCATTTCTGTCAGAATCTGATTGATGACACGATCTGCGGCACCGCCGGCATCTCCTGCATTACCGCCACGCGACTTGGCAATGGAATCCAGTTCGTCAAAGAAGAGCACACAGGGTGCGGCCGAACGTGCCTTGTCGAAGATGTCGCGTACGTTGGCCTCAGATTCACCAAACCACATGGTCAAGAGCTCGGGTCCCTTGACTGAGATGAAATTTGCCTGGCATTCGTTGGCAATGGCCTTAGCTAGCAGAGTTTTACCTGTGTACAGAGAGAGGGAGAGAAAGAGAGCGAAAACATGAAAGACGCACACAAGCACAAGGAAATAAAAACAAATTCGAGGAAAGCATTCGATACTAACCACAACCAGGTGGTCCGTAGAACAGGACTCCGCGACTTGGCTGCATGCCAAACTTCAAGAACTTATCTGGGTGCTCCACCGGGTACTGTACCAGCTCCTGAAGCTCTTGCTTCACGTTTTCCAAGCCGCCAATGTCGGACCATGAAGTGTTCGGCACCTCGACCACGGTCTCGCGCAGAGCCGATGGACTGGATTTGGTCATAGCGTAACGGAAGTTTTCCATTGTTACCGCCAATGAAGCCAACACCTCAGCATCGATCTTGTCATCCTCCAGGTCAATCAAGTCCATCTTCTCACGAATTTGCTGCAAGGCGGCCTCCGAGCAGAGCGAAGCCAAATCGGCGCCCACATGACCATGAGTTTCTGCTGCGATTTGCTCCAAGTCGACATCGTCATGCAGCTTCATGTTCTTGGTGTGAATACGCAACACCTCCAAGCGCCCGGTTGCATCAGGAATTCCAATATCGATTTCGCGATCAAAGCGGCCGAATCGTCTGAGAGCCGGATCAATGGAGTTCGGCCGATTAGTGGCTGCCATAACGATCAAGTGTGAGCTCTTCTTCATGCCGTCCATCAGGGTGAGCAACTGCGAAACGATGCGACGCTCCACCTCACCATGTGTCTTGTCACGCTTGGGCGCGATGGCATCGATTTCATCAATGAAAATGATGGCGGGCGAGTTCTTTTCGGCTTCCTCGAAAGCTTTACGCAAGTTCGATTCGGACTCACCGGCCAGTTTGGACATAATTTCAGGACCGTTAATAAGGAAAAAGAAGGCGCCCGTCTCGTTGGCCACGGCGCGGGCAATAAGGGTTTTGCCAGTACCGGGTGGACCGTACATCAAAATACCGCGTGGTGGCTTGACACCAATCGCTTTGAATAGCGATGGATGACGCAAAGGCAACTCGACCATTTCTTTAATTTGCGCCAGTTGCTTGCGGCAGCCGCCAATATCATCATAACCGACAGCATTGAGAGATTCCTCTTCTTCTTCACGCTTGATGGGATCGCCATCGCAAAAGATCACCGTCTCGGGAGCCACGATACAATACGGTTCGGGATCAGTCAAGACCACTTTGAATTCAATGGGCCGCATAGCAGCGCGAACAATGAAGTTGTCGCCCATATGGATGGGACGATAGGCTTCGAGGAAATACGGTTTCAGATAGATTTCGAAAAGGTTTCCCGTTACGCCCTCGGTTGTGTCGTCGATGGGCAGAATGCGAACACGCTTGCCGTACTTGACATCGGGACACGACTGAATGGACACAACGTCGGAGAGATGGACACACAAGTTGTTGCGCACCACACGATTCATGCGTATTTTCTCATCGGGACAATTTTCGTCCGACAACACAATGCAAACGGTCTCCTTGCGACGCTTGCCTTTCAGGATAACAGTATCGCCGCGGAACAATTGGAGTTCATCCATTTTTGCCTTGTGTCGAAAAGAAACAAAAGACAAGTGAGGACCAAAGGTAGAATAAAGATTTCAAGAATGTCATGTACACGTCAGTTGAATATCGGACTTAATGATATATTAACTATAGTTGAGGTGTTCGGATAAGTGAGTGAAGAATCGAAAGCATGGAGTTATAATTGGCCAAGGAAAACCAAGGTTAAGCAAATTAAATGCTAGAATAGATTTAGTGAATATAATGAGTTGGAAAAATGGAAGCTTAAAAGCGTTATTCAATTCCGAATTATATGAAATGATAATGTTATTAAAATTAACTAAAGATAAAAGAAATCTCTACAAGATTCTGACAGACTATGACGAAAAATAAATCGAAAAACGAAAGATTGTTATAACTATATAAAAATAACTCAAATTGAGATAAAAGAGTGAATTTCCTAAGCATCTAAGCTGACATTGAAACCAACCTGTGATAAGGACACCACCGAGTTATCATCGTTGATGGCTTCCTCGACAATCAAACGATTTGGGCGATCCTTACGTTTAAGGATTGCGGTAGATAAATCCTCACTGCAAGAAAAAAAGAGAGAAACATAAAAGCATAAGCAGAATAATAAACATAATATATGCTGATATGGATGTATTGGAATTCAAAGGATCTCTGCTAATCTACAGAAGCAATTGATTGGGGTTACCGCTTGTCAACAGTGGGTGGCGGAACTCGTGATTGCTTCTTAGGTTTGCCTGCGGTAGGAACGGGAGTTTGTTTTGATGGATTGGGCAGAAACAAAGGTGTTTCCGCTCTCCTCTGCTCTTGACGATAATTTTTAACATATCTAGAGGTATATTCACTATTTCCTGTATTATCATCATTCTGATCCATGGCATCATCTTCATCGTCGTTGTTCCAGTGAATTGGATAGTGCATGCGGCCACTGCCACTAGGCTCAGATTGTCGTCGTCGTCCACCACCACCGCCGCCGCTGCCAATACCATGATGACCACTACCACTTCCGCTACCACTCGCCATTTTATAGATATTATTTTTGCTGTCGCAGCAATTTTCCGCTGTCGTGAATTGGTTTTTGTTACTGTGCTTGCTTGCTCGTTTTTGTTCAACTCTTGTACTTCTTCACTCCTCTTATTAGTTCCAAAACAGACAAACGTTTCCAGCTTCGAAGTTAAAATTTTTTATGATGAAAAAGTTTTATTTTTTAAACGAAAAACAATTTGAAGGAATATTCAAGTGATTCGTGTCGAAAATGCGATTATTTTACTTACAATTAAAAAACAATACAAAGTGATTTCAGGGTGAGAACTGAGACAATGAATCATTTTAAGTAAAATATTAACGGCAGGATTTACGCACCGCCGAAGAAACGCCAAAAACATTGAAATAGGAGAAAAACGAAAAAGTTGTGTAAATGCACGGCTGATGTGGCGGCTGCCATTTCTTTTCTTTTCTTAATTTTTATGCAGTTTTTCCAGTGCTATTTTAGAGGATTTTTTCCACTCGAAATTTTTGTCCACACTTTGTTCGTTCCCAACCAAGTATCTTCGAATGACATGCGAAATTTTAACGTGTTGGTTCAAAAAATAGAGGCTTGCGCTCCGCTGCAGCAGAAGCAGCAGCTTTGGGTCAGTCGGCTTTGAATGCAAATTGCAAAACTTACCTCTTCGAATCGGCCATATTGAGCACACTTTTCTTGTCTAAATATATATAACACTTGAATAGATTAACAATGGAACTGTTGGGACTTTATTTCTAAACACACGTTTTCTATTTAAACCCCTTTCTTAACTCAATTCAATCCTAAATCTTAGCGAACACGGACGAACCACAACTTTTTACTTTCTGTCGCTTTCGTTGATCAGTAATTGTCACAACTCAACACCTCGCTGGAATTATTCACCACTGTCTTAACAATGACATTACAAAAATTTGCACTTAACTTCTGCATTAAACAGTTGCCAACACTGCCAACACTTGCAACTGACTCATTAAATTGGCAGTGATGGCAACTGTTTGATGAAGAATACAAGTGCAAATTTTTGTAATGCCGTTGTTAAGGGAATGGTGAATAATAATGATGCTCAAATGTTGAGTTATGACAAATATCGTTGCATGTGTTTAGGCTATAGTTTTCCTTCTTTGCAGTTGTCCAGTTTTTATTCTTTTAGATTTTTAACTTAAAATTAAAGCAATTATTTGATATGACTGAGTATAAAAGAGCTTATGTATATCATATTCTATTTATAATAAAATTTATATTGTAATATATATTTATATTAATCTACATATTATTTTTAATTGTCATACTACAGCGCGCTCGCGAAACGGTGAAAATGATTATGAAAACATCTTACCTCAGAAATAAATCTTCTCAATGCAAAAACCAAATGAATTTATTTAAAAACGTGAAGTTTAATGTTGAAAATATTTCAATCAGTAGTTCGTTTCATTCATACCACAATTCAATCATTAATCCCACGTCCAACGATTTTTTAATTATAGGAATTTATACACCAACTGCCATTGCCCATGGTGAGTAACTTTTCAGAGGTGTATTGCGTAAAAGCTGTGTTTAATACGATACACGGTGCATTTACCTCATTTGCATTCGCATTTCGCCGAAATGTAATGTTTTTGATGAGATTTGCTTTCTTATTATTCACCTTTTGCTTCGAATTCGGGACTTCACATCGAAATCGTCATTTGAAGTTTGTGTAAACGCACTATTAGCTAAAATGAAAAAAAATCTAATCTGAACACAGTGATGCAAATAGCAGATGGAAAGGAGATAAAAGAATATAAAGCGGGGATCCCCTAAATTACAGAACAATGAAGGGGAAAGCCGAAGCTGTTGAATTGTTTTTCTATACACAGATGTAGAACTCAACTCTGCTAGAGTTGAGAATGAGTTGAGTTGCAAACCAAATTACCAGTGTTCTGTACCGTGAAAGAAAATAGAATTCTTGTTTTGGGGCGAAAAAGTTCCACTTTGAAAAAAAATAGGACTTGTTGATTTATCTTCTTTAAAATTAAATTAAATAACTTTTGATACCTCTTCAAAGTTTGTTTTATATTGTATTTATGTATAAATCATGTGTGGGTATGTAAAATCCTCAACTCTTAAGATCAGTATTTTTTTTATTTCCATTTTTAACTCAAGATTTTCAAAATGATTACGTGATATTTAATGAAATTGATGCATGAAGTAGTTAAATCAGTTTTTATTATTAGGTTAATGAGAGGACAAAAAAAGGAGGAAAGAAAAAAACAAAATAAATATATTGCAATATTATGCAAGAATTTTGATTTAGAGAAAATAAAGAAATTGCAAAATTTTCCGCATTAAATTTAGTTACGATTACATGTACCCTTTTACCTTTTTTCATAAAATATTTTATCATAACATTTTATTTTAGATAACTTTTGCAATCTTTTTCATTGAACAAACAATTATTTTATGGTTTTTATTTTTCTTAAAGAGGTCACGTATATGGAAGACTATTGAATGGCTTTAAAATAGTTTCATGATGATGATGAAATTAAATTTTAATTGGGTTAAAAATGCAATGCAATTTTTTGAGGAAATTCAAAATAATAATTTTAAAATTATAAAAAGAATATATATTGCTGAGTACTTTAAAAAAAATTAAAACAAAATTTAAGACCTAATATTAGGTGTTTGAATTAAAAGCATTCCGTTTGTTGGGTTTCAATAAACCGGTCATAAAACTACAACATGAGGCAGTTTAACGACTTGTATTAATAACTTACTTAATGTTTCTCAGCTGCTGCTAAACTCATTATAATTATGGTTCCTGGGTTACTTTATGGGCTTTAAAAGGGTCTTTAAGAAGATGGCCCCTCTTGTTTTATGACTTCATTAATTCAACAAACATTCTTGTAACTTAACTTGCTTATCTAACTAAACTTATCTTTTATCTTTATATTTATAATAATCATAAAATATTGTAGAAACAACAAGAATAAAACAATTTACAACAACAACGTTAAATCATCTCCTGTTTATAACAATCATCAAATCATTTAAACATTTTATAGCGACTTTATATCATTTGTTCATTCATTCAATCATCAATCAAATAAAACGTAAAAACGTTTTCTTTTTCATTAAAAACTTCATTTAAAACCTCATTAAAAACAATAAAAGGAATTAATAAGAAAACAAAAGAAACGAAAAAGAAACTTTGAAGTAATAACAAACAAAAAATTATATAACGGAATCTCTGGTAGCGGTACTCTTAAAGAAGACAAAAAAAGAAGAGCGCAAAAGCAACGTGGTTCTTCTCATCATAAATTTAAAAAAAGAGCCCCGATTTTCTGTTTCCTCTGTCGAATAAAGAATGAATCAAAGAAAATATAGCAACAATAATAACAACAACAATATAAGAGCAACAGAAAGAAGCATAAATATTATTAGGGATTAGGAAAAAAACAACAATACAGTAAAACAGAAGTCACAAGGTACTAATATTTGGACACTCATGTTAACAACATCAAAAACAACAACAACAACAGTTTTACGCGAATCTACGTACAAAGCAAAAACAACACAATTGAAAAAAAAATAACGAAAATCAGAGGAACAACAACAACAATGACAAAAACGAAAGTAAAATAACTCTGCTGAAGTAAATTGAATTTCTTTTGGTTCTTCTTTTTTCGTCGTTGCTTTTACAACAACAACAATTCTACCAACAACAATCTTTTTGAAAAGACAATCGAACAAGTGATGCCAACATCATTTAACTACGAGTATAATTATAATCACTAACATCAGCAACGCCATCTGAGATGCGTTTTATGCATCTTCTAAATTCATCATCTTATTAGTTTATCAAATGTTGAATAGTATCATTTTCCCTCAGGGGGAAGGAAGGACAAAAATCTGTTTCTGTGTCATGCTGAATGAGTGCGGAGTTGCCAAAGTTTTGTCTTTTACACTTCAAGTTGAGTGATTGTAGAGTTGTTGTTGTTTTTGTAGTTCCATTATTTGTCTGATGAATGTTGAAGCTTCTTCTACTTTATTTTTGTCTTCGTCCTCACCTTATTCACATTCTTTTTCTTATCTTTTCTTGGCTCTTGATCATCCTCTTCTTCACATTTCTTTGCGGAAGGAAATAAATTTGCGAATTTATCGCGGAAGAAAAACCGTTTGCTTCACACCTGCCACAACCTGATGTCATGTTGACAGCGTTACACGCTCTGTTGAGCATTTTAAAATGTGTCTTGTGTTGTGAGTGTTTGTTTTTGTTTTAATTGTTGTTGTTTTAGACATTTTGTTATCATTAATTTAATTGTTATTGTTGTTATTTACGACAACAAGTTCAGGAAATGTGACAGCGACTGTCACACTAACGAGGTTTGTTTCTTTTTTTTTTCTTCCTAATTAAGTGTTTATTTATTTTCATGGTTTTTATTATTATTATTACTTGTGTTTAATAAAAAAGAACAGGGAAAGAAAGATAAAATATGTATAAAATAAAATTGACATTGAGAATCGAGCATAAAATAACTGTAATTTACTTCTAATTTATATTTAAAACTTTAATTTAAGAAGATATGATGTGATTTGAAGATATGATGTGATTCTTGAGCGGAGGAAATTCTACTCCAGAAGATGTGAACGGTTCTCGAGATGGAATCTTGCACCAAAAAATATGTAATGAAGATGATGTTGAGAGAAGGGGATTTTGGTTTGGTAAGGATTTCTCAGGAGACGGATTTTTTATGGACTGTTGTTGAAATTTTTAAAAGATATCCCAGATAGTCTAATCACCAAAGACTATTGTCACAATACCAAAAATAATTTAAATGATATATTGGTTTTTTTTTACAGATATCATAACAACTAATAGTCTGATGGTTTTATAAATAACTTAATCGCCAGATTGAGTCTGCAGAGATTGTGTGCAGACATTATATCGTATTAACATCTGATATATTTTTGTTTTCTGCTTTTTGTTATTTCGGAAAATTGTTTGTCAATAATCTTTTAAAAGATTAAATTCATTTGTAACTCTTTGGCATAATTAATCTAGCTTTAAGAGGTTTCGTTGTTGTTGTTGTTGTAATTATAACACAACACATCGCGCTCCATACAGAAGATATATTTTTCCAGTCTTTTTCAAATTTCGTTTTCAATTTAGTTGTGGTTTCGTAGATTTCGTTATGACGACAGCTTTTTTGGAACCAACAACAATAACAAAAACAACAGCTGCCGAAGTAATGAAAAAGTGGTTACTATTCAGTAATTTACGGTTACGATGATGACGCAAATGATGACGACAACAACAAAAGCAACACCGACTGCGACGACGATTATGATGGTGATGATGAGTAAGATAATAATGATAATGATGAATGGTTATTTTGGACGTTGTTGATCATGCGCATGGATGATAATCGGATCGTGATGCACAATACAAAAACTGTTGGTTGCGCCCCCGTCTGTGGAACATTTGAAGCTATCATCTTTCGTCTCGCTCCTTGCTGATCTCTGTTGATCCCCTCTGCTCTCTGATTATCGTCTTCTTTTTTTTCTTCTTCTCTTTCTGTGCTAATGAGTAACTAGTTTGGCTTGTTTTTATTGTCAACCTCTCTCTTTCTTTCACTCTCTCTCTCTCTCTCTCTCTCTGTTTCTTTCCATCTCTTTCTGTCTTTATGTCTCTCTTTCTGTTAATAATGAATACGCAATCGATGCAAACTTTCAATTATTTGGAAATCTCGAAAGGATTCAGTAGAGTTACTTAAGAGTTGTGGTTGCAATACTTCAGATGATGTTACTGATGATGAAGATGCTTTGGAAATCTTCTATTTTAGCTACTGTCTTCGTTTTCCCTGCCCTCTCTTTCTCGCCCTCCCTCTCTATAACGGTCTTTGTCTGTCTTCATAATATTTGGTGCACTTAATATTATTTCATTAATATTGTTATTGTAACTTGTTGTTGTTGTTGTTGTTATTACAGTAGCCATGCAGCTTAGAGCTTCGCAACCATCAGCCATCAACAATCAACGCTTGCGCAAGCTCCACGTTAACCTTGCTTTGTGTCTCACCAACGCGATCGATCGGTCCGAACGATCGAACGATCTTCGAGTCATTCTGTGAGCAGTCTGGAGGCTGAAGATGCAGCCTGCTGCAGCTGATGATGAGTGCAACTAAATTTCATGTTAGACCGATGAACACTTAAGTGAGCACGCACTAAAAGTAGTGAGTTGCGGAGAGGGTGAGGGGTGAGAGGAAGGGGAGTGTACTATTGATATTTATAGACTGAAAAAGTGAATGGCGACGATGCACAATGGAATCGGTTAACTTTGCAGGATTTAAATGCTTCACAAACGGTATATAGATTAATTTTTGATCTGAAGATAATACTTTTATATTTCCGTAATCAAAGCAAGACAGCATATAGAGCAAGATATATCCAATGAAGTATTTCCATGTGATACATAGTTTTAAATGTGTATTTACATCTTTTTCTATAAAGACGACCTTTTATACAAAGACGAAGGTGAAATTCATAGGTATATATTTTATAAATACGAGTATCATATCTAAAATCATAGATACGGACCACTGTGCAGCGTTAAGATCTTTCGAATGCTGAAGCTTAATGAGCTCATTCATGGACTTAAAACTTTAGACTTCAGATTCCGACTTCAGTTGAATTAATTTTCTTACATGCTTTTCGATGCAGTATTTTAATGCCTCACTTTTATATGTGATTCAGCTGGTGACTTTTGCCATTTTGCCGCATTGAATATGTTAGCTTTTACAATCTAAAATCGTTTAAATAATTCTTCATTTTTAGTTTGTTTGCTTTGATTATTGTTTTCGATCTGTTAACATTTTTCTTAAAAGTTTGAAGTGATTTGTTTACGAATTATTAAAAAGCACATCTTTTGTAACCATCAAAAGTATGGCGAAACTTTTCGCCACTTCTTCTTGTTTTGACCGCACTCTTAACACTCCCACTACTAAATTTTTTACGATTGGTTATTGAAGCTAATGATCAAAGAAAACAACAACTACCATGCATTACTTTAAATGGTACTGAAGAAATCCATAAAAAATCGGTGTACATTTCGAAAACATCTCATAAAGAAACATACATTAGAAACCATATAATGTGTATACACACAAACATATAAATAATATATATATATATATATGTATATATATATATTTAATATATATATAATTATATATAATAATATATATATATATATATTTATATATATATGTGTGTGTGTGTGTATGATGGTGCTTTTGTATACAAGGTCATCATTCATCATGTTGCTACATTTTTTCATGTTGCTGATATCAATTAAGTCCCGCGTAGCGAGTGTTTTTTCGATACTTCGCAGAGGTGTTTCTCAAATTATTTCGAACTCAAGCTCAAACTCAAAGCTTTTAATGATTGACGCTTAACTTCATGAGTTACCAGAGGAAATGAGACGAAGAAACAAACTGATAGCATTGAAGTCATTGAAGCGTTCCTTCAATTATTGATGAAAGCGAATCAATCACACGCTTGATGAGCAAACAAAATTGCAAGATGCACCATACAATTTATGGTGCTAAAAGATGGAGGAGGATCAATAAAATCGACCCGAGTTTAATTAACTAGTGTGGTGTTGAGGAAATGAAAGAATAGAGGATGATGGAAAGATAGATTTCGGTGTTTCTTTATATATTTTTTTCAAATCCTTTTATGGTTTTTCGAAATATGATGCCATTATTTATTATTATTTTTATTATTTTCTTGTTATATTCTCATTTTTGCGATTGTTGTTTATTGTGATTTTTCTCCTTGTAAACTAAAAATTAAACGTTTGCCTTCGATTTAATTTTTGCAAATGAATAAATCGTGCTTGCATTTTCTTATTTTCTTTTGTATTCACATTTTTAGGTTTCGGTTACTCTTTGCCATCCTCTTTTTCTCTCTTCCCCTCCCTTTTTTCCTCATACTTCTTCATTTCTTTATTCAATTCGTGTAAAAATGTTTGCTAAACGTTTCTCAGACAATTTAAAAAGCCTCCTCATCGTGTCCCCTTCAACTGCCCCTCCTTGACGAACGCCTTTCGCACTCCCCCCCCCCTCCCTCCTCTCATCTAGTCTGGTCTTCACTTCATGACCCATCCTCAGTCATCGTTTGGCTGAGATTCCAGAGGTTTTGAAATGTTTTTGTTAGTTTGTCATAAAAGCGTTCGATGTTGTTGTCATTGTTGTTGTTATCATAATTGTTAGTACTATTATTATTATTATTAATATTGCTGAAGGTGCTGTCGTTGGTGCCATTGACGTTCCAATTGAAATCTCATGCTTTATGTTGGGAATTTAATTTAACTGACATTTTAATTTTATTTTGAAAAAGCTCTAGAAAAATAATGAACTCGAAATTATTATTATAATTAATTAATGTTAAATAATGTTAAGTAATATTATTATAAAATATTTTGTTATGTTATTTATTAACCTTATTTTGGAATATTTTATTAACTTCTTTTATAGCTCTTTAATATTTTATGATGACCTCTGCTTTTATTTCTTTCTTTCTTTCACCTGATTGGTCAATCTATTCACGAAATGTTTATTTATTACCATAAGTCATGTGATTCCAGAAATTTTAAGAGTTTTGAAGAGGTCAAAAGCAGGTTTCATTCGAAACTAGTTATTCATCAAATGGAAAAACTTCGAATTCCGATTGTAATAAGCTCAATGGATCAATTTAATGCTTGCATGTTGGTGTATCTTTAAATTATAGATTACATAATTAAGTTATCAAGATCGACATTAAGGCTTCGTCGGTCGACGGAGTATTTACGAGTATGACATCTCCTTAAATGAATACAACTTCGGATCTTATAAGATATGCATATATATCATTATACATATATGTATACCATATTTATATGTAAATCTCAAGGTCAGGTCATAGATGTTGTAATATACAAGTATTTGGAATGTAGTTCCGGAAAGCATGATTCGAACGTCATGAAAAAAATAAAAAATAATGATAAAGAAATTCTCTAAAAATTCGCCTATTTAAGTGAAGAGTTGTTAAAACAAATCAAGGACAAGTTAGAAAGGACAAATACACAAAAATTACAAATTCACATAAGCTTTAATAATTATTATACACAATATTATTATAATATAGACAACAATATCAGAATTCATATCCGTTTCTAGATCATAGTAGAGTGTAGTTGTGCAACCTCCAAGGAATATTTATTAGATGTAGGAACAATACCAACAACAACAACAACAGAAGAAACTGGAATATCATGTTGATAACTTTTTAATAATCGTACAATCTCTCATACTGCGACCTTCACATACCATATAAGAGCACACACATACATGCATATATTGTGATTTTGTGTGTGTGTGTAAAGGTCGTAGCTGCAGTTAAGAGTTCGTAGATCCATAAACTGATTAGTTTTTGTGATATTTAATATAAGTTATGCATTCTTTTGGTTCCGCTGTCGCAAGGTTAAAAGAAATATATTTCCTTATAAGACAGAGTAAATATTTTTAAAATTAATAGAAATATTATGGTTTAAAAGCTGTTATTGTTATGGGTTTTGTTATTATTTGTATCGTTTTATGATTTATTTTAATGACTCATAATTCAATTACCACGGATAAGTTAGTTTTTCCAGTTCTTCTTAATTAACCTTTGATCACCTTCATTATCTTTGGACACGAGTTTTGTTTTATGTGGTTTTATTGATCGATTTCTTTCAGGTTTGATTGATATAATTTGGTGATTTAAATTGTAACGTGGATGATTTTCGATTTCATTAATTTTATTCCTTACGCAATTATAATTAAAACTAATGATTGACTTGGTAATTTAGAGGTCATAACTTATGATTTGATATACATAATGAGCAGGCATTTCAATCTATAATTATATTGTATAAACTGTAATATCTTTATACACTTTAAATATTTGATCCCCTAATAAATAATATCGAAAAATTGAAATGAAAGTTTGATAAAATATAAGAAATAATCTCAGAAAATAGATCTCAGGTGTTATGTTGATTAGCATGATTAGATTAGATACATTTCTAGACTTTATCTTGTCTATATTTTAGATTTCCATTTAACATGACGTGATTTCTGATTATTCTGAGATCAAATGTGGCTATTAGTGCTCATATTTTGCCCTACAACGAACTCATTGAATTCTGTAATTAAAATTGTACATATTTTTCATCATGTTTCGCAAAACGGAAAAAAGATTGTGTGATGAATAAATAATAAGTAACACGCAAGGTGAACCATGCACTCACAGTGTAAATGAGGAAAAGTAACAAAACTATACCTCAGTTCTTCATCAAACTTCGCCATGAGAAAAACTATCCTGGGAATTAGTTGGATTCTGCTGCTCAGTGCTCTCAAGTGCTCCTCTTCAGAAGCCAGCAACATATTCACACCAACTCAAGATGAATATAGACCCGAACTTGTAGCAAAAATATTGCAGTTTGTCGAAAGGGTCCAACAAGAGAAACAATTCCAGACCATCGACATCTTCATGGAGACCATAGAGAAGGAGCAGCTGCTGATGTCCGAGTTGTTGATTCAGCTGCGCCGAGTGTCCTTTGTGCCGTTGGTACTCATCAACGATGCCACTAGTTATGAATATCGAAATGAGTTCAACTCAGAAATATTACTTATACGTTGCCTTTCTCCCGACTCAAGAGATCACGAATTATTTAAGGAATTCACGCCGTTCCCGGTGATTACTAACTTCCGAGTACTCCTCATCTTCGAGGACAGCCGAAGTACCGCTGAAGCTGTTTTTGGGCTCTACTGCCGCAACATGCACGCCCATCAGATCGTCAACATGCTGGCTATAAGTAGTGACTTTGTCACCTCAAAAGCTTATCTCAGATGTCGCAACCTGACCGGTGAAGGAGTGGAATTGAAACTGTATAATGAGTCCATAGAGCTGTACGAGGACAGACTGCGTGATCTTCAAGGGCAAGAAATACTCACATTTGAGGATATGTTGGAGCCACATACTATGCATGAGGTAGACGAGAATGGTCACCGTAAGCTAATCGGTTATGTGGGCCTGTTGCTAGTGGAGTTTGTGTGCAAGCACAACGCAACTCTGAGAAGCATACGTGATACGAACGATGACAAGGCCATCTTTTTCGGGTTGATTCTGAACAAGACGCTCGCCAGGGAGGTGGATGTGGGTGCCACTCTGGTACCTGCCTTGTCGCACCTGCGTAACCTGATAGCGTATCCATATGAGTTGAGCTCCTTCTGCTACATGATCCCGATGCCGGAATATATGCAGATATATAAAGTGTACATTCGCATTATCAAACCGAACATTATCTTGATTTTGTTACCCCTTGCGGTCATATTCAGCATGCTTCTCACCTACTATGCTCGAGGTGAACGATGGCAGTTCAGCGTGTGGGACATTCTGCTCAACGATCGAACCATTCGCGGTATACTCGGTCAAGCATTCCCCATGCCGTATCAGCCGAAATTACGATTGAAATATATCCTTATGATAATCTGTTTTACAAGCCTCATGGGTAACACTATGTACCAAGCGTTCCTGCAAACTTATTTCACGCATCCGCATAGAGAGGCACGGTTACGTTCCTACGCCGACATCGCTGCGTCGGGTAAAAAAATCATGATACCCCTCCAAGAGTACGAATTGTTGAAGGAGGATCTGGAACCTGTTTCAACCAAATATGATATCTTTGAAATAGCTCCGGATTTTCATGAATATCTTCGGTTTCGTGCGACCTTTAACACCGACTACATTTTTCTCGTTGCTCACCAACGCTGGCTGGTTTTCAACGAACAGCAAAAGCTCTTCGCTGACAAGATATTCTACTACTCCACGGACATGTGCATCATACGATTTGCTGAATTTTCTCTGCCCATCCTCGACAACTCTCGCTACCGCGATGCTCTTAATCGCGTCATCCTCCAAGTACGTGAGTCCGGACTACAGGAACTGTGGATGTCCTGGAGTTTCTACGACATGGTAAGAATTAATAAAACCGGCCTGGATGATCTCAGTAAAGTGGAAGTGTACGGAGACGAATTGAACTTAGAGGATTTATACTTCCTCTGGTGGTTGTATTCGGTGGGAATCGGCTTGTCGGTTATTATGTTCGTATGGGAGAAGATCAGCTGGTGGTGGAGGTGGGACCGGCAGCCAAAACAGACCAGAGAAGCACAGGATAAGAAGAAGAGGAATCGTAATAGGTACTAAAGGACCATAAACAAGTGGAATGGTTTAAAGTAAAGTTGATTAAAGATGACACAGAATAGTTAAGGTTTGTAGATCAAAAGATGAAGTCCATCTAATCGGATATATGTACATCAATTCGTAAGTCGATATTTTAATGTAGTTCAGAATTGATTTTCCATCCACAATTTAAAAAGGAACGGAATGTGTTCTTTTCCTTTCCCTTCCCCAATTAACTCTCCTTAAATCGTCACAGACAATTTTTAAATTATCCTGAATGGTTATTTTTCAAGGGATTGTTTAATTACGAACAATGTTGGCAGCTGTGTTCATGTATTTAAATTGCATGTGGCACGGCTTCAGTTTCTATGGCGTGTTAATTTGTGCTGAACAATCGATACACATCACAATTTCTTTTACATTGCACACAATTTTTAATCTTCAAATTTTTATAAATAATAAATAAAATTTGTTCTCTAAATAAAAGTCAGTAAAGTATATCAAAGCAATTTTATGAAATGTCTTTATATATACCCACGAATAGAACAAGTACCACATAATGCAATTATATTGCACTTCAAGCTTTACCAACTTTAATCCAATGACAATTAAAATGACTTTTCACTATTTCCTCACTGAAAGATTTCTCAAACCTCACCGCCATCACCGGATCAATCTTTGACTATAGTATGGAGTAAAATATGATTAACGTGTTGAGGTTCTGTGAGGACTACCGATAAATATGTAAATCTATCAGTTCATAGATTTAAAACCAATTAAAATATTTGATCTGATGATAAATAATATCGAATAATTGATACGTTTATTTTATATAAGAAAATAGAGCTTTCAGGTATTATGTGGACCAGTTACTATGTTATAGGCCGGAATTGTCAACCCAGACCTATTTTTACTCTGTCGAGATGCTTTTGTAACCATTATGTTGTTCATATTTTAGGTTTTCATTTAACATGACTTGATTTCTGATTAGTTTGAAATAAAATGTGGCCCCTCTTTCGTCCCGAAATTTCAATTCAATTCAAACTACGTAGTGTAATTGAAATTGGACATATTTCTTTTCATGTTTCGCAAAACGGAAACAAGTTTGTGTGATGAATGAATAATAATTAACACGCAAAGCGAATCATGCACACACTATTGAAATGAGGAAAAGTGGCAAAACTATACTTCAGTTCTTCATCAAACTTCGTCATGAGAAAAACTATCCAGGGAATTAGTTGGATTCTGCTGCTCAGTGCTCTCCAGTGGTCATCTTCAGAAGCCAGCAACATATTCACACCAACTCAAGATGAATACAGAACCGAACTTGTAGCAAAAATATTGCAGTTTGTCGAAAGGGTCCAACAAGAGAAACCATTCCAGACCATCGTCATCTTCATGGAGACCATAGAGAAGGAGCAGCTGCTGATGTCCGAGTTGTTGATTCAGCTGCGCCAGGTGTCCTTTGTACCGTTTGTACTGATCAATGATGCCACTAGTTATGAATATCGAAATGAGTTCAACTCAGAAATATTACTTATACGTTGCCTTGCTCCCGACTCAAGAGATCACGAATTATTTAAGGAGTTCACGCCGTTCCCGGTGATTACTAACTTCCGAGTACTCCTCATCTTCGAGGACAGCCGAAGTACCGCTGAAGCTGTTTTTGGGCTCTACTGCCGCAACATGCACGCCCATCAGATAGTCAACATGCTGGCTATAAGTAGTGACTTTGTCACCTCAAAAGCTTATCTCAGATGTCGCAACCTGACCGGTGAAGGAGTGGAATTGAAACTGTATAATGAGTCCATAGAGTTGTACGAGGACCGATTGCGCGATCTGCAAGGGAAAGAAATACTCACATTTGAGGATATGTTGGAGCCACAAACCATGCATGAGGTAGATGAGAATGGTCACCGTCATCTAATCGGTTATGTGGGCCTGTTGCTAGTGGAGTTTGTGCGTAAGCACAACGCAACTCTGAGGAGCATTCGGGATACGAACGACGACAAGGCCATCTTCTACGGTGTGATTCTGAATAAGACGTTCGCCGGGGAGTTGGATGTGGGTGTCACTCTGATGCCTGTCTTGCCACAGATCTTGCACGTGTTGACGTATCCGTATGAGTTGGGGTCCTTCTGCTACATGATCCCGATGCCGGCATATATGCAGATATATAAAGTATACATTCGCATTATCAAGCCGTACATTATCTTGATATTGTTACCCCTTGCGGTCGTATTCAGCATGCTTCTCACCTACTATGCTCGAGGTGAACGATGGCAGTTCAGCGTGTGGGACATTCTGCTCAACGATCGAAGCATTCGCGGTATACTCGGTCAAGCATTCCCCATGCCGTATCAGCCGAAATTACGATTGAAATATATCCTTATGATAATCTGCTTTACAAGCCTCATGGTTAGTACCATGTACCAGGCATTCCTGCAAACTTATCTCACGCACCCGCCAAGGGAAGCCCGGCTACGTTCCCTCGAAGACATCGCTGCGTCGGGTAAAAAAATCATGATACCCCTCCAAGAATACGAATTGCTGAATGGCTATCTGGAATTTGGCGAAATCGACAATGACCTCTATGAATTAGTTCAGGATTTTAATGAATATAATTTGCTTCGTCAGACGCTCAACACCGATTACGTTTTTCCCGTTTCTTATCAACGCTGGCTGGTTTTTAAGGAGCAGCAACAGCTCTTCGCTAACAAGATATTCTTCTACTCCACAGACATTTGCTCTATGCGATTTGGGGAGATGTCTCTACCCATCCTCAAGAACTCTCGTTACCGCGATGCTCTTAATCTCGTCATCCTCCAGCTACGTGATTCCGGACTACAGGAACTGTGGATGTCCTGGAGTTTCTACGACATGGTAAGAATAAAAAAAACCAGCCTGCAGGATCTCAGTAAAGTGGAAGTAAAAGGAGGCGAATTGAACTTAGAGGATTTATACTTCCTCTGGTGGTTGTATTCGGTGGGAATCGGGTTGTCGGTTATTATGTTCGTATGGGAGAAAATCAGCTGGTGGTGGAGGTGGGAGCGGCAGCCCAAACAGTCCAGAAAAGCACAGGATAAGAAGAAGAGGAATCGTAATAGGTACTAAAGGACGATAAAGAAGTGAAGTGATTTAAAGTAAAGTTGATTAAAGATGACACAGAATAGTTACGGTTTGTAGATCAAAAGTTGAAGTCTATCTGAATGCATATATATTTATGGTGGTAATTAATCCATATTGAACTGTAGTTCAGCTTTATATTATTATCTGCTTTACAAATTTTAATTACCCTCAAAGGATCGAGGTGTCTGTTAACGACTAAGTTGCCTTTACATATTGGTCATTAACAATGTTGACAGCTGTGTTCATGTATTTAAATTGTATGTTGCACGGCTTCATTTTGTATGGCGTGTTAATTTGTGGTGAACAATCGATATACTTCACACTTTATATCACATAAAACAAAATTTGTTAATCTTCAATATAATATAAATAATAAATAAAAGTTTTCTCTTTAAAGTAAGTAAAATGTATCAAAGCAATTTTAATAAATGTCGTTATATATACACAAACATATTGGGTTGAATCAATACACATGCTAAGTAATGCAATTATATTGTAATTCAATTATGTTTGAACTCATCTTATCACGGGCCAAAATCGTATCGATTTTTGGGACAGTTTTCATTTCGGGTTTCTCCCCTCAAATGGTTTCTTCCACTTTACGCAATTCAATTTCCAACCATAAGAGTCTCTGTTGTATTATAATAAGTATCGCCATATTTCATTTGAGGAGCCCCAATAAAGATTTTAGATTTTATCGGTGTTAGAAAAGAAGTCGTCTTGATTAATGACATCAGCCTCAGCACTATAATCATTATTCAATTAACAAGCTTTTCGATTTTATCCTTTGGCTTCTATGATATCTTTAAAAACGAACGACAGCTTTTAGATTCTCTCAAATGTACGCTTTCTAGTCAAGTGAGTGGTAACATGGTAACAACTCGCGTCAAACTATTGTGTGTCATAAAATTATCACTCCTTCTGGTGATGATTCCATGTGCTGCTTTGAATCCTCGTCTCTTGTTGCCAAATGACTCGATGGAGCATCAACATTTCCTTAAGCTGTTGCAGCAAATAAAGCTTCAGCGTGATTTTCAAACTATTTTTGTGCTCAGGCAACACAAGGACGACTGCGATTCTCAACTGTATCTGAAGGAGGAAGCTACACCAGTACTATTGTTGGGATCCGATCAGGGAGCCTATCTGAAGAGTAGCTTCAACAGCGAACTGTTGGTAGTCGTGTGTCTGAGCAATTCTGTGAATGAAGGACTCATTGAAAAGCTGGCTGAGAATCTGCATCGCATGCGTAACTCGCGGGTGCTGTTCATGTGGAAGCAGAGCAGTGTGACCCAGCCCAATCACATGCAAGCCATTCGACACATCGTGCAGCTCTGTCAGAAGCATGAAATGCAACGTTTTGCTATTTTTTTCCGAGATTTCTCCAGTACACTCTCATACTATAGCCATCAACAGTTCCCCCAGGTGATGGTTGTCCGCCGAAGTCTCGCTCATCCGACGTGTGACATATTTCCCGTGATGGCGAAGAATATCTACGGCCAGAAGATATTCACTGCTACCGATTGGATTGAGCCGCGCTTCATGCGGTACTTTGATGCAAGCGGCAAGGAGCACATCACCGGTTACTTGGCCAAGTTGGTGCTCACTTTTGCCAAGAAAGTGAACGCAACGCTGCATTTTCCGCCGCTCAACAGAACCGTGTTCAACTATCTGGATCTGTTGCAACTGACGCGAAACAAAACCATCGCGTTCGCTGCCAGTTTGTCTTCTCCGAAGATGGAAGTGAACCCCGAGGAGTACACGTACCCAGTGGAGATCACTGCGTGGCGCCCAATGTTGCCAATGCCACCGCAATTGAAAGCTCAAGAGATCTACTTCCACATCATTGATCGGGACGCGATACTCCTCATTGCAGTTATAGTGGTGACGCTCTCTGCATTGACTACCGCTTTCTCGCCGCACTGGTCTCAGGACAAGGCACATTCGCATAAATGGCTGCAACTGCTGATTAATAGTCAATCGTTGCGTGCCATGTTGGGCCAGGGATTTTCTCTGTCCTCGCACTACACCTGCAAGCACCGTTTCAGCATGTTGCTGCTGCTCTTCGCCGGCTTCATGGTCAGCAACATGTACAGCGCTTACCTAAGCAGCAACCTGACTCATCTTCCCTACTTGCACGCCATCTCCAGCTTCGATGATCTGCTGCTCTCATCGCGGAAGATTATGATAACCGAAGCTCAGCAGCAGTATCTCAGATTTACCAAAGGCGAGTCCTTTTGGCAGAGATACGAAAGCTGTTTTGTCATAGAGACGCCCGTGACCGTCGACCACATGCGAGGCCGTCTGAATACCTCCTTTGGATACAGCGTCCTCTCGTCCTTGTGGTCTGTTATTGAACAGCAGCAGCAGTACTACGGCAGGCGGCTCTTTCGCCTCTCCCCCCACATGTACTTCGATGAGTACTATTTGGCTGCGATGCCCATACGCGAGAACTCCTTCTTCAGAGACGAGTTGAACCTGTTCATCTCCCAGGTGATGTCCTCCGGCTTGATGTCGTACTGGAAATCCATGACATTCATAGACATGCTGAAGGCCGGAAGGGTGTCGATGACAGTCAGAAGTGAGGCTCACGTGCGTGGCCCGATGCGTCCGGCGGATCTGTATTGGATCTGCGTGGGGTTTCTGCTGGCACAGTTAACGACAGTGCTTGTATTTGGCGTGGAGCTGTTGGTGTTTAAGTGGCGCAAGAGATGTGCTTCCAGACGAGGCCAGCAACACAGTGAAACGCGGAGACTACATTAATTACAGTTAGTTTTTATAGTTAGTTGATAAGTAGTTGGGTCCAAAATAAACTGCATATTAATTTATATCGAAGCGATGACTGTTCAAAATGAGAAATGGTTGTATGGGAGACACCAACTGTTGTCACTCATAAACTTCACCTCAAACTTTACTTGGTTTCAGCTGCTTCCACCACCTACAACAATAACTCGTAACATAATTAGGGGTTCTTTTCCAATGAAGGTGAAGGGTGAAGCCAATGCACAAAACATAAGCAACGTTTGACCAGGAACGAAGTGTGGAATTGTAAAGAATCCTAAAAGCACTCAATTCTCAGTGTTGCTTAGTTTGTGTATGCTACCAGCTGATGTTTGCTTACAAAATCTCACGTTTTATTAGGTTTATACACAAACTTTGAGTAAAATGTTTCGCCGGCTTGCTCAGTCTTGTTTCTTCCATACTCAGTTTGAGATACACGAAAGTAGTTTGGGAAAATCGCGTCTATAGTAACTAATATCATATAGAATATAAATAAATTTAATTGGATTAAGTTTAATGACAGTGACAGTTAACAACAAGTTTTGATAAAAGAGATTTTCAGCTCTACTTCCCATATTTGGAGTAAATACTCGATTGGCGAAGTCATTAAGACGTTTAATTATCACAGACACTGTTGACATTTATCAACATTCTCCATCAATAATATATCCATGATTAATTACCATGCTACAAGGTTTGTTAAACGTTTCATTAGCGATATGAACATAAATAATTTACTACTCATTTGCGAATAGTTTATTAGTGTCCACCATCGCATAAAATGCTCGTGACTGGAGTGCTCATTGTGACAACAATACTGAACATAGCCAGTACCACGTTACTTCCACTTCCTCCTCAAAGTGTGACTTCCCAGCAAGATGAATTCGCGGAAATTTTGCAGTCCATAAAAGAACAGAGAAATTTTGAATCTTTACTCATTTTAAGGCGACAGGAAGCCGACTGTTTTGTACCACTTCATAACCTCTTCCCAGAGGTACCCAAGTTCGTGCTGACACCCGCTGAAACTATTGCATTGAAGCACTCTTTTAATAGTGAACTCATAGCATTGGTTTGCATGAAATCCGCTTACGATGACGGCATTTTGAAAGCTTTGTCGAGGAATTTGTTTCATATG
This sequence comes from Myopa testacea, assembly GCA_949629155.1. Taxonomy (NCBI): domain Eukaryota; kingdom Metazoa; phylum Arthropoda; class Insecta; order Diptera; family Conopidae; genus Myopa; species Myopa testacea. The sequence goes on from OX451346.1 coordinate 61,151,468, forward strand.
CGTCAAAACCGTGTAATTTTCTTGCTTTCGGGTTTCTCGAATGTCACCGCCATCACCAGGCCCATCTTCGAGTATAGTCTGAAGCAGAATATGATAAACGTGTTGAGTTTCTACGAGGACTACCAGAAGACCAGAGTGTATCACCGCTTGAGGCCGTTTCCAGAACTCCAGTTGGATGAGTTGGTCGTGAAGAGCGTCGGACCTGCAGAACCCGTATTTCCTCGCCAGTGGCGCAACATGTACGGTAAATCGGTGATGACCCTGCCTGATCAGATCGAACCACGCTCCTTCCTTTACGTGGACCGCACGGGTAGACAAAAGCTCAGTGGATACGTGAGCAAACTGGTCATGCTCTTCGCCAACAAATACAATGCCACGCTACGCTACTTGCACAGACTAAAAATGGGCGAGTCCATTCATATGACGGAACTGCGCAGGTCCACACTCAACAACACGCTGGATCTGGGCATCAGTCTAACCGTGGCGGGGAAGATCCATGACGACTTCTTGAGCCTCTCCTACCCTGTGGAGTTGGGCAAGTGGATGATAATGGTGCCCACTGCCGACGAGCTGGCCACCTCTGATATATACTTTGTCATAATGGGTCGTGAACTTGTGCCGTTGCTACTGCTGCTAGCCCTCTGCTTCTCCGCGCTGCACGCTTCGGTTGGCTGCAGAGAGCAGAGTCGATTCAACCTACTGGATCTATTTCTCAATGCCGAGGTTTTTCGTGGGATCCTAGGGCAATCTGCCGACTGGCGTCCTTCCCCGAGGTTCCTTCTTAAGTTCTTGTATTTCTTCATCTTCTTGTCTGGCCTCATATTCAGCACCACGTACGGAACGCACCTGCAGACGCTACTCACTTCACGACCGACCAGGAGCGAAGTCTCGAGTGTAGCCGATATACGCGCCAATAATCTAAAGATTATGATAGGCGACTCAGAACAGCGCATGCTTAGCAGGGTCTCCGAACCGGAGTTCATGGAGAGCATTGCGAGCTCCTCTGAAATCGTGCCCTACCTGAAGTTCCTCGACTTCCGGCGCAAAATGGACACATCATACGCGTATCCGGTGACCACTTCGCTGTGGCCCATCTTGGATCTGCAGCAGAAGTTTTACAGTCGCAAGATCTTTCACATTCCCGAACCGCTGACTTTCGCCGAGTTGATGTTTGCGATTCCGCTGCAGTTGAACTCCGTTCACAAGGAACCGCTGGATGTCCTGGTTCATCAGGTGCACGAAGCCGGCCTCAATCAGTACTGGTACACGTTGACATTCTTCGAAATGGTGCAGGCGGGTTTCGTCTCCTTCAATGATATCAATCACAAGTCTCGGGTGGATCCCATCAGGGTGAATGACCTGCGGTGGGTGTGGCTGCTGCTGCTGGTGGGTTGGATGCTTGCCGTAATCAGTTACTTTGGGGAAGCACTGATCCACTTTTGGCTCACACGTTATCAGGGATGCCGAAGAAATGAGCGACTGAAACGAAGCTTCGTATTTCGTTGCAACGAATTACACGGAACGAGTTTGTATAATAGAAGAAAAATAAATCAAATACTTGGGTAATTCATGTACACTGTATCATTTCTTACCGTTTATAAAAATTATGTAACCAAATAAAGTTAAGAAAAGCTCCAAAAAGTGTCTCGTTTCTTTTCCTGCTTCGATTAAAAATTTTGTATGACTTCCTTGTGCCGTTCAGTCACCATGAACCGTGTACTTGATCTACAAAAGCTGCCGCTCTTGAAAATCCTGCTTCTCGAGATCATGACAGGAGTCCGTGATTCGATTTCGTTTCGTAGTCCACGAAAAACCAGACTAACAAAAAATGCGTCTGTAATCGAATTGAGTTTTCATTTATTTCGGACTTGTAATGTCATTTGTTGTTGTTGCCGTTACCGTTGATTTTATTTTATTTATTATGTTATTTTTTTGCTCTTTTCGAACGCCAGCCAAAGCGAAAGTTTTCATGATTATTACGTTATTTTGGAGCCGTCGTCTGGTGGCGATTTCTTGGTGACTTCGAGCCAACAAACTGAGTGTTAAAGCGGACCAAATTTAATAGTGTAACAATTACAACAACAACAAATGCAACACAAGCAACATCGATGAAAGACGCAACGCATGTCAGATAGCAACGCATATCGGACAACAACTACGTCAACAGCAACACCAACAACAACAACAACAACAAATGACACGCTGCTCAGTGTTGTTGCATGTGTCTTTCTTTTCTTTTCTGTTTGTTGTTGTTGTTGTTGTTGTTTTCAGTTCATTGAAATTACATTGAATGATGAGTTATTAGTCAACAACATCAACAACAAAAACATCATTAATTTAATAGTGTTAAATGTGTTGTGCGATGTTGTGCTTTTCTTCTTTCATTGATTTCATTTGATTACAACAACAATGACAGCAACAACAAAAACAACAACCACAACAACAACAACAACAAAAACAACGGTAACATTATGAAAAAAGCAACAAGTGTGGAAAAATTACATGTTTTTTCATGCTAAAAAGGAAATGTTTTATCGTTTTAATTTCGATTTCATTTTAGGTTTTCAATTTAAAAAATTTCGATGGGTTTGTTTCTTTTTTGTATTCTTTTCTTTTTCTTTTCACTTTCTTACCATCAGGTTTTTCACACAATCAGAGTATCTCGAGTTGACTCCGTACTTGACACTGAATCAGAGATTTCGGTCCTCGCCTGAGTGTCTCTTGGCTTTTAATTTGTATCGTTATCAGTTTTGTTGTTTTTGGTTTCGATGAATTAAGTTCAATTTTAAGTTGAATTTTTATGGTGTTTGCTTTGTGATTTGATTTTTATTCTGTTATAACTAACATTTGATGCAACTTGAGTTTTAATCAACTGAAATGTTATGTTTTATAAAGTATACTATAAATCAACGTCTTCGGAGTTTTCATAAGACTAAAATTCAATGAAAACCTGATTTAATTTTAATATAAATTGATTTTAATTAATTCAAATTAAAAGATAAACTAAACCTTTATAGAAATCTTAGAAAGAGCAGCTTTTGATCAAATAAAAAAGAAATAATAATAAACAAAAAATATTATAAATAAAGCAAAAAATACAAAACGAAAAATCAAAAGGTTTCATAAATATTATTAATAAAAAACTTGAAATTAAAATTAAATTAATAAAAAAAAGGTTCCAAGATTCATAAAGAGAAAAAAGTATGAAGAAAATTATAAAAGATGGAAAAGAAAAAAAAAACAATAAAAACTAAGAAATGAGATGATATTAAAAATGAATTTTTGTTTTATTTCTGGTGTATAGTATGACTTTTTATTTAATCTTTTAACACAAAGAGAGTTTGTTGCTTAAGTCTTTCATTTCAACCTCCGTTTATTATGACTGCTAAGAAATTTAAAATAAAGCAACAAAAAAAGAAAACCTAAAAACCAAAAAAAGGAAAAAATATATAAAAATATATTAAATAAGAAAACATTTAAAAAATAAATAAATAGTAACCCAAATAAATTAGAAAAGAGCAAAAATAAAATCATAACTTAAATTAATGATTATCAAGCATTTAATTGAAGTAAATGCCAGAGGAAGCACAACAAAAGCAACAGCGGCGGCGAATCAATGAGATAATTTCCAAAAAATTGGAATTAAATCAACTTTGGTCAACATTAAAACATCGACGAGCGAAGACGATGCGACAAACGTCATGATGTATCGTGAATGCAGTCACTGACAACAGAGAGAGAGAGAGAGAGAGCGATAGAGAGAGACGAAGGTAAAAGAGACGGAGACTAAGGCTGCTCTTCTGCTTTGGGACCACTTTTATTTGGCGACAGCAGAGCAGAGCAGCGTCTCTGCAGCTTGTGACACACGATCGCATGAAACACGCACACTCTGATAGACACACACACACGTATACACACCTACACACACTCAATTATCTGTGGCTGCGATGAGCAAGCGTCACAAATTCGCAGTCTCAGCGCCCCGGCCCAGCAACACTTCGGTTAGTTTTTTACTGCTTTCGATGGTGTCTTTTTTCATCTTTTGGACACTCTTTTAGCCCGTCTTTGGGGCCCGTCTTTAAGTTCGTCTGCTTCTTTCACTGACTTGGCTGAATTTTCGACTCCAGCGGATTCAGTTTAATTTTAGCGGCAACGTCGTTCGGTCGTCTGCAAGAAAGTCGCGCGCGATTTTGCATGAATGCGTTTTGCATTTAAAACTGCTGCTTTGAAGGATATTTTAAAGGAAATCGAATAATAATAATATTGGTGCTGATGTTGCAAAAGTGAGCTCCGTGAATTTTTTGGGGAAATAAGTTGAACCAATATTGTTGTTTTTGTTTTTATCGTCATTTTGTGATTATTTTACACTGAGTGCTGATGTGTGACATTTATGAAAAAAGTGAAACTTGCTACTTTAAAACGCTCACCAATAAATCACTTAAAGATAATTTTAAACGCTTTGATGTTTAAGTGAAAATTAATTGAAACAGTGCATTTCAATTTTATTAATTTTAATGCTAAATTTTGATTTGATTTATGTTTTTCATGATAATTTTATATTCTTTTATTATAATTTTTTCTCTTTTGTTTTCCTATTAATATTTCATTTTTAATTTTAATTCATTTTAATGTACTAATATTTCTGTATTATTATATTCCTTACTTTTATATTAACACATTTTTATTGCCTTTCTTTTAATAACTATCTTGTAGCTTCTTTATTTGTTTTATTTTCTTCTGTAATATTTTATTTTAAGAGCATTAATTACAATGTCACCTTTTATTTCAAATTTTCTTCAATATTTTTATTAAATTTATTTTAATTATTTGTATTTTTATCCTAGTTTAACTTTTTTGTTTCACTACTTTTTTATTATTGTTTTTGGTTTATTTCTTTGTTTTTTAAAAAAGTTTTATTTTATAAACTTTTTAGTTGAATTTCTTCATTGAATTTTGGATTAAAAAAACATCAATCAACCACAGCAACAAAAACAACATGCGGATTATAAATTTGTTGGTAAGCTGAACTTTTTCATTAATTAATAGTTATTTAAATTAAAATATTTATTAAATATATCGGATTATATGTCTTCAAATTGAATGTTTTTCAACAGCATTTCATAACTCTTACTTATATTGGTTTAAAAAACGTTTGCTGGAATGCACAAAAGACTTAAGCAAGAAACTTGTAGATTTGCTGTGAGTTTCATTTCTTAAGTCTTTTCAACATAGTTTAAAGGAACGAATAAAAAATCACTTAAAAATCAAGTTTAATAGTATTTTTAAAGTATTATTAAGAAATTTAATACAATTAATATTTATTATTATTGAAAATATTGTTAAATTATAGTTTTCTTTCAAGTGCAAATTAAATTTCTTTATTTTTGAAGTTAACAAAAAACGTTAACATTTTTTTATGGGTGAAAAATACAATGAAAGTTTTAATGGAAAAACTTTTAACTGTGAAATGAGACAAAAATAAAAAAATAATTAAATTTAAATGAATTACTTGACACTTTGTCAATTTCACGGATTAATATTTATAAGAAAAAACCAAAGAATCATCATCACAAAGTAATAATACCCATAAAAAAAAGAAGTAATAAAGAAGGAAAACTTTTAAATAATAAAAACTAACAACAGAAATATTTTATGTTAAAAAAACACATGCGAAAGGTGAAAAGAAAGAAAGGCTGAAAAAAGAGTACAACTCATGATAAAAATTCCAAAATGCAACAACAACAGTTTCAATAACTTTCTACGCATGCTTTTTCATTCATTGTTTCGCGTCGCGGCAGGTTTTGCATTTTAAACGATCCGGAGCTAAAACAACAATAAATATTTTGAGAATAAAAATCATAAAAAAAACGGCGATCACGATTTCGAGCAGGTGAATGAAGTGTATTAAAAAAAGAACAACAAAAGGGCGAAAGAAGGAGAAAAAATAACAAAAGACGGAAAGAAAAACAGGAAAAAGAAGAGAAAAAAACAAGAAAAAGCAAACATGAAGGAATACAAGAAGGAAAGAAAAAGAAAGAGAACCAGAATTAAAAACAGAGAAAGAAAACCATGAAAAAGTAGAGAAAGAAAACGCATAGCAGTCGAAGAAGAGGAAGAAAAGTGAAATGGCACGTGCAACTATTTAATTTCTCTCTTTTTTTAGCAAAACTATTTTTCAGAGTCCAAAGAAACCGCGTCTGGAGTCCCCATTTTTTGTTCTTTCTTTTTTCTTTTCTTTTTTTTTTGAGCTGAAAAAAGGTGGGGGCAAAAACAACAACAACAACACACAACATTTATGACGACCGATTGTGCGGCATGCAATCGGAATTCAGTTCATGGAGGAAAAGAAATAAATTACAACCACAACAACAGACACAACAACAACATCACTAACAACAATAATAATAAAAATAATACTACAAATAATAATAATTATAATAACAATCATAATAATTATTATATTAATAATAATAGTGAAAATAACAGTAAACAATTGAGCACACCAATTACAACAACAACAACAACAACTACTGCTAGTTTAATAGACAAACTTCATGTTTTTTCTTGTACTGGTAACTGTAACTGTAACTGTAAAACATACAAGTAAGAAATCCAAACTTATTGAATTTTTAATTTACTTGAGTTTGCTGTTGTTGTTGATTTGTTTTTTTTTTGTTGTTGTTGCTTCCGTTTTTGGTTGGGTGGCTTAATTTTTGGTAATCGAAAGTGTTGCTTCTTCTTCTTCGCCTCGTCATTTTGTTTTTGTTTTTAATAATTTAGAAAACTTTTTTAAGAAAATATTAGAAATCATGTTTAATGAGGTCGGTTTTTTTTATGAATGCATTCAATTATTTTTTGTTGTTTTTAATGTTTGTTATTCTTTTCACACTGTTGAGCCATTAAAAATGTTCTCAAAGAGTGAAATAATAGTCAAGTGAAAATGGTTTCGATTAATTTTAGTATTTTTCTCAACCTGTTTCTCTGCCTGTTGCAATTGTTGTCCTATCCTCATCCCCTTCGCTTTACCATCCCCCTTCTTTACCCACATCGATCCTTTCACTGCGAATTTCGTAAGAAAGACACAACAACCTGGCTACAATTTGTTGCTATTATTTTTCGGTTACTGAGCGATTCATCTTCATTGCTTCTCTCGCTTTTATTAGCTTCGGTCACAATCATGTACAAGATAAGAAACCGTTAATAAAAAATTCAAAACTTATTCGACACTCAAACAACAACAACAGCAACAATTATAATTAACAGACCCATAACAATGACAACAACTACAACATCATCATCATCATCTTGCAGCTGGTTTGAAGTGAACGTACCCGATGTGCATCACGTCGACAGGTTTTTGCAATCTTTTTATTTTTTGCATCATCCCGTCGTTGTTGTGGTTCCTCCTCCTTCTTCCCCCTCCTCTTCTCCCCTCCTACTCCTCTTCCTACTCTTGAAAAACAAGCCGCCCCAATCGATGGCATCATATTTTTTATGGTCTGGTCTTCTTTTTCTTCTTTTACTTCAGTTTCTTCACGCCTGCATCTTCTTCTTGTTGTTTATTTGTATCTCCATCTTTGTCTGTTTATTTATTTTATTCTTCTTATTTGCATATTCAGCTTCTTTATCTTTACACTTTCTTTTAATGCTCCTTTTTTCTTGATGTTTTATGCTTCGCCTTTTTGTGATTTTTCGTCTTCTTTTCGTCTTTATTTTTTTCTTTTTCTTCTTTTTCTTCTTCTTCTTCTTCTTCTTCTTCTTCCTCGTCTTTGTCTTCATCTTCTTCTTGTGTCTCTTCTTCCCCTTCGGCTAAACAACTGTTACGCGATTTTTCCCAGTATTTTTTCGCTTTTTTACAGTACTAATTTCTTGTTATTATTGTATTTGTTGGTGTTGTATTTGTTGTTGTTATTATAGTGGCAAGTAACAAGTCTGCTTTTTTGTTGTTGTTATTATTATAATCACAGTACTGGTCATTGTTGTTGTTATTTAAATATTGCATAAACATGTTTTTTTCCTAAAACATGCAGCAATCGTGGCTAAAACTGTATAAAAAAATAAAAACAATATCAATTTATAAAAAAAATTAATTAATTAAAAAATAAAATCCAAAGAAAGCTTAATTTACAGAATATTAATTTATTTGGACATCAATTTTGTGGGTTTTGAAGCGAAAATGAATAATGAAATATTTTCCAATATTTATATGATGAATTAATGATGTTAATGAAGCTGATGATGACGCTGTTAATGAAGCTAATGATGACGATGTTAATGATGCTAATGATGATGATCTTAATGAAGCTAATGATGATGACATCGTTGAAGTTAATGATGATAATGATGTTGATGGTTTGTGAAGCTGTTGAGGACTCTGTTGTTGTTTCTTCTGCTATTTCGTCTGTGTTTTTGTTGTGGTTGTTATTTGGTTCAAAAGTCTCACCCACAAATTAAAAAATGTATCACAATTTTATTAGACTTGGTTCCATTTTATTGTCTTTTAATCTGAACAAAATTAATACTCAAAAAATTATGCATTCGCAGCTGCAATAAACACGATCTTGCAAGTTTTTTATTCTTGGGAGGGGAATAAATTAAAAACTGTGCCAATTTTAATACAAAATTAATTCTAAGAAAGCCGCTTAACATGATTTCAGTCACACGCTGCTGCTGCTCACACGCTGCAAATAATAAAAAGCAATCAAGAAGCAATGAAATCCAATCAAATGCAATGAAATAGAAAAAACCCCAACGCAATGATATAAAATACAATAAAACAAATTTGTTTCCCTTTTTAAATAAAGTTTTTTTGAAAGCCGTTTCGTTTCTTTTCATTAGCTTCTTTACAGGCGAATAACAACAACAACAGCAATGAGATAAATCATAGAATACAACTACTGATTATATAAACTGTTGTTAAGCAAGGTGTCTCTATTAAAATATCAAAAAAAAAGAAGCTTAAACCGAAAATGCACCGAAAAACGAATACACACGAAAGACTTAAGGCACGAACGCGTTCATCTTCAGTCGCCTTCACTTCGACTCGTTGCTTGTTATTTCGGCGTCGAGTTTGTCGCTTGAGTCTTTCAAAGACGTTTTTTTGCGGTTTTAATTGATGTTAATTTTTGACCTGCTTTAAAATTATTTAATGTTTTTTTTCATAACATTTTTTATTGCTGTTGTTATTGCTGCTTTTTTTATTGACGTTTTATGACTGACTTTTTATTAAATTATTTGTTGTCCTGTTGACATTTGAGCTGAAGATTTTTTCCCCGGAATCCATAATAATGCCACTCCTACAAAAATACACAAGAAAACCAAAGTTAGTGCCAAAAAACTGTACTCGACTCTCTGTGTATCTCCCAGAAAATGATTTCCTGTATTGATTTCAACAAAAGTTTCATCCTTTCAACGTTTTATGCACTCAATAAAATCCTCTGTAAGTCAACGTTTCGCGGGGGAGGATGGAAAAAATGCAGTCAGTAGCACACCCCATCAATTGTGACCCGCTGCTGACCAGACAAACAACTTTCACAACAACAACAACAATACCATCAACGGATTTAATAACAAAACACAACAAAATAATAAGCAGCAACATCATCAACATAGCAACATCGAACAAAACTCGAAGAAAGGAAGTAAAAATGTTGTTGCTGTTGAAAAACATCACCACCAGCAACAACAACAACAACTGCAAAACTACTAACATTTAAAACAATAGCAACAAGATTTAAAAAACCCAACAACAACAATAATAGACCAACAGCAACAACATTAGACCAACAACAGCATTAAAACAACAACAACTAAAATTGTTTCTACCAACAACGGCACCAAAGCATTGAATCACTTTTTAGTTACCAGAAAAGAGAGAGAAAGAAAGAATGGCAGTTATTCAAAAATATAATTAAAGGAAATTGTGAATTATTTTAAGTATATGAAGAAAACAAGATTACTTAAAATATGCATGAAAAATATGGGTGATTAAAGTAACGAGACGGAAAAAACTCGGAAAAAATATGGGAAAAAAATGAAAAAACAAAAATAATAAAAGAGAAAAACATTAGATTTTAAAGCATGAAAAACCTGCTGCAGGAGAAAATGTAGAAAAGATTCAAATCTCTGATGAAGTCAATCGTTATGAGTAACGCGCTGTTATGCAATCCATCAACTGAGAGAGAGAACTAAAGAAGTATAGGGACCTGTACAGTCCTGTATAGTCCTCTATAGTTTTGTAGAGTTGTTTAGATTGCTTTAAATAACAAAAAGTATGGGTTATCCACCTGTTATTCTGTCTGCTATCCACACACACTACAGAACTCTAGAAATATAAAGAAAAAATAAAGAAATGATAATGAAAGTGAAATTGAATGAAAGCGAAATCAGAAGATGGGAGTAAAAAAAATAAGAAAAATAAGATAACCATGAAAACCGGAATCTACAAATAATCACAACAACAACAAGGAATTAAGTAAAAACTCATCATGAAAACGAAAGCCACGCAGCGAGAATCACCAATAAAGAGAAAAACGAAGAAATAAAACAACAACAACAAGACCCCATCATCATCATCATCATCATTATCAATAACAACAAAAACAACAACAACAAGGTTGGAACAAGTTTTCTTCTGTAACCGCGGCGAGTAAAAAACGAAAAAAAGTCGAAATTAAAAACATGAGGATGAGGTAAAAAAATGTCAGCCGCGGGAGGGGTAAAAAGAGAGATAAAAGAAGCAAGAAGCAGACGATAAGAAAAAACATTCCATTGCAAAAAAGTGAGTGGAAAGTGTGGAATCTTCTGCTTCTTCTTCTTTGTGGATTCTTCTGCTTCTTCTTCTTTTAAACGATTTCCACGCTTGAAGCACGACGTAGCAAGTGAAGTCAGCTGATTTTAGAGTTGTTGTTGTTGTTGTTACTGTAATTTAATCAATGTTGCTTTTATTATCATTATTACCATTGTTGTTGTTTAAACGTTTATCGACTTGATTAACTTCCTCTTTTGATTGCATTAAAAAGTTCTTTAAAAAGTTGTCATAAATTTAAACGATGAATAATTTTGTAAATTGTAAAAATTTAATTGATCAATAAATCAATCGATTTCTTTTAGTAGACAATCGAGAAGCTGGCAGCAACTCAAACCGAATTGCAAACAAATCAAGTAAAATAACAATAAAAACCCAACACGAAAACCAGTGAAAACAACAATAAAACATGAGAGAAGGTTTAAATAATAGTTCAGTACTACAACAACAACAGCTGCCAGTAAACCACGCAAAACGAAAACAATTTATTTGCCATTTAAATACGATTTTTATGCAAATTTCGTGCATTTGTAAATACTTCAGTTGCAAATATGATGTGTTTACGTCGTGCACAGTTGTTGTTGTTATTGTTTATTAATGCCACTCGTTGCCACTGCGCTTAAAGTGTACAAATATTGTTACCCCAGCAACAAATAAACACAAACATCAGTGTTTTTTTTTTGTTTGCAATGCATTCGAAAATTCATCATTTTAGATTATTTAAAATGTTTACAAGTTTTCCTTTTATTTTTCTGAATGTGTACGTTTAAAATTTATTTACGTATTTATATTTCAAGCGTAAAACCGTGAAACGTTGAAACCCAACAAAAGACTTAAGCAACAAACTTGAAGTGATTTTTCACTTTACAATAAAACAAAAAAACACTTGAATGGATAAACAATGATAATAAATATCGTTACACTTACTATATGATGAACTTAAATAGTTTTTAAGAATTATACAACAACAAAAACATCAGTGATACGAACAAAAAGTTGTTAAGAGCAGCAATAATAACAACAACAAAGTCAAGTATAACAACTAATAAATAATAACAACAAATAACAACTCCAAATTCCAAAATATTCATTATTAAAGTGATCTAATTTTTTGGCACGTTTTTCCGTGAAAAACTGTATTTATTCATCACTAGTTTTTGATAGTCTTTTTTTGTGGTCTTTCTTTGCATTGATTTGTTAACCTTCACTTTTGGCATCTTTATTTTAAATCTTGTTGTTTGCATTAAAACGGCTTGAATATTTGTTTCTGTAGACTTTTTGTTAAAACCACGAATGAAATTCATTTTTAAAACTTCGGAAATTTATTTTGCTTTATTATATTTGTTGTTGTTGGAATTCTTCTTGAAAAATTGGGTCAATCGTCTTCAATCGTGGAAACCTTCACAGCTTTTAATTTATGCAAATTTTATTAGCAATGATTATGGTCGAACCGATATAGGTAACAACAACAACAACAAACAACAGCACAAACAACAACAAAAACAACATAACAGCTACCACGCCACCATTTAAAGCAACAACAACGGCAGAAGCTTACTTTTTTTGGGGATTTTTTTGGAACTTCCTGTTAGGTTTCACTTTCTTCGAAGCCATAATTTTTAAAAAGAAAAATTTTAAAGAGAAAAGAAAGCAATTTATGACAAGACACACAAATGATGGCACTGCAAGAAGAGAGCAACAAAAGAGTGGGAGAGAGCAAGAGAGAGGCTTTCATTTCTCATTTCTTTTGATTTAATAGTAATTTATTCACTTTCTTCTTAAGTTTTACTAGATTATTATTCAATCTACTCAATAATAATTTTATTTTTAATCTCAGCTGAAGAATAATCAACGGATTTCTAACATTTATTAAAATATGATTATAAAACTCACCACCTTCGCTTCTTCTTCTTCGTCTTCTTCCAGTTGTTTGGACTCTCGGTGTCCCTGGCAGCAGCAGCGCTCTCAAAAACCGCCACCAACAAACAGCAGAACGTGAAAAAGAGCGAAGATGTGAAGAAATCCTCTCCGGCTCCGCAGATTCTCGCGAAAACACTCGCCACCAGCAGCAGCAAAGCGAAGCCAACAACAACGAAAGCCAGCAATCGTCAGTCGAAGGATCTGAAGGAGTCACCTCGCGTAGCTGCCGACAAGCGGGGCAAACGAACGCTGTACGACTTCGGAAACGCGGGCGGGTTACGCGGGTACCCGAATGCGGCCAGCAGACGCAGCGACTACGAGGGCGGCGGGGGGCGTGCCTTCTACCCGGACAGCAGCGCCTTCTACAGCGGGCAAAACATTGTCGGTGGGTTGTACTTCCCTCCACGCTCTCATCTGAGTAATTTGACACTTGTTACTCTCTTTTTTTCTCTCTTGCTTTCTCTCTCCTTCCAGCTCACTACCCTGGCGACTTTAGAAGCTTGGGGGCACCCTACGCGCCGTATCCTCAGTACTTGGAGGCCCCGGAGCCCATCATAGAGATCATCATCAAGGACTCGAACGAAACCCTGCCCGCCGCGGCTGCCCCCGTCGTCCCCAAGAAGAACAAGAAGAAGGAGAAAGTGCACGTCTTCTACGTGAACTACAAGAAGGACGCCAACAACAAGCTGCATCTCGAGAGTCCGATTGCGTCGCTGAACAACGACGACGACGATGACGACGCCGGGAGGACGGCGCACGACTTCTCGGGCGAAGTGGGCGAGCAGGAGAAGCAGATCGACTACCCGCCGGCGGTGACGCCCCCGCCACCGCAGCGCTCCACCACCACCCTGCGCACCATCATCCACCCCGACTCGGAGAAGTACCACAGCAACAGCGGCATCCGGGTCTCATTCGGCTCCGAGGACAGCGCGTCGCATTCGGGTCACGTGCTCGAAGAAGCCGACGCCGAGAGCATTCAGCGGCAGGTCGTCGCAGTGCCGGTGGGCGGGGCTGTCGATCCTTTCGGCGGCTTTAAATCATTAACGGAGTCGTATTTCGCCAACCAGCGGACGCTCTTTCAGAACCCGGGCTCGGTGCCGGCTGCCAGCGACAACGCGCTCTACTCTGCGCCCTTCCAGCAGCCCCACAGCAGCAGCTTCTATCACACGCAGCAGCAGCTGCCGGCGCAGCATGTGAGCAGCTTCTTCCGGCCGCCGCAGTCGAGTGTTCCGTCGTCCGGATCCGCAGCAGCGACGCAGCCCTTCTACCAGAAGCCGCAGCAGTCGCCAGGCACGACACCAGCAACGCCGCTTTTTTATCCGAAGCAGCAGCAGCAGCAGCGACCTACTTTTAGTGCGCCGGCCAAAGCGCAACCGCATCAGCAACAACAACAACAACAACAACTGCTGCAATCACAGCCGCAGTTGTATCGAAAGCAGCCGCTCGGCACGCAACAAAGTCAACAACAACAACAACAACTACAGCAGGGGCATTATTATGCCAATCATAATCAACAGTATCAACAACAACAACATCAACAACAACAGTCACGGCAGCAACCACAGCAACAACATCATCAAAGCTTCTCCCACAATCAAAATTATTATCAAGCGATTCCGCAGCGTGGCACGCAGCCGCCCAAACAAGCACCCGGTCACCCCACAACAACAACGGCACCAGCGGCGGCGGTCTTCTTCCCCACTCCGCCGCCCCCGAAGTACCAGGAACTGCCACTCAGACAGCCACCAGCGCCGTACCAACCCATAAAATTCCGGCCGACGACGGCGCCCGCTGCTCAAATAAAACAGGTGCCCATTCCCATTAAATTAGAGAACTCGCATTATCAGCAACAAAAACAACAACAGCAACAACATTACCCATCACACACTCAGCAGCAACAACAACACTTCGCTTTCAATCATCAACAACAGAAATTTTTGCAGAGTTCACAACCGAGTTACTATAAGCCACAAACGCAACAGACAGCCCACATCCAACAACAACAACAACAACACCAACAACACCACCAACAGCAACAACAACAAAACAGTATCTTGAAATCGCAACAGAATAAATTTGCTTCGAACGCTGCTGTCGCGTCGCAAACGCAACTCGCGATCGGGTTGAGCAACGTGCACAACTCTTTCAACATTCAAGCCGCTAAAGAGACTGAGTTGTTGCATTCGATTCCCAGATTCGAGCAACACATCACAGAGACGATAAACTATCAGCAGCAGCAGCTACAACAGCAGCAAAAGCAACAACAGCAACAGCTTCAAAAACAACAGCAACAACAACAGCAGCTGCAACAACAGCAGCAGCTACAACAACACTCACAACAACAATCCAGCAGCTACAATCAGTTCAGTTATCCGCAGCGTAATCAAGTGATTCACGATATTCCAGCACCAAATCTCGGGCCGGTCGAACAGCAGCAGCATCAACAACAGCATCAGCAACAACAACTCCAGCAACAGCAGCATTCAAACTTTGCTACAGCCGCGCTCTCAACTCAAGGCTCACAACCGGCCTTCATTCATGCCGCTTCGGGGCCCACACAGCAGCAGGGGCAACAGCAACACTTCAGTAACTTTGTCACCCCTCCACAGAGTAGCGGCAGCGGCAGCAACATCAATCAGAAACACTTGACGACAACGCGTCCTGCTGCTGAGCCGCAGTACGAACAAACAACCGACGGACACAAAATAATGATTGTGACGCCCGTTCCACCGACGAGTGGCAGCTACAATCAATATTTGACGAGCGATTATCAACAACAGCAGCAGCAGCAGCAACAACAGCAGCAACATCAGCAGCAGCAGCAACAGCAACAACAACAGTCATCATGGGTAAACAAATCATTTTCAAGTTGAATCGATTTTTGAATTGAGAATATTTACAGATAAACAACAACAACAATAACTTCGCTCAACAACAGCAACAACAACAACAACAGTATCCGCAAACGGCCAATAATTATGACGTCAGTAGCGGCAACAGCGGCATTCAGACACAATTCGGAGTCTCAACGCATCACGCGGATGTCTTCAGGGAGCTGGAGAAACGCAAGCACTCGATACTGCAGGAACCGCATCAGCCACAACAACAACAACAACCCCAGCAACAACAACCAGCAGCACGAGATTCTTACAGCCCACCTGCGACAACGACGACGCACGGAAACAACCCATCAAAACCAGTAGCAGCAGCAACCGGAGCGGCATCTAAACCCGCATCCAACCCGCCATCCTCGAAGACCCTCCTTCAGCTGCCCGACGAGGTGCCAGAAGATCTGCGCCAGCATCTTCTGTCGTCCGGCATTTTGAACAACGCCGACATCTCGGTGCTCGACTACGACAAAGTTGGGGGCGTGGCTCTCGAAAACCTTCCCGCTGAGCATTTGAAGAATTTCTACGGTGCTGGAGGCGGTGCTCAGATCTCCGAATCGAAACGAGTGCTCACTGTAGTCAAGCCGAACGGAGACACCGTTAACACCACCAGCCACCTGCCGCAGCCGGATGCCGACGTGAAGGTTGTACGTTTCGATCAGATCCAGCAGAAGTATCATCCAGCAAATGGCTCCAGTTCGGTGGTGGTACTGCCCGCCCCGGATCTGGCCACGTACAACCGTTATTTGCCGCTGAAAATCAACGGCGCTCAGTTCCCGCTGCCCGACGCTGAGGAACTGCGCGGCAAGAAGATTGTCAGCGTTGTGGTGCTGGCGCCGGTCGAAACGCAAGCGTCTTCTTCGTCATCGCCAGCTCAATCGCTCCCTGAAGCCGCCGCCGCCAGCGCAGAGAGCAGAGACGTGAAATTCTTAGGAGGCGATTTCATTCGGACGCTCGTCCAGAAGCCGACGAAGGAGAATTTCAAACGCTGGCTGGAGAAGGAGGCCCGCACCGACGTTGAGCAGGCTGCGGTGGTGCTGCTGGTGGCCCAGGCGACGCCGGAAGCTGAGCGGGAGATTTTCATGTACGACATCGTCACGGGCGCAGTGAACAAACTCAACGGCGAGCTGTCGAGTGCGTTCGTGAGCGTGGCGGACGAGAACGCGAGCTCCGAGGACTTCGAACACGCTTCCACGTTGGACCCGAGCTTCGTGGACACGATGATGCAGAAGAAGCGCCGCAGATGAATCAATCAAGCGTCAACGTCGTCAGCTGCAGCAGGAGTCGTCTTGATTGCGTGGTGATTTTTGAGGCGACTCTGGAGCGACTTTGAGGAAGTTTTACCGTTTTGTGCCACACTCCCTCTCATAATACACACACTCACTCACACTCACACACACACTATTAGGGCTTCCTTTTTTCCCTCCCTTTTTTTTGCCCCCCTTTTGGTTTGCTACCTTTTTTGCTACATTTTTTGCTCCTTTTTTCTCTGCTACCCTGATTTGCGTCTGAACCCTTGGACTTCTTTCTACTACGTGTACTTACTACTATTTTACTAAGTTTAAATTCATTTCGAGTGACAGTACTATTTTTTAAACTAATGTTTGGTACTTTTTTAAAAGTACTTTTTTAATACTTTCAACATAAGCTTTTTTATTTACTTCATATTATGTTTAATGCCTTTTTTAATACATTACTTTTTTATTATATTTTTAGGACTATTTTTTGTGTGTTTTTTTTGTGCTGAAAAACTGGCCGAATTTTGTAAAAAATTATTTTTTTCTTCGGTTTTTGTGTGTATAATTTTGTAATTTACAGTAATTAATTGTTAGAATATTTTAAATATAATATTATTATTTTTTTGTACATTTAAATAAAAATTTGTTTAGATAAATAATATTATAAACATGAACATAAACAATGTGAATTATTATTATTATTTTTATTATATGTATGATATAAAAAAAATTTATAGGAAGCGAATAAAAATATTTACAAATACAACAAAAATAATCGGTTTTTATTTATGATCAATGGTACTTTTTAGGTATTTCTTTATATTTAAGAAAATAAGAATATAATCACACTTCATAAAACATAAAAATAACAATTTAATTCATTGGCATATTGCAAAATATAAAAAAGATTTAAAAGAAACAAAAAAATGTAAACGTAAACGTAGCTGACGTGTTTTTTGGTTTACACACGAGTTGTGCCCAATTCACAACGCTGTTCTGCACAATTCACAATATGCTTCAGAAAACAGCAAATACATAAACCACACGAAATCGAATCCATCTTGAAATGGAACAAAATTTGACTTCATTGCATGTTGATACCTCAGTGCTCGGTTGTTGTCTTTGCTGAATGGGACGATTGTAGTGTTAAGTGTACAATTTGCAAAGTACTGGAAAGACAATTTTCAATTTGAAAGAAATTATTTACAAATACAATCAATTAATTTATCAAGATGCTCAATTAAAAGAGCTATAATTTATTTAATTAATAATAATAATTATATTGTAATTGAATTCTTATACTCGTAATTTAATGTTATAATAATTTCTCGCCTTGCATTTCTGAAAAGTATACCAAGCAAAATAACAATCGTAATAAAAACAAACTCCCGATAAACTAAACCGAGGTTTCTAAATAAATAAAAACTGAAATCAAACACCTGAAATAAACATGAAATACATACGAAGAGGGTAGAAAAACGAGAGTAAATAAATAAATAGAAATGTTATAAATTATAAAAATTACAGCCGTTTTATTGAGTGCATTAGAACTTCAATTATAACAGATTATAATGATAACAACAACAACAATACTGTCGTGTTTACATGAAACACGTTTTAAAGTCAATGAGCCAGCTGTTGCTGTTGTTGTTGTTGTCATTATTGACCCCCGATCAACCTCATGTGACAACTTATAAAGCGGATTTTGCGGTTGTTGTTCTTGTTGTTGTTGTTGTTCCTGATCACTTAATATGTTTTTATATAGAATACTTTGTAGGTGATGTTTTTTTTTAATTTTTATTTTATAAAATTTTAATCTTTTTATTATTATTTTCGTTGTTGTTGTTTTTTAATTATTAACCTTAACTAAGCTTAAATTAAATCTGTTCGTGTTTTAGCAATCCAATTTAAAAATATTCAAAAACAAAATAAATTGAAATGCATTCAAAAAATAATCCATTCGAAGGATTAAAGATATAAAAAAAAACAGATTGTAAAAAAAGCACGATGACAAAAAGTAAGACGAATTCAGTTAAGAAGGAAGAAGAATCGAGACGAAAACGCATGCGAAATTTCGAAACAAACGAAGAATTCAAGAGAGTGGAGAGAGAGGTAGTTCGAAGGAAGAAGATCTGTGAAGCTCTCTCTGGAAAGAGAGGATCACTTAAGAAGGCTTCCTGAAGAGAGTAAAATAGGTCATTCAAAAGACTGTTTGATCAAACAACTGCTTGGAATGTAATATGGGCCAAAAACATTTGTTGTATCTATTTTGCTCTCATTGTTTTAAAAGATCAATTAAAAAATCGTTGTAAACATAAAAAATTACAACAACAACGAATGAATGTCAACAAAATCGCACGAGTAAAATGAAAACATGAACAAGAAATAACAACAACGCCAAAAACTTGCAAAATTATTGGTTTATTTATAGATTTCCAATAAAACTGGAAAATAAAACCACAATAACAACAACAACATCGCCGTATATAACATCACTACAACAAACATTAAGAGCAACATTAAAATATACCAACAACACAAAGAAACAAACAACAACAACAGAGCAGTGAAAAAAGCAGAGCGAAAAAAGTGTAGAGAAAAACGAAATATAAAACAAAAGAAAACCGCATCGAAACCGGTTTGAAGCTTCGCGTAGCTGTTGTTGTTGGTGTTGTTATGATTGCAAAATATCGTGTGTATGGGGGACAATAATAACAACAACAGTAATAACAACAACAACAAAAACAACAAACAAATCAACAAAACAGCAACCAGTTAAACGTCAGCAACAACAACAACAACAGTAACACGTTTTTTGTTGCTATGAGCGTCTTTTGCTTCTTGGAGTTGTTGTTGTTTTTTTATTATATTATTGTTGTTTTTGTTGTTGTTTATGTTGTCAAGCTTCGATTTGATTTCCACTCATTTTCTGTTGAAGTGTATTTTTAGCCATTCGTATTTCTGTATTGTTGTTGTTGCTTACGATAGTTTTCACTTACTTACGACCAATAAATACGATCAACAAAGAAACAAACAAACAATTAAAGGAGTTGTTGTTGTTTTCAAACCTCGTTTTGCTTCGTTTTCTTCTTCTGTTTATTTCAATTATTATCTTTTTCATGTTATCTTTGTCGTGTTTGGTGTTAAATTTCTGTTGTTGTTGTTTTCTGTTTAATTGTTGTTTGTTTCTAGCATTTCTTTTACCTCGACTGCTGCTGTTGCTACTCTTCTCCGTCGGTTCTCTTTTTATTCTCTCTCAGAACATGTTTTTTGCATTTTGTTTTTATTTTTGGGCTTTTTTCTGATTTTTTGTTGGCTTTTAAGAAATTTTTTTGTTCTTTCTTGACGACGTTTTTAAGTGGGTTACGATTGTTTGTCTTCGTCTTCGTTGTTGTTGTTGTTCTGTCGTCGGTGTTATTATAGTATAGTAGCTGTTGTTGTTGTTCTTTCAGTTCCTGTTATTTTTTCTGAAGCAGTTGTCTGTGTTGTTGTTGTCATATTCTGACTCACCTCACCATCGAAATGCAAGAATATGTTCAGTAATCGAGTCATTTATTTCGATATAAAATCGTACCTCATTTTGCGAGTCGGTTTTTTCGGTTTGATGTCAGAAAATCGGTGGAATTTGTGACCCATTGAAACGATTTTGCAATCACAGCAAATGAAGTCTCTCAATGAGCACAATAAAAAATAAACTAAAGAAAGTCTCCGAAATCGAAGCGACGGCAAAACGAATCGCCTGAAAAAAAATGCAATTCGTCGAGAGTCACTGAATACAACAAAAGACTGGAGACAACAGAAGAAACACACCCACATCGTGTTTGTTGTTGTTGCAAATTAAAAGACGACGCAAAATTATAAAATGTGTGTACTTGAATACGATCGCGAGTTCGTGTGTTCGTTCGTGAGTTCGTGCGTGTGTTCGTTCGACTGTTGGTTCTTATGTTCGATAATAATTAATTTTTTATTTTAATTTTTATTTATTTTATTACATATTTAGTTCTTTTATTTATTTATGTATTTAATAATTTAATAATTTTTTTTTTTTTTTTGAAAGGAGTGACAATTGTGAACTTCTGGCAATCTTTATATGACTCCACTGTAGTCTCTCTTCGTTTGCTTCCTCGCTCTCTTTATTGTTGTCTCCGTCGTTCTTCTCTCGCAATCTTTGTTTCTTCTCCTTCTCATGTTTCAATGAAACCCAGCTTATTAATTCAATCTACAAGAAAGAGCGGAGAGGCAGATAAAACAACAAAAGACAGCCAGAGAGAGAAAGAGAGTGCGAGAGAGCATAACTTACGGCAAGCGGTTTATTTTTCACCTTTTTAAGTTTTTTTGCGTGTTTGCGTTTTTATGTTTATCTTTTGTGGTTTTTTTTCTTTGATGGCGGTGTTTGTGCTGGCGATGGTGAAGTCTGCCAACCAACTGGAAAAAACAACAACAATTTCAACACTGCAACAACAACAACAACAACAGCCGAAGCGTAGATCAGCTTACGAGGTGCTGCAACAACGCGAGTTGAGATCAGTTGAACTTCGATTGTCGTCCAGTGCTGTTTAACGGCGAATGAGTGGAAAAGGAAACAAGAAGACAACGAAGAAGACGACGAGGAAGAAGCAGCAGAAGCTCTTGTGAAGAAACAAATAATTTCAATTCCAGTTAAAGTACAAGAAAAAGAAAAATTATCGAAGTACTACGAATAAAAAAAAAAACCAAACGAAGCGGAGTCCGGAATCCGTGATCAACTCCGAAACATGGAATAAAAATCCAAAAAAAATCCAATCGGAATCCAAAACAAGTGATCTTTGAAGTGACATCTTTTAAAATCTTAAAAAATTATGATATTCCTCTGAGTATTTAACAAAAACGAGAAAAAGCATTCAATTAAAAGTAAAAAAATGTAATCTTCTCTTTAAAACTTATTTTTTTCGTTTGCATCTTTTATCGCATTTTTTTGGGTCTTTTAACTGTGTTTTTAAACGAAGCACAAAAAAAAGTGATCGGTTCTTATATAAAAAATTATCCTTATTTTCTTTGCCAATAATGAAACAGTTTTAAACGAATTTTTAAAAGAAATACAAAGAAAATCCAAAGGAAACACGAAAAAAATGGCAACAGTTGGCTACGGTGTCAAATACTACTGCCACAGCAACAACAACAACAATAACAACAACAACATCAGCACCAGAAAAAAGCGGCGACTTTTGATCAGCAGCCTGCTCACGTTCGCCGTTTGGTCGTTTTTAACCCTGACCAACAACAACAACGTCGCGGTTCAGTCGGCTGCAGTTTATTCAAGTGAGTGACTGACTGAGAGTAGCGCAGAGAGAGAGACAGAGACAGAAAGAGAGTGAAAGAGAGGGGTTTGAAAATATAAGACGCTCAAATATATTTTAAAAAATGAATATTTCTTTAAAATTCGAATACTCGTTACATTTTCGAATTGTCGTTAATTTTTGAAGTTTCGTTAAATATTGAAATTTTGTTGCATATTTTAGAATGGGAAAACTTCACCTTCAATTTTTATTACCGACACCGAAACGAGTTCCGTTTTTATGATGTTGTTGTTGATGTTTTTTAAAAACCATACTTTTTATAGTTTTAAATTAAATTAAATTCAGAAGTTTAGAGCTCCACTTTAAATGAAGTTGAAACCAGAAGAAGTCGAGTAATAATAAAAAAGAACTAACAACGATTTCAACAGAAACGCAGAGAAACGAAAGATTTCAACATCATTTAAAGTTGTCGCTGTTGTGATGACCTCAGAACAAAGAAATAAAAAAGAAAAAAAAAACTCAGAACAAGTAACAAAAAATATAAAAAATATTGTTACTGTTTTTACTATTATTATTATTATTAATATTACTAATGTTATTATTATTATAAAATACAACCTTCTCTGAGTTCGCATGAATTTTTTACAGTTTGTTGACTTAAAACTTGTTGTTGTTGTAGTTTTAATTGTTTTCGTGTTTTTGTTCCTGTTTAATTAATGAGCTTAGATTTAAAGAAGAATTAAATTAGAAGACACAACATAAAAACTAACAAAATAAATAATGCAACGAAACCAAACCAAGCAATAATTCCAACAACAACAAAAACTATGAACTGCAGTAAGATTGTAATTATCATTAACAACAACAACAGCGTGCTTCTATTTAATTTGCAGACATCGTGTTGGTGGATCGGCTTTTTTCGATTGTGTTTTTTTAATCTGCCGACTTTTCTGCTCGGCTGCCGGCTTTCTTTTTGCGTTTGTTTAAAATACGAGTAACAGCAAAAACAACAACAACAACATCAGCAACAACCATGAGAACGAGGATCTACCGTTAGAAAAGTTGTATCATTCTAGTCGTTGTTGTTGTTGCTGTTGTCTGCATTTGTTGTTATAATTTGTTGTTGTTGTTTTTTGTTGCAATTATGACGGACTGTTACCGTTAGAATGTGGAAAATATTATAACATGCAACAAATGCTGTTGTTGTTGTTGCTTTTTAAGTAGTTTTTGTATTCTTTTCTCTTTTTTCTCACATCATTTTGATGTCTCACAATTATCAATCTTCTTCTTTTTGCTGTTCTTCTTTTCTGCCTTCTTCTCTCTCTCTTCTTTCTTTCCTGCCTTTTGCTTTTATTCCTCTAAATTTGTTCAATATTTTGACCCATTAAAGTTGTGGTTTATATCGAGTTGCATGAGCTTAGTATTTGTTGTTGTTGTAGTTGTTCTTCTTGTTGTTGTTCTTGTTTTTTTTTTTGTTGTTGCTATTATTTTTGTAGCTGCTGCTGTTTGTAGAAAGTCGCCAGTGTTGTCATTTGAAATCATGTGCTGTTCTTTTTGTTCCTTTCTACTTGAAGAGTATTCTGTCCCTCTCTCTCTTTCCTTCTACCGTCTCTCTTCCTTTGCCATTCACACTGTGACACTGACATTTTAACCCAATTTTTTTTTTTAGCTTAGTTTTTTGTCGTTTTTTTTTAAATAGAAAACGATGCCCCAAAACTTTTACCAAAAAAATACATTTGCTAAGAAACAAAAGAAGTCATGCAACAAGAACCAGAATAACAACAACAACAACTTGGATTCATTTCAATTTCTTTTTTCAAATTTTAAGTTTCATAAACGAATTAATAATATTTCTAAATTCTTGTATTTTACGAGAATATAAAAAAAACCAGTACAAATAAATTTTAATAACATTTTTATAAGAAGAAGAACAACTCTTGAGCTCTAAAAACAGACTACTCAACAAATTATTTTTATTTTTATTGTTTTTTTTATCTCATTCGATTATGTATTTTTTTCAGTTAATTCTTTTATATTTTTTTAAAATTTTATTTTTTATCTGATTTCGTTGCTTGAAATATTTGAATAACTTGCTTTAAATTTTGTTTATTAATTTATATTTCTTGGCGATTTCATTAATCAATCAGCGAGTATTATCACCGAGTGTAAAGAGTAACGAGCAGAGAGCAAAATGTAACGAGTGAAGAGTAACGAACAACTGGAATAAGTAGAGTAGAAACTAATAATCAACGAGTAAAAACAAGAAAAAGCAAGAGTAGCGAGTAAAGAGTTAAGTTACTCGTTATTTAATTGAATTTCATTTAACTCTAACGGTATTTAGAAGTCGGTGTTCATCTGTTTTTTACTTATTCAATTTTATATAACGTTTTTTGTACTTAATCGTTATTATTAAGCTTTACTTGTCTCTGCCGGAAAAAATTTCCTCAGGTTGGTTTAAAAAAAAAAAAACCGACAAAACATCTGTCATTCCGACAAACATTTCCAGTCTCATCGTCGTTGAAACCTCAAAGATCAAAGACTCGGAGTGAAACGATGACCTTCAGCGAGTAATAAAATTTACAACAACTGAGAGAACAACGACAACATTAATTAAAACTTCAACTGTAAAAAACGGAAAAGTTTTTCTTTACTGATGATAAAGTTTCTCAACCTCTGAAGACGATTATAAAAAACATGTAGAAAAAGCACATATTTAAGAATAAGAACAACAGACAGATGTA
Organism: Myopa testacea; assembly: GCA_949629155.1. Classification (NCBI taxonomy): domain Eukaryota; kingdom Metazoa; phylum Arthropoda; class Insecta; order Diptera; family Conopidae; genus Myopa; species Myopa testacea. The sequence goes on from OX451346.1 coordinate 61,176,338, forward strand.
TAGACAGGCAGATGGACAGACAGACACACACACGATCATCGTACAGACTCTCAGGCGTCGCTCAATAAAATCGCCGTTTCTTTGTTCTTATGAAATCTTCTCCTACCCTTCTCTTCTTCTCCTACCCTTCTCTTCTTCTCCTACCCTTCTCTTCTTCTCCTACCCTCCCCTTCTTCTCCACCCCCTTCCCATCAGTGGTTCCCCGATTCCTTCATTCAGCAGTTTTGTTTTCTTTGCCCGCGATCACACTTCGATAAAATCATCCCTGGAACTTTACACTTACAGAGCGCATTCGATTTTCCCCTTCGAAAATGATCACATGTTCTTATGAAATCTTCTCCTACCCTTCTCTTCTTCTCCTACCCTCCTCTTCTTCTCCTTCCTTCCCCTTCTTCTCCACCCCCTTCCCCTCAGTGGTTCCCCGATTCCTTCATTCAGCAGTTTTGTTTTCTTTGCCCGCGATCACACTTCGATAAAATCATCCCTGGATCTTTACTCTTACAGAGCGTACTCGATTCTCCCCTTCGAAAATGATCACACTTGTTAGTTTCTTAAATTGTGGGAGTGAAATTTCACCCCTGGATGAACTCCTCATCCTCGCATCAGAAAGTGTTCATTTTCGCTGTTTGCTGCGAAGCAACAACAACGTTGTATCCATTTAAGTGATTTTATCGAAGTGTGATCACAGGCTTTCTCAGGTTCTCATGCTCGTGTGGTTGCCACCAACCTTAACAACAACAACAACAACAACACCATCAACAGTTACCTGTTACGGTACAGCGAACGAAGATAGAGACAAAGAAAAAAAAAATAAACAAAGAAATAATAATGATAATGATGAAATATTAATTTCCATCTCAGAACCGGCAAAAAGTTGGCTGATTTTTTCTGTTTTCCTTTATTTTGTATTCCTTTTTGAAGCGCTGCATGTTGGCTTGTCGCATTCACGCTTCGTCGCGGACGTCGCTGCCGCTGGCGGAAAAAATAATAATTTTAAAAATTCTTTGTGACGTACGTGCGCAGAACGAGACCACTTTTTGTTGTTTACCGGCGCAACCTTCGTTCGTCATGATGAAGTCCGCGCCCGAAAGCAGTCGAGTACCCGCAATCAACCACGAGTTTTGGCCAGGAACCTTTGACGACTCCCTCAAGGCTCCACCATCGACTGAGTCATGGAGCAACCTGGACCATCCACCAACATTTTGTCTTTCGAATTGAGGACTGTAAACGCGGTCACGGTGGCTATTCGGGAGATATCGCTTTTTAACACATAATTTTCATAGATAACAACTGATAACTAAATTAAAAAAAACCAATAAAATTAAAAAGAGTGTGTTTTCTATTTAAAAAAACCCTCCTCTAGTCTATTTTGGGTAACCCTCTAAAACTTCAACTATAAAATCAAGTAAACAGAAAAAATGTAATGATATTTAATGGCATGGAGTGAATATTATTTTGTTTTTTATAAACTTAGTGAAAGTTCAAGCAATTAGTTGATCTCAATTTATTTAATTTTACTTTTTACTGTAATTTAGTGTAATTTTAATGTTTGTAAATCAACTCTAACAACAACTCTGATTGTAGTAATTGCAAATAATATTAATGATGATAATGATGGTGATGATGATAATGATGATGATTATAATGATCGATGGCAATGTGATGTGAAGTGATGATGATGTTTATGGTATGATTATAATGATGACGAATCGATAATGAAAGTTTACAGTACAAGTGCAGTGTAGTTAAGAAGAGTGAGCGATGGGTAGGTGGGTGGGGGAGGGGTGGGACAAGTGGAAGGGGAGGAGCTGCACTGCTTAACCCTGAAAACTTTGAAAAAATCGTAAAAAAATCGCCGAGTTCAGTTGACCCAGTTATTGAAACAGCGCTCATTCGTTAATGACACCGACTGCAACAAAAGCAACGGCATAGAATCACAAAACAACAACAACAACAACCACTGTTCTATCGTTCATTGTTCAGCTGGAAAGAATTGTATTTGTGTTTTGTTTGTTGTTGTTGTTGTTGTTTTGGATGAACGCATGAAAGCAATCGTAAATCTATCAACGACGTGATGACAAAATGGATGGAAACACTTGCGAAAAGCGGAGACCTCTAAAAATAGCAACAACAACAACAACAACACCCCCAACAATGACTGGCTCTGTACTTCGATTGAATTCTGTATCGAAACCAACCCGATTTCTTTGTTAATCTCTTGATTTTCATTGAGATCCTCAGATTCAGGCTTTTTGTTGTAGTTTCGAAGATTTTACAAGCGATTTTGCGTTATCGTCAGAACTTTTTCATAATTATAGTTTATTATTAGACGAGTTCGAAGCTGAGTTGAGTTACAAATGATTTGCGATTTAATTTGTGGCATTTCAATGGTTTTTCTGCTTTTTTTCATACACGAGATTTTCAACTGTGCGACTTTTGAAGCGATTCAATTGTAATCAGGTGTAAAAAAATATTTCTTTCATGAGAGAAATTTTTCAAAAATAATTGAATAAATAAATAATGAAGCAAAATCAAATAAATTCAGTCAAATATGAGTCACTAAGAAATATGATAAAGCAAATCTGTTAATTTTTAATTTAGAAAAATTTTTATATATTATTTATTTGAAAAAAATACAAGAGTCATATGTGGCTCATAGATATACAAAGATGTTAAAAGAAGACAAAGAATACAGTTGATTCATGCAGGGCTATTCTCGTTGTCAGCTTGACATGAAATTGTCAAGACAAGTTGTCACGGTGCTTGTCAATGCTTTTCAAATTGGTATTCTGGTTGTCAATTGACACAGTGAAAGCTTTAATGCAGTAACATGCTGAAAAGCTTAGTGATACAGAAACCAAAATGTAATTTTTGACAAATGGAACATGAAATGGCAAAGGAAAATACGAACGGACTACGGCAGAGCAGCTGGCGCACTATGTGCAGTTCATGTCCACCATGTGTGGAATGTGCTGAATATCAAAGAATATGCAATATATATTATTATTTATTTAAATTTTATTATTTAAATTGTTTATTTATTTATTTAATTTGTTATTTAATTTATATATTATTTGTTTAAAACTAGATCCTGAAACCTCTTTCAATGTAAGTAGCACCAAAGAATATGTAATAATATATTTATATTATAAAATATTTTCATTGAAAGTGTTTCAGGACCTGGTTTTAAACAAATAATATATAAATTAAATAACAATTTAAATAAATAACAATAAATAAATTAAAAATAACAAAAAAATTTGCTGTTTCTCTTCTATTCATTTGCTGTTTTGTTCTGAAAATGTAGTTGTCAACAGCTATTTGGCTCGTGACAAATTTGTAAAGAAAAGAGCTTTTATGTGACAATCAGAATAGCAATATTGACAACTTGTCAAAAAACATGGTTGTCAACTAAAATATGACAACCAGAATAGCCCTGATGGACACAACAAATGTTTTGTAGTTTTTTGTAAAATTATTGTTGACTGTTTTTTATGATTTTATTATTAAAATTCTTTTTATTCTTTTCTATTTTTTCATATCGACCAGAAACAACTTTTTTCTATCGGATTGCAATTTTTTTCTCTCTCTTTGGCGATTTTTCTCTCACTGTCTTCGAGTATTATTCCTCATCTTCTACGAATTTAAATATTTGTGTAAACTGCGAGTAACCGAGTGTGAACTCTGAGGTCAATTTTAATTGATAAATTGATGCAGTGAAAATGCATTCAATGAATAAAACGCGATAAAAAAGTATAGAAAAATCATCAACCACACAAAAAACAAAACAAGAAAAGCAAAGACAATAGAATGAAATTGTTTTTTCTGTGTATATTATGCCCCTATCTGCCCTCAGTGATCATCATTGAAGGGGGGAGTATGGGACCCTTAGTAACAGAGCCCTTTAAAGTTCTCATAACGGCGCCTCTGCTGAGTTATTCGATGCTTATTTTTGAGCTTTCTTCCACTCTTCACGCTCTTTTTGTTTTCTGTTTGTGTTTCGGCCATAAAAAGCGGTTCTCTAAATTAACCGTAATTCGAATTAACCGTTAACCGTTCCAACTGAAGAGCGCCGGGTTAACAACCATTTAATTGCTAAAAAAGATGCTTTAAAATTTGCATACTTTTTTATGTACGTTTTTGTTAAGTTTACTTTATAAACGACGAAACGCTTCAATCAAAACTTTCATTTAATTTCATTCCGTCTCGGTTCCTCTCCTTTCTCTTTCTCTCCATGATATATTTTTCAAATGTGTTTTTTATGATTGATTATTTTTATCCGATTTATTGAGATTTTTTTTTCTGTTGAGGTTTTGGTCACGTGTTTTAAAATGAATCAAATCGACAATCAACTTCAATGATTTGAGAGACTTTTCTCTTTCTCCTCCCTCCTTCCTCCGTCCCACTCTCTTTCTGTCTTTCGTATGAGTCGAAAGTCCAATTAATACGCTTTTGGAATAATTTATTTTATTTATTGTACTTCATTTTATTTACTTTGCTTTATTTTCTGTATTAACAAATCGAACTGATTAACAGTTACTTTTAAAAATAGACTCCTTTCTGTTGTTGTTGTTGTTTGTTTATCATCTCTTCTCTTCTCGTTTCTTCTTTTCAGATGTTGATTTCCTTGCGAATCCGATTTTTGAGCCTCTCTGCGCCCTGCAACAGGAGCGCTTCATCGAGAGCGAGGGCAAAGAATCATCGTTGATACTCGAGTTCAACGCGAAGGATGTGAATGAAAAGACGACGAAATCCTGCAAGCGAATCCTCAGTGCGCCCTCCGCATACGGTTTCATTGTGCGTCTCATTCTACCAAAGATTCGTCATCATCATCATCATCATCATCAGCAGCCGCATCATGTTCAAGCACAACAGCAGCCACAAAAACAACGACAATCACAAAAGCAGCAGGCGACCATGAAAACGCTCGTCGCTGGCGGTGGTCACGCTTCTGATGTCGCGTTGAACGGCGCCAAACTCAGTAGTAAGAACAAAATGGCGACTGTGGCGGCTTTGAGTGAGATGACGTCACTCTTCGAGAAACTCAACGGAACGGCGACGCAGCAGCTGAAGACGTCGACGCCGCTGGGACGCGCCTGTCCATTGAGTGTCGTAAGTTTGAGAAGCACTGCAGTTGAAAAAGAAGCTGCGAGTTTCGTTTTCTTTTTTAACATCTTATATTATAATTATTCTTATTATTATTGTTTGCTGTAATTGTTGTTGTTTTTTGATTTGATTCAACTGATTTCAAGCTCAATTAACGTAAAATTAACACCTTGATTACGTTACGCTTGCGTTGTCTCTGCCCCCACCATCTATCTTTCTCACTCTCTCTCACTCTCCCTCACTTATTCACTCTCTCTTGTTCTTTCTTTCACACTCTTTTTTTATGAATGCACCGTTGTTTTCAATGTTGTTGTTTACAGTTGAGCAGCTGAACCGTTTTTTTAACAGTTCAACGACTTTTTAAACGATGAGCCGGAAATAAAACCGTTGTAACGTTTTTGTTGTTGTTGTTGTTTTTAATATCAGTTGTTCTCTTGTTTTATTTTATTCCTTTATTTTCCATTTTGAATTATTACAATTAAGAAGCACACACGTTGTTGTTATTGTTGCTGTGTTTTTAGATTGAAAAAGGTTTCGTTTTTCGTTTAAATGCACAACAAAATTACTTTGAAAACGAGAAAAATTGCCAAAAATACAGATAAATGAAGGTAAACAGATAAAATCTTGTATTAATAACAAGAAAAGAGAATAAAAAAATCAATTCGTTTTTGTAAAATGTTAAAACTTGCGTTTACTTTTCTTTAAAACTGTCATTTATTTCCTTTTATTTAAAAAACTTCATTCACTTCATTTCATTTGACTTAATTTTGATTTATTTTATTTTATTCTATTTTATTTCATTTAATTTGATGACATTTTATTTTACTTCCTTTTAGTTTAGAGTATTAATTAAAATGTTACGTATTGAGTTCTTCTTCTTCTTATCTTCTGTTTATTGTTTATCTCTTCTTATCTCTAATTGTTTATTCAACTAATGAGTTATTTAGTAAAACAACAACAACAACAATAGTGACAATAGCAACAACAAAAGTGACAATGGCAAAAACAACAACAACGGTAACAAAATATACATATGTATCTCGTTTATTTGTTTATTCATATTTTATGCAAATTCAAACATGTTTTGCTTAAATACGGTGTTGCTATTGTTGTTGCTATTGTTGCTGTTGTTGTTGTTGTTGTACTGTTGCTGTTGTTGTGAAACAATGTGATCTGATGTGATGCTAATCGTATGCTTTCTGTGTGAGTGACTGGTAAATAAAAATGCTTCCTCTTCTTTGTATGCAAATTTTCAGGCATCTCATTGAAAGAAATACAGACAAAAAGCATAGAAAAAGATGTGATTTGATATCGAGCTGAAAACTTAAAATGAAGTGTTTGTTGTTGTCATTATTGTTGTTGTTGTTATTCTGAAGAAGGTTGTTTTTCCATTTCATACAATCGTCTTTCGCCATTTTTGAGTTGAGATCACCGAACAGCATAACAATAAAGCATCCGATGAACAGACACAAACATACACACACTCCCACTCACTTACACACACACACTCACTCACACACAGACACTCACTCACACACAGACACTCACTCACACACAGACACTACTCACACACAGGCACTCACACACTCCAGTCTTTCATCTCCAATCGTTATTATAACCCGTAGTTCCCAAGAAACATGATCGACTTGGTCGAAACTCAGAGCAGCTCGAATGACGTAACAAAAAAACAACAAAAACAGGGGCGTGGGAGTATAAACAATAAAAGCCATGTGAAGCAGACAAGTTAACAAAAAAAAAAGCAAAAACAATGCTTTAGTTGTTACCACGAAAAAGTAACAAAAAAATGAAAAAAGTGTTGAGTGTAAAAATAACAACAATTTTTGGAGTACTTTTTTTAAAATTAAATAAATTTTGGGTTAAAAGCGAAGAATTAATTTAATTAATTCTACGCTGATTTATTAGAGCACAAAAATTATTGAATCGAGAAAAATTCGAGTTTATTCTTTATTGTTGTTTATTTTTATTTAATATTTTAAGAAGAAGGAGAACAAAAATAATTGAAAACTTCTTTGGTTAAAAATTCAATTGAATTTCGAGTTCTTTTACTTGCTTTAAAGTAGTTTAGAAGCATTTCAAAATATTTTAATATTAAAACTAAGATCGTTAATCACATCGTTTAATGAAATAATCACATAGTGAAGTTTTAATCACTTTAATAAATAACATGATGAGTTATTTAACTCAGCTTACGATTGCATAATAATTAGCATTAAAGTAGTAAAGATTTTGAAAATAAATAAACATGCATTCTTTTTTGTTGTTCTTGTAATTCGACTTTAATTCAAATAAACTGCAGTTTGTGACAAATGAACAAATGAATGTAAATAATTTATGAGGCACAGAGTGAAAGGATAGCAGGAGAGAGAGAGATAGAGAGAGGGAGAGTGAGAGAGACAGGGAGAGAGAGAGAGGGAGAACACGCATAAATTAACAACAGTGTAGAACTTCAAAAACAATACATAAATAATAAATAATTAGCTATCAGAAGAACAATAAAAACAACTACAAAAAGACAACAACTATCATAACAACAACAACAACAACTATCAAAACAACAACAACAACAACAACTACTTAGCAAAACATGTACAAATGACTGTCTACGAATCCGTTGTGTATGTTGAATTTAATTATTTATCATTATTAAGCAATTATGCACGCCTAAAAAGCTACTATAAAAAGCAAATACAACCTCCCTTCAACGCCCTCCCCCTCTACAATCACCCTCCCACCAACACACAGATACACACAATTAAGTGCTTGAAACTTGTGTCTGCATTACAATTAAAATCAATGACAAACCCCTGTGAAAAACATCATAAACAGCAACAACAAGCAATTTTAACGACATATAAACATACACACACACATACTGAAACACATTCAAACATTTGAACACATACACATTCCACCACATACACACAGACACACAGACACTCATATAAGCACTCAAAAGGCACTCATTTGGACATTCATGACTTGCAGATGCCATTTAAATTATTTCAATCCAATTTAACATGTTAATTAATTTATTTATTAATTAATTATAATCATATGCAAACTAAGTAAGAGTTTTGAGTGTTATTTTGAAAGATTCGAACTTAAACTATACCCAAAATTAAACTAAACTAGAAAACTTCCGTAAAAAATAACAAGAAACAGAAAGATATCAAGAATTCATATAACTAGAAATTCTAAAGAAAACTAAAAAAGAACTTCCATTAAAAAAATAAGAATAAAGAAAAATAGCTTCAATTAAAACAATTAAATAGAAACAATAATAACAATAATCTATTCAATATAAATAATAATAAAATACTTAATATTAAGTCATTTAAAATACTAAATATTAATATTAATTATTTTCCTATAACATTAAAAAAATTGAACTTCGAATTACAAAAACAATAAAAAAATTTGTTACGAATTATAAACAACAATATTTAAAAAATGCTAAAAATTTTATGGATCGATGAGTTTTCGGAATCAGAGTTTGTTTGTGTATTTTATTTGTGTTTTTTTTAAAAATGCATGAGAGATAAAAAAACACCAGACTGAAAGCGAGAGAGAGAGAGACGCAAGACTCGAGTCAGCAGCATTTTTACTCCTCTACGCGTCTTTTGTTTCTTCGAGAGCTGAAGATCAACAATTTACACATTTTTAACCTTGAACAAAGTTTATATTTAAACCCACGGAACGAGATAGCGATTGAGGAAGAATAAGAAGAAGAAGAAGAAAAGGAAGAAGATCAAGAACAAGTATTCAGTTATGATGAAAACAACAGCAACAACAACAAAAACAACGGACTAAAAAATATCGAATACTAGTAAAAATGTAAAAAATACAAAGCAAAAAATTCAAACATGAAAAACATAAAGTTAAACATTAAGAATTAAGAAATTAAATTCGAAATAAAAGATGAATTCCTAAAATTGTATTTTTAAAAAATAAAAAAACAGATTTATTTAAAAGACCAAATGTAATTAAAAGCCAAATTTAATTAAAAGAATTAAAACCAAAACGCAAAAAAATATTCAAAACGCATTCCGAATTCGAATGTACATAATCGTTTTTGTTGTTGTTGTTGTTTTTCTATAATCGAGCTCAAAAAAAGGGCGCGTTTTGGTGCCAACAACGACAGCTGGCTATATCGTGTTGTTGTTGTTGTATTACTGCTGGATTTTCTTATTGTTGTTGTATTAATTTGCATGCCTGCTTGGCAACACACATCGAATCCGTTGAATTGTTTTACGTGATTCGAATTTAAAACAAATCTAAACAGCAAAAGAAACAACAACAACAACAACAGAAACAACCTCTAATAATAACAATAACAACAAATAGGAACAGCAACAACAACATCATCATCGTCGATAACAGCAACAACAACAACAACAACGCTAACATGGACAATAAATAAAGCACAACAAAAATGCGCAAATTAGATTGTGTTGTTGTTTTTGTTTTTGCTGTTGTTTTGCTTTTGCAATAGAAACAAAATCTATGGCAGGTGTATTTATGCATGTATGTCATGCATGCATGCCGTCGCGACTCCGGGTTTGAAGCTTTTTCTCATGCGATATTTTTTAATTCGCAGACAAAAGTTTTGATTGATTTATTAAACAACCCAAAAAAAAAAGAAAAAAAACAGACTTTTCAAAGCTCAAAAAAAAATTCAAATTTCGACAAATTATGAAAAAAATTAACTTTAAATGGATCGCAATGCTTAAATTGCATTTTTAAACATTTTTTAAAATATATTTTCTTATATAATTATTATTATTAGTAAAGGGTGGGCCATCGGCTGGTTTCTTTTATTAGAAAATTGGATATCTTTGTTAATATTATTTTACTTCATCAATTTTCGTCACATTTCCATAATTTTTTAATGGAGTTTTTCCTCCTTCTCCCCCCCCCCCCCCCCACTCTTCAGTTCAGTTCGCACGATCCGCACACCCCGCAGTGGCGCGTTGATCCGTGCCAACTCGAGGACACGGCACCCGAAATGGAGGATCCGGTGCGGTTGTTTCACGGCCGCCTGCGGATTGTGTGGGAACACGGACATCAGGAGCTGGACTCGAAGCTGATGGTCACCGTGCTCGGGAAGGGGGACGAGTGCCGCAGCGACACGAAGCATCAGTGTTTGAAGATCGGGTAAGTTTTCACCGAATGTTTCGACAGTGAAATCATAAGTTAATAATCACTTCTCTCCTCGAGTAGCGATGAACCCATTCTGTGCATCTCCAAGGATCTCGTCTGCGATGGCATTCGTCACTGTCCGAATAGCAACGAGTACGACAGCGACGAGGACTACGCGATGTGCTGGCAGCGGCGTCGCTTCGGTGAGCCGATGCCCGTCGTGGGCAGCGAGATCTTCGAACACTTTGCACTCGAAGTGTTCCGGAATCTGTTCGCTTTCGATGTCCCCGGCGGCGTCGTGAAGGCTGAAACCGAAGCTGAGGCGGCAACAACAACAACACAGGCAACGGGTGACGCCGAAGCAGCATCAGCGGCAAAAAGTACAACGACGCTGCGGAAAGTGAACACAAAACAGATGACAGGCGAGAACAGCGTCGAAAAAGAAGCGAACGAGGGAGATAACAACAGCGTCAATAAAGGCGAGAGGGAGGACGAGAAGGACAGTGATAGTAGCAGTGAGAGTGACAGCGACGCCTCCAACTCGACTGCCACACAAGGAACCCAGAGCAGTCTGGACAACAGCACGAGCACTCATCGCCGCAACTCAACGCGTCTGGGACTCAACTCGGACCTGTCAAAATATGGACCCTGGGGGTACCTGATGCTAGGCATGTTGCTCTGTGGCGGCGCCCTGTTGATATGCGGCTTGTGGGGTAAGATTCAGCCATTCGTTAATCTTTTCAATGTCTCAATCATTCGTTTGTTCAGCTTCAGCCACGCAGCATGCGGCCAACAACGAACGCGAGTCGAATCTGCAGCACGGCAGCGGGGCCGCGAATTCGAGCATCAGCAACGAGCATACGTCGAACGGCGCCCCGCCCAACTACGAGGAGTTGGACCCGCCGCCCTCGTACGCGGCCCTCTTCCCCAATCAGAAGGCCGCCTCGAGTACGACGCTGAACTCGCTGAGCACCGCGACTGCAGCCGCGTTGGCAGTGGCGACGGTGGCGGCGACAGCGACTGCGATTGCTTCAGTTCCATCAGAAGGAGTGAACCGAAGGACGACGCCGGTGACTCAGGTGCAGCTGGAGTCACAGGCGTCGGGCAGCAGCAGCAGAGGCGCCTCAAGTCACGCGACGTCCTGAAGGGGCGTGGAGAAGGCGACAAGGAGGTGCTTTTAGAGGGAGATGTCTACACAAACCTTCGCTTGTCCTCCCCGGTGGTCGCTCTCTTCCTCTCTCAGTTTGGAGTAGAATGATTTTTTGTCTCTTTCCGGTTAATTTTTTCTAATTTGATTACCATCTCAACTGACTGAATTCATAGAATGTAAAACGTAAGCTTAAGTGACGAGATAATAATTTTTATTGTATTTAATTTAATTTTAATTTGTTTTCGTCTTTGTTTTTCTTTGTTTGTTGTGGGTTTCTTTTAACTAAATTTGTTCCCAGTCTTTGGATATAAAATTTGTCGCTATCACTTGTATTTCGCTCTCCTCCCGCTCTTCCCTCCCTCCCTCTCTCTCTGCTCTGTGTTGTATTGCAAAGTATTCTTAATATCTTTTTACCGAAATGTTTCCGTTACAACAACAAAAAGCTTTCGTTATATTTTAATTTTTATTAACAATTTAAAAGATTCAAATGTTTTGACGATTCTTTACTTTAGAATAAATAAATTTAATTGACTTAATAATCATCACATAATTGAAATAACAACGACAATAATAATAAAAATAACAATAAAAATTAAAAAATAATAATTATTTAAAAATATATTCAAAGTAACAATAATAATAATAATAATAATAGTATTAATAGTAATTCAAACAATAATAATTTTAATGTGATATATTTAAATAGTATAAAGAATGGACTACAACAACAATAACACACACAAAACCAACAACAATTCGGAGTATTTTTAATGAACGATTCTCGTTAGTTTATTCACAATTTTTTGATCAATTTTTAATTTTAAAATCTTGACAAAGAAATTAAAATGTTTTATTCTCTGGTAGACTAAAATAATTATTCTGCAGGACAAACAATTTTCCCATTTTTACATTATAATTAAATGATTTTAAACTCGAAAAAAAGCCCACACATTAAAATTATAATTTATTGTATGTTCATTATTATAAGAAAAGCAAAAATAATTGTCAATAAAAAGCAAACATGCGAATCTAGAAACTCTAAGAAATTGTAATATCTTTTCACTGTTTAAAGTAATAAATATTATAATAAAAAGAATTTTTAATGCATTTTTTTAAATATGTAATTTTTAATAAAAGTCAAATATACAATACATACATTTAAAGTGAATACGTATTCTTTTATACATACCATTATACCAGTTCTGTGAATATGGAACCGGAACTCACCCATACGAGGCTCTAGGGATGAGTTTTGACCGAATATACGGCCGATAAGCCGCAGTTGAAGTGGTTCCACAACTGATATAAGAGGGTATACAGTACATTTTTACTGTTAAAAAAGCTTTCAAACTTTTTTCTGATTCTCTGGGAAAATCGATTGCTTCTCTGTGAGTCCCCATCGACGGAAATTTCAACAAAACCGTGAAGTGAACCTGATATAAACCGCAAAATACGATCCACGACACTTTGGTTGTATTTTAATTATGATTGATTCGATCAAATTTCGTTTTTTTGTTGGCCACACGATTTAAACGTGAGCAGATTTGAGTTGTCATTTAATTCAATTTATTTGAAGCGTCATTTTATTTGACTGGGGAAAAAATAGGCTTCAACGGGGAATGAAATAAAACCAGCGTCGATTTTTTACAAACTCTAAAGTTGCGTGAAGATGAGTTTTTTGTTTTATTGTTGAATTTTCATTTATTTTTTCACCTTTATTCTTTTTTAAGACTTTTGTTGCAAATAAATGACAATTTATGACATTTCATTGTTGCTGTTTTACGGATTGACATTAATAAATATATATTGTATGAATATACGTAAGTTTTTCATGGCTTTTATTTATTCCATACGTTTGTCGTGCAACAAAACACAGTTTGTGTGTGTGTGTGTGTAGAGTGTGTAAACATGAAAGTGAGTGTGTGTGTGTGCTTGACAAAAAAGCTTCTTATTTGTATTTTATTAATAAAACATAAAAATGTGTCATCGTTTTTTTATCCATTTACACATTCATTTCTGCACACACAATTTTTTAATATTGAATTCTTTAAATATTAAATATTATTTTTACCATTTTTCATATGTTTTTTCTTTTATGTATTGACACAAATTTAATTTAATTTTACTCCAATATTAATTAAAGTTTTACTAAAATTTAATTAATAGCCTTTAAATATACTTTAACTGGAATTAAATGAAAATGTTTCCATTAACTTGTAGTTTTACTACAATTCATTTAGAGTTTAATTCAATTCAATTAAATGGCGTCAATGGCGGACATCTTTGTCGAAATATAGGAGGCATTAGATGCATTTTTGGATTTTGCACGTGTGCCACAATTACCCTTAGGCTCTAGTAGGTTAATATTGTTGGTACCTACATAATTTTCACTTAATTTTATTATGGAGTTGCATGTGTATAATACTTTTTGGCGGCAATTTGTTTGCTTTGCAATCGCACTTGCAAATTGCATCACGTTCTGTTCAGAATTTGTTCTTTTCGAAAGACAGCAGTACAGAATTTTGCGACTATTTGCTGTCAGCCCATCAATAAAGGTGACCATTTGTCGCGCATTCATCTGAATGATATATCTCAGTAATTCGATATTTATAAATTCAGTATAAGTTACTGTCTTTCGGCCTTTCCCAAATAGGTAAGGTTCCGGTAAATGAAGGTTTTTCCGCTTCATCATTTCATCCATTTTTAATGTCCAGAATTCATTGCGCTCCAGACTATCGTGTACGTCTTTGGAAAACGCCATGGAAACTGTATCATCATCAATGTGGTCATTGTACTTAAACATTATTATATTATTTTTTATGTGCGAAATATTCTTTCACCTCTTCCGAGTTAGAGGAGCCCAAACCTTTATAATATTTAATGTTGTACTTCGGAATGTTAAGAGTGTCACTGTTCTTCCACTCTTCGTACTCGGTCTCGGAGTAGAACACCAGCTCTTCGCTGTTTCCAGTCGCTTTTATTAATGGAGTACATAATTTATAAATGAACGTATTTAAGCGCAAAATTTCAGGCCAGTATGTGTGCACAAAATTTATAATTGATGTGATGTGTGACCCATCCGCATCCTGGTCTGTTAGTATAATTACTTTCCCATATCTTAGGGATTTAATGCTGTCATTGGTGAGGTATTTTTTATTTTCCTCAAAACCAATGGTTTCGCACAAATTTTTTATTATAATATTTTTGTAAGCACTCGCGAATGGTAAATTGCGTACGTTTAAAAGTTTTCCCCTAAGTGGGAAAACACCATAAAATCTCTTACCGATTATGTCCAACCCAGCAATAACAAATTCCTTGGCTGAGTCTCCTTCGGTAAGGAACAAGCTGCACATGTGCGAGTACTTACCACCTACCTCGATGGCATCTACTAATTTGGAAACTTTTGCTGTTGATACGATGCGCTGTAAGAAATGAAGTGTTGTTAAATAAAAACTTCAAAAAAGTATAAATAAAAACTGCACCTACATCTACAACATATGCACTACACTAATGTCCGTACTCTATTTATGGTGTTCGGCAATGTGTTTCTTCAGGCGGTAGGGACGGGAGTAATTTTTATCGCAGAAGCGGCACTGTGATCTCTTCCCACGTTTGTGATTCTTTTTGTGGTTTTCGCATTCTTCTGATGTGGCGAACCACTCTTTGCACTGAACGCAAGAAAATACTACCGTCTTGCATATCGCCTGGAATATGAAAATTTCATTTATTCCATTTCATAAATGGGAAATAAATACACATTTAGTAGGAGAATAAATACTGTTGCATTAGTAGGAGCATAAATACCGTTGCACGTTATAATAGTATTTATGTTCCTACTAAGTATAGTGTACGTTGCAGGTGAGGTGCGTGATATGAAACAAAATAATTAATTAATTTCTTTACCTCTTTTGAAGCATCCAAGTTGAGCACGGATGTGGACTCCTGTGCAGCAACGACAAGTTCGTCGAATGTAGCGTTTTCCTCCGCGCTGGTGCAGGCCGGCAACACTGGAGTTCCTTCCTCCTCCATGTTGCTTATACTGCTACAGGAAGGTAGCAGTTCTTCTTCGGCGACCAATTTACTTTGGACGAATTTAGCATTTTCTCGCAAGAACTGAGTCGCTTCGTTATGCAGACTCTGTAATTTGAGAGTAAATGCTACATCCAACAGATCGAAACAATTGTCCTTATCGATATGGTTTCGATGCTCGTATATATGGTCTACTGCATGCTGCAGTATATCCCCGCGTACTCTATCTATAAATAATTCAGTAGTTCTACTCGTGAGGCTATCGCGGAAATATGGATATGCCTTCAATACCACTTTGTGGGCATTTATTCTGCGGATAAAAAAAGATAAAAATACTAATATTTAAATTATACTTTAGAATCAATTTACCTCGTGTTGTCGAGGCCAGCGATGAGGACAACATCGCAATCCACGTTGTCCTTCATGCACTTGTACATGTGTTGTGTAAGTGACGTCGTATTTGCATGAAACTCCATATTGTGTTGGACTGAAAATAAACCAATAAGGCAAACTATACCCACACAGAGAAAAATAAATTCAATAAATTTATGCCACAAATACAAATGTTTCCGTTACGCTGGATGTCGACCTGTTTCTTTAGCAAAATACAAAGACATGATGGACTTGCTTAATTATATACACTACCGGCCGGTATATACAATATAATAATACAATATTATATAAATATATTATATATTGGCCGGTAGTGTAAGTTAACACCTAGAAAAATAATAATAAGTAAATTAAATTAAAAATTCTTGTACAATATATTAAAATTCATTAAATTCGTAAATTTTTACATTAAATTAAATTAAATTTCAAATCAAAAATTTCAGAAATTACATTTTATTACATTAACACAAATTAATCACATCCTCTTCTATGGGGGTGCATAGTGGGCACTGCGGCCCACATACAACAGGTATGACCTGCACTGGTACCTGGTATCGTGGTTGTGGTGGTTGGTACACCGGAGGAGCCAATTGCTGTGGTTGTGGCATTTGGTATGCTGGCATCTGGTTGAGATTTGGTTAAGATCTACAATAACAATAAGAAAATTGGTTACGCTTTATAATTTTAAAAACTCCATGTTTACTTACCTCCGCGTCCAAAGTGCTGGAGCACTACTCTCTGTGTCAGCGTCTCTGCCTCCTCCTCTGGCAGCGTCTCTGCCTCCTCCTCTGGCAGCGTCTCTGCCTCCTCCTCTGGCAGCGTCTCTGCCTCCTCCTCTGGCAGCGTCTCTGCCTCCTCCTCTGGCAGAGTCTCTGCCTACTCCTCTGGCAGCGTCTCTGCCTCCACCTCTGCCACCCCCACTACCACCGCCGCCGCCTCTACCACCGCCACCCCCTATGCGACGCAAACCGCCTCCGCGACCGCTTCGACCGACGACACGGGTAACTTTGCCGTTTCTTCCAATGTAGATATGGATTTCCATCTGAAATGTAATTGTATTATAAAAAATGTAATGCGATGTTAAATATATTTACATTAATTTTAATTTAGAAAATTATGTATTTCGTTAATGATGAAGTTTAAATCTAATCAGACACAGTTTAAACTTCATCATTAGCTAAATACATAATTTCCTAAATTAAAATAAAACTCACCTTACCAGGATTTTTCGATATACGCGCGGTGATCTGCGGTTTCCAAGATTCATTTAAATAGTGGTACCATTATCGTTTTAAAAAATTCGCCGCAAAAATATATTGCGCCGAATAAAATTCACAATAGAATTGGGCCGATAACACGATTATGCGACGAATAAAGTTTTGAATAAGATTAATATTTAAGTTTAAGTTTAATATTGTAATAAGAAAAAAATAGTTATTTTCTGAAAATCACAAAGCTTAAATTATTAATAAATTATTGATTAAATCAATTATATTAATTTTAATAAATAATTTATTTACCTACTTAATAACAAGATATTTATATAACTTAATTATACATTTTACTAAGGAAAAAATTATTGAATAGAAAAAGTAGTACTAAAAATGTTATATTGAATTTCTCTTATTTCACATCTATTATATCTCCGAAACTTCAAGGCATACCGTTATGTTGTGGGCATAGTTGGTAAGGTATTCAAAGACAATACGTTATCAAGAAAGTATTGCTTTTCAAGAAATATTAAACTTCAAGTGTTTTATAATTGTTGATCATTCATTAATTTTTTACTAAGTATCATCAACCTATATACTTATCCCAATATTACAATAGTGTAGTCGCTTACCTTTCTTCAGATATATATATATACCATCACGATCGGTGCAAGATTTTAAAAGAAAAAGCATTTTTAAAATCACAATATTATGTCATAATATTATGTCATCGTCCCCGACATATGTCTAATTAAATATGATTTGATATGATAATATCATATATGATATGTAGGTTTTCTCAAATTAAATCTTATGCAATATCGATTATTTATGGAATTGCATGCGTTAAGATGCCTAGTGTGTATTGAGCAACAGAATAATAGATTGTAAGAGTGTAATAGATTGTAAAGCGAATTCATGCTCATATTAATTTGCAACGCTATGAGGTTGGTAATGCTGTGTTTTTCGTTCAAGCACGTGATATCGTGATTACATGGTTGATTTTATTGCATGATTTTTTAATTGCAGGGTTGCTAATCGTTGCATAGCTTTAAGTTTGCTATTTAAGAATATATAATAATTTTTGAGACTGCAATAATAATATAAAATAAACTTTCTTTATAAAACTGATATTATTATATAGAAATTGTTTATTTGTTCGTACAAATAAACAATATTGTATAGAGTGATATTTTACTTTAAATTTGATATATATGATATTTAAACAATAATAATAATTCTGCCAAATTGGTCGAAATGCTATACAAGCAAACAGTTTAATTTCGTAAAAAACTAACTAAATATATATATCTTTATTTTGAAGATATTAAAATTTAACGTTGTATTTTGTTGTGTGTTTTCTATAATAGTTTTATGAATTTTGTATTCCAATCTTTTGTATTATGTTCTACGTTTTGTTTGTGTTCTACGGTTTGTTGCTCCGAACAAACTAAAAAGTTGCTAACTTTATTTCAGCGATATCCAAACACACACTATCACATTTTGAGTGTGTTTGAAAAATAAAATTAAAATTATTCCATTCCGTTTATTTTTGTATTGTGTTTGGACGTGTGTTTCAATAAGCAAATTTTTTTAGCTGAACGAAAATTTGTTTCTTTCGTTATACTGTTAAAACAAGAAACTTGAACATTGGTGGACATAAAATATGTGCTATACTTGGCCAGGATCGATTTTATAAAAAAGATGAGATCTCTGCCCTGGCATTGAACACATCCACTGTGTCGCTTCGCACTCCACTCCGTTATGAACTCATTTCTAAATATAATTTGTCTGAATCTCAATAGCCTGGCTTTTCTAATATAAATTTTCGAAAATAAAATTAAAATTATTTCATTCCGTTTATTTTTGTATCGTATTTGGACGTGTGTGTCAATAAGAAAATTTTTTAGCTGAAAAAATTCAAGCCGTCGTCGTCGGGCTCGAAGCCCACGATGCCGAACGCGCGGACGTTCCCGCACTCGCCGGGGAAGATCACGCAGTCCGCGAATAAGGTCACATCGCCGTCGTTAGGCATTCAGTACTCCGATATTCAATAATCTGTTCCGATCTTTGATTTTGGTAAATCTGTTAATTTTTGTCAATTGTCTAAATTTTTTGGTTGCAAATTTTAATGTAAAGGATAATTCCCAGTATATATTATATAATACTGTTCTTTTGTATAATAAAAAGATGACAATTTGTCATAAAACCTGTTGGTTTTTTTTGGAAAAAAACTTGAAGGAGAGGGAAATAGAGATGGTGAAGGAGTTTGTCTTTTCGTTATACTGTTAAAATAAGAAATTTGAGCATTGATGGACATAAAATGTGTGCTTTGCTTTGGCCAGGATCGATTTTATAAAGAAGATGAGAATCCTGCCCTGGCATTGAACACATCCACTGTGTCGCTTCGCACTCCACTCCGTTATGAACTCATTTCTAAATATAATTTGTCTGAATCTCAATAGCCTGGCTTTTCTAATAGAAATTTTTGAAAATAAAATTAAAATTATTTCATTCCGTTTATTTTTGTATCGTATTTGGACGTGTGTGTCAATAAGAAAATTTTTTAGCTGAAAAAATTCAAGCCGTCGTCGTCGGGCTCGAAGCCCACGATGCCGAAGCTGCGGACGTTCCCACACTCGCCGGGGAAGATCACGCAGTCCCCGAATAAGGTCCGTTCCGATCTTGGATTTTGGTAATTTTTGTCAATTGTCTAAATTTTTGAGTTGCAAATTTTTAATGTAAAGGATAATTTCTATTATATACATAATACTGTTCTTTTATATAATAAAAATATGACAATTTGTCATAAAAACTCTTGTCTTTTTTGGAAAAAAACTTAAAGGAGAGAAAAATGGAGATGGTGACGGAGGGGATAGCGGTGGGGAGGGTAAAGGAAGGGAGTGGGTGAGAATGGGAGATAGGAAGAGTGCGACGAAGAGGGAGAGGGGCTCGCTGATGGCTGGCCGGTGATGGAGTGGAAGATGGGTGGGGAGGGAGACGGTGCGCGACCAGGAGCAAGGACAAACCATTTGTGGTTTCATAAAATCTAAGAGCTGCTGCAACATCCGGATGTTTTCAGCAGCACCAGCATCTACATTAAACGATATCCTGGAGGGAAGCTCAGCAGAGAAAGTGGATTTTTTTTTTACTTGATTATTCTGAAAAAAAAAGAATACACAAAAATGCCACAGCATAAAACTGTTTCTTAAATGATTTTTCCTTCATTAAGTTTTTTTTTTTATTTTTCGGTTGAAGAATGCGGTTGAACCGCTTCGGAAATCACAAACGTAAAGCAGACGGAAACCTCGATTGAAATGAAGTGAAGCAGCAGCTACATCGAGATAATCAGCACCGAGTCGCAAAAATGACGACTACACTAGCAACAACAAGAACAACCGCATCAACGTAAGGAAAACCAGAGGAGCTGTTGCAGTGGCAGTGCAGTGGCGATTCTCACAGTTTTCAATTTATCAATTATTTATTAAAAATTTCAGTATTTTTATTCAGTTATGTAATTTGTTTTGAATTTTAAAATAAGGTCTACTTTGTTGATTTTTTGTTCTTTGTGTAATTAACATTAAACCTAAACGAAAAAAATTATAGATTTTATTATTCAATATTATATTTCAATTTTCATGAAATGTGATCAGAATTTTTTTATATATAATTTCAATTACAAAGTTAAGAACTGAAATTTCATTTTCTTTATTATTATTATTCCTAAAAACTTTATACATATGTATGTATAAAAAAAAACTATTTTAGAAAACGCTCCGGGAGGTGTTTATAATTATTTTTCATTGTTTTTTATGATTTCCTATGATTTTCCTTCCTATTTCCAATTTTCCTATGAGAGAAATTTAATTTTGGTTATACAAGACAATTCTTTGTGATATATATTTAAAGGAAACAAAAAACTTGAAAATATAACTATTTTTTAATACGTCTTAAACAATTATTATATTAAAAATAATAAATTAATAAATACATACAATAAATTACAATATTTAAAAAAAAAATAATCAACAAATGGACAAACACACGCACAACGGTTGCACGGGATGCTAGTCCACTGCAGCAAGCGTGAGGGGCTGATTAACGTTAGACCCAATGGTAGCTACGAGAAAATTGACACATACGCCAATATCGACAGGTAATTCCAATGAAATCGGTTAATCACTCTGAATTATATTATTATATAATTTTATATTTTTATGATTAAATTATTTATTCACAACAAAAGCATTTGGTGAACATTCTTTAGTATTAGTGTATGACTCTGCTCACTTCACCAAATACTTTACGCCAACACCGATACATTTCAGAGCGATGCGCGTCCCTTCAGCCATAAGAGCAACTGACAGACGATTAACTATTAATACAGATATTAATTATCATAGTATTGGCTTGTAAGGCGCATTGTGAAGTATATAGCACAAGTGTGCAGCATATTGTGAAGTGTCTAGCACACGTGTGCAGCACATTTTACACAAACGAACACTCACATTCACTCACACACCACACACTCACACACCACTGTTTTAAACCAGTGGTGCGCAAACGAACACTATCACATTTTGAGTGTGTATTGGAAATTTTTTCACTTAGCACTGAGAAAAATATATGCGCTGAAACACAAAGAATGAATATGTTTGGATTATTGTTTGTTTGCACGCTACATATTTGGATTATTGCAGTACATTGCGAATGAAGCATAAGATCGGAAATTAACTTGTAATGAGTAATGTAAATGTAATATTTTATAAAAAAAAGTAGATAATGCAATAATATTTTATAATCTAAAGTAGATAATGCAATAATAATTTATAATATGAAGTAAATTGAATAATGCAATAATATTTTTTAATATAAAGGGAACATTCACATAAACCTCGTCGCTGTCTCGGAAGCTACTGACGAGATTTCGTTAACGCTCTCTTAAACTAACTCTTGGATAAGCCAATTATCTCTTGGCTCTTGGGCTGCTTTATTTCCTAAGTTGCGATTTGCACAGAATGGCCACAAATGGTGCACAAATTGCAAATGGCCGCAAATTGCACATCGGGGCACAGAATTGGCACCGATGGCCGCAAATTGCACATAGGGGCACAGAATTGGCACCGATGACCGCAAATTGCACATCGGTGCACAGAATTGGCACGACGCCGGTGACTCAGGTGCAGCTGGAGTCACAGGCGTCGGTCAGCAGCAGCAGAGGCGCCTCAAGTCACGCGACGTCCTGAAGGGCCGTGGAGAAGGCGACAAGGATGCTTTTAGAGGGAGATGTCCACACCAACCTTCGCTTGTCCTCCCCGGTGGTCGCTCGCTCTCTCTCAATTCTGAGTAGAATGATTTTTTGTCTCTTTCCGGTTAATTTTTTCTAATTTGATTACCATCTCAACTGACTGAATTCATAGAATGTAAAACGTAAGCTTAAGTGACGAGATAATAATTTTTATTGTATTTAATTTAATTTTAATTTGTTTTTGTCTTTATTTTTCTTTCTTTGTTGTGGGTTTCTCTTAACTAAATTTGTTCCCAGTCTTTGTTTGGATATAAAATTTGTCGCTATCACTTGTATTTCGCTCTCCTCCCGCTCTTCCCTCCCTCCGTCCCTCCCTCACTCTCTGTTCTGTGTTGTATTGCAAAGTATTCTGAATATCTTTTTACCGAAATGTTTCCGTTACAACAACAAAAAGCTTTCGTTATATTTTAATTTTTATTAACAATTTAAAAGATTCAAATGTTTTGACGATTCTTTACTTTAGAATAAATAAATTCAATTGACTTAATAATCATCACATAATTGAAATAACAACGACAATAATAATAAAAATAACAATAAAAATTAAAAAATAATAATTATTTAAAAATGTATTCATAATAACAATAATTGTAATAATAATAGTATTAATAGTAATTCAAACAATAATAATTTTAATGTGATATATTTAAATAGTATAAAGAATGGACTACAACAACAATAACACACACAAAACCAACAACAATTCGGAGTATTTTTAATAATTTTCGATCAATTTTTAATTTTAAAATCTTGACAAAGAAAATAAAACGTTTTATTCTCTGGTAGACTAAAATAATTATTCTTCAGGACAAACAATTTTCCCATTTTTACATTCAAATTCAATGATTTTAAACTCCAAAAAAGCCCACACATTAAAATTATAATTTATTGTATGTTCATTATTATAAAAAAAAGCAAAAAAAAATTGTCAATAAAAAACAAACATGCGAATCTAGAAAAACTAAGAAATTGTAATAACTTTTCACTGTTTAAAGTATTAAATATTATAATAAAAAGAACTTTTAATGCATTTTTTTAAATATGTAATTTCTAATAAAAGTCAAATATACAATACATATCAAAAAAAGTACGAATTCTTTTATACATACTATTATACCAGGTCTGTGAATATGGAACCGGAACTCACCCATACGAGGCTCTAGGGATGAGTTTTGACCGAATATACGGCCGATAAGCCGCAGTTGAAGTGGTTCCACAACTGATATAAGAGGGTATACAGTACATTTTTACTGTTAAAAAAGCTTTCAAACTTTTTTCTGATTCTCTGGGAAAATCGATTGCTTCTCTGTGAGTCCCCATCGACGGAAATTTCAACAAAACCGTGAAGTGAACCTTATATAAAACGCAAAATACGATCCACGACAGTTTGGTTGTATTTTAATTATGATTGATTCGATCAAATTTCGTTTTTTTCATTGGCCACACGATTTAAACGTGAGCTGATTTCAGTTGTCATTTAATTCAATTTATTTGAAGCGTCATTTTATTTGACTGGGGAAAAAATAGGCTTCAACGGGGATGAAATAAAACCAGCGTCGATTTTTTTTTACAAACTCTAAAGTTGCGTGAAGATGAGTTTTTTTTTTGTTTTATTGTTGAATTTTCATTTATTTTTTCACCTTTTAAGACTTTTGTTGCAAATAAATGACAATTTTTGACATTTCATTGTTGCTGTTTTACAGATTGACATTAATAAATATATATTGTATGAATATACGTAAGTTTTTCATGGCTTTTATTTATTCCATACGTTTGTCGTGCAACAAAACACAGTTTGTGGGTGTGTGTGTAGAGTGTGTAAACATGAAAGTGAGTTTGTGTGTGTGCTTGACAAAAAGCTTCTTATTTGTATTTTATTAATAAAACATAAAAATGTGTCATCGTTTTTTGTCCATTTACACATTCATTTCTGCACACACAATTTTTTAATATTGAATTCTTTAAATATTAAATATTATTTTTACCACTTTTTATATGTTTTTTCTTTTATGTATTGACACAAATTTAATTAAATTTTACTCCAATATTAATTAAAGTTTTACTAAAATTTAATTAATAGCCTTTAAATATACTTTAACTGGAATTAAATGAAAATGTTTCCATTAACTTGTAGTTTTACTTCAATTCATTTAGAATTTAATTCAATTCAATTAAATTCAATTTGAAAATATTAAAGGAATGGATTAAATTTTCTTTTATGTTTATTAAACTGATTTAATCAGTATTTATTGATCATATTTAATTAATTTTTAGCAAAATTATTCTATTCTTCATTTAGTTCTTTAAAAATAAATTAATTCTGCAGTAAACTCAATGATTTAAGTTTCATTTAAAGGTTTTTAATATAATATAATATAATTTGCTCCATTATAAGAGTTCAGTTAGCATTCAATAACATGTGAAATATATTTGGATCTCATTTCAAAAGAAATTTTAATTAATTTGAAGCTAAAATTAACACTGAATTCGGCTTAAATTAAATTCTAAATACTTTTGTAAGTCTAGAAAGGAATAAATTTATATTTCAACAACATCTTTAAAGCTGCTAAATCTAAGGTTATTCAAAATAACAATTAATTAGTTTAACAATGATAATATAAATAACAAATATTTTTATTCCTTTTCTAATTTTCGATGGTTTTTCTTTTACTGATGATAAACAAAAGAATTTCCCTATTTTTATTTGTTTCTATTCAATTTTTGTTATATATTTATTATGTATTTTTATGCTTTATTTATTCTTTGACTTTTTACTATAATTTATTTTAACTATAGTACAGTACATATATTTATATACACATACATACATATATACGTGTATCCTCTATACACTTATACTATATTTTAGCTTGTTGTATATTCATAAAGTACCGATTACAGCAAATTTTAGTTGATTTGCTTCTTTGTTTGTGCGCAGTTTTCTGGTTTTTTTTAGTTCTTTTTTTAGAAGTATTTTTTTTCAAAAATTCTCCTTCGCAAAGTTTAACTGCAAACATTTCTAAAAAATGTTCTCTTCAAATTTTGTTATCATAAGATTTGGGCGTTTATTTATTTTCTGTGTTTTATTTGCATGTTTTGTAATTTTTGTTCAGTGTAGTTTCTAAAATTCTACGGATAATTAATTCAATAATTCAAACATTTAACTTAACTGTTAATTTTACTTTTATGTGATAAAATAGCAAATTTTTTAAAGAGTTTCTTTATTGATCTTTTTGCTGTAGATTTTGTTTACGTATTATTAACTTATTACAAATAATTAATTAAATTATTCTTTCTTTTAAAAAATAGAATTTCATTATTATACAGTATATTATAATATTTTCTTCGATTTAACTTTACTAAAAATTTATTCATTTGTATGAATTTCGATTAATCTTCTTTTTGTAACTTTTGTGAATTTTTGTGAGATTTGAAATCAATTGATTTTAGTTTTTTTCTCAATTAATTTCATAATAATATCTTGTGACATATAACATTCTCCAGAAAAGGTTCTTCATTTGAAATACTAAGAAAAGATACTGAAGGGAACTTCTTTCTATCAACCAACTTTTTTGGGCAATTTAAAAAAAAACTGCTTTTGATTTAAAAATTATTTTGTATTGACTTAAAAAAATGTTCCTTATTTTGTGAATAATTTCTCGTTATTTAACAGTATTCTGCATTCATTTTCTTTAGATTTAGAAAAGGATTCACTTGATTCTGTTAAATACGAACTCAAGTGGAGTTAAAACTGATTTCCTCTCTTATTATTATTAATAATTATGTTAATTAACTATATTATTAATATTAATATTACTATGTTTAAACTTTAAAGTGGTTTAGTGTTTCAATTTTATTCCTTATTTATTTTTTAAAGTGTGAAAATTCTGCATACATTAAAATTTAGTTGAAGTTTTCAGTTTTTCTTTTTGCAATTTTTGTTTTTTTGTGGTATTTTTGTTGTTGTTGTTAACATTCCATGACATAGTAAATGTTAAACACGAAATAGAAAAATTCTTCTCAATTCTTTTAGTTTCGTAAATAAATTCTTAGTGGTTGTTGTAGTGGTTGTTCTTTTATATTAGATTCCTTTAGTTGTGGTTGTTGCTGTTTTTCACATCTTCTACATTTTGATCTACTCACGAAGTTTTCAGTTTTTGTATTCATAATTTTAAAAAAGTTGTGAAAAATAAGGCCCGTGGATATACTATAAAAAAGCGACACACTAAATATTTCGATAGGTTTTCATTGGTTTCTTTATTATTATTTAATATTTAATCTTGTCTTGTGATTTCTTAGTTTTATATTACTTACGTAATACACCCCCCCTTTCGGATTATGTAACCCACACTTATGAAGGCCCACGTAACGTAGCTCATTTATGAGTTACATAATAATCATTATATTTTTGAGATGATTTTTGAAGAGGAACTTAAAAGTATAATATTATTTAACTTTATTTATTAATTTATTTTATTATTTACTTATTTTATTACTTCAATTAACTTAAACAATAATTTTAAAGGATTTTTTATTAGAAAAGGGATTTGTTCTCTTTGTCATGTTTTCAGTGAGATTTTTCCAGGAATTTTCTGTTCATTTGTTCATTTCATTTAAAATTATTCCATATCATATTTTTGTATATTTTTATTCTTTTCATACAACATCAAAAACGTGGTGCGGAGGTTTGTTTTGTGTTGAGCTTCTATGATTAACAACTAATTTAATTTTCTAGGATTTTGTTTATTTCTTACATTAAGCAATCATCATTTAGATAAGATTATAGATAAAGATTAATTACGTTTAAGATTAAGATTAGTTTTAATTCCATTTTAAATTTTCTTCTTAAAGAAGTTTTCAACATCTTAGCAACTTTTATCTACTTTTGAATACCTTTCAGAATGAATAAAGTTGAAGTTTTGGATTTCTTTTTTATAAAAAAATAGAAAAAGTCTTTCTTTTTCCGCATAGTTTTTGGAAAAATATTAAGTTGTTGTTGGTTGAGATTACGTAAAAAAAGTTGTCAGTTTTTAGGTTGTGGATGTGGTTCTGGTTCCTTATTTCTATATCTATGATTATTTTTTTATCAAACATCTGTGCTATTTTTCGAAATAACCGAATAATTTTGAATGATTGGTTGGTTGCAGTTGTTTTTGTTTCAATCTCTTAATACTACATCTTATCTATCATATTTTCAGCATTTTATCTGGATCAAACCTTTATTATTGCCTTGTCTGGGAGAACTGTTTCGAGGGAATTCGGGGATCCACTGTTTAAGAAGAGCCAAATCAATGATGGACAATCCTGGACATGTACACTTACTCCTGGGACCACCCCACCTCCATCAATCGTCTCCCAAAGAACCTGCGCTATCTTTACATCGAACAACGACATCTACACTTGAACATGGAACCTCCCTAGCTTCGTTATTTCATTCCGAACCTCCCAAGAAGTCTCTTTGACCTCAATATCCATCCACGACATTCACAATTAAACTTGGAAACTACCAGTTTTCAGTCTTGGCCATCTTCCACTACACTTACTATATACCAAAACATTATACTATCCGTAACATCCCAATACTTAGGTCCAAAACCTACAAATCTTCGGTCCTTTAAATTCCACCCTTCCAGCTAATCTCTCTACTCATTTCTGATTTCACTTTTTTCATATGATATCCTTATCCCCAACTCCAGATCATTCCAAGGATCCTGACCTACGATCCTTGAAGACCTCGCATTTGAATTTCAATGTAATTCAGTGACATCATCATGCTTTGAGAGACATCGTTAGTTTACGAAGGCAGAATGTTACCTGCAGCTGCTCTCTTCTACAATCGCTCTCTCTCTCTCTCTCTCTCTCTCTGAGAGACAACAAAATTTCAAATTAGTTTCCAATGGTATGTTGTTGTTGTTGTGCTGCATCGAATCGTTACCGATAACGTATCATATCACATTACATCATACCAGATCATATCATCCCCATCACGGAGGGATGCTACCTACGCAGGATGCAGGGCGGAGGAGGTGGTGCTGATGAGGACTAAACCAAAACCGAAGAGCCAAACCATAATCGCCTGGATAGAGAGCGGTTGCCACGCCCCGCTCATGACGATAGTGATGACGACAAAGACGACGACGATGATGATGATGATGATGATGATTTTGACGATGACGATGTTATTGAAACTGATTCTGCTGCCGTGACTGCTCCGGACGCTTCTGGCCAACCGCCAACCGCCTAACAACCTAACAACCATACCACGGAAAGGTCCAGCACCATCAGTTCGGTAGCATCAGCGGACGTGCGGTGCTGGTCAGCGTGTGGCGTATCTGCGGCTTTTCGCTGAAGTCGTCGAAGTCGTACAGTGGCGAAATCTTCAGCCCCGTCTTTTCGGGGATGATCTTGAAGTGCGGTTGCTCGGTGCTGACAATCAGCGGGCGCTTCATCGAATGCATGTACTCGGAGTGCGGCGCACCGAGTGGACGCCTCGTGCTGGGTACGTTCATTTTTTTGCACGGCTCGGGTTTCGGCTGGGCACTCATGTGACAGTTATGCGGCGAATACTTGTTGGGTTTGTAGATCGAGAATATGTTGTTGATGAGGCTCAGCGCCGAATTGCCGCCGGCCGTCGGCTGCTGCGTCTGCACCCCGTGGCTCTCCGGGTAGAAGTTGTTGTACTTGTACGAGGGCAGTGTCTCGGCCGGATACACCTTGTGGGCGTAGTGTGGGTGCGCTGCTTGTTGTTGCTGCGACGGCGGCGGCGGTGGGTGGCTGTGATGGAAGGGGTTGGCAGTGGAGCGGTGCAGGGGCGAGCCTGCGTGCTCAAAAAAATGAAACTGATTCGATGAGTTGGCTGCAGCGGATGCCTGCGGGGGCGAGGGCATTCCTTCAAGCAGCGACTTTTTGATCAGCATGCGTTCCTGCTCGCGGTCGTGCAGCGCGATCGGCTGCCCGTTATTGTAGCAGCCGACGTTGACGTTCTTCACCTTGAGGTTGCTGTGCATGTTGCGCCGCTGGATGTCCAGCTCCAGCGGACTGGGCGGCTTCTCGAGCTCCTCCCAGTACTTCTCCAGGTCGATGTTGAAGTCCTCCAGATCCATTTCGGTGGAGTCCGAGCACGAGTCCTCGTCGTAGCGCGCGGGAGGCTGGACCTCCAGCAGCGACTTGCGCCGTGCAGGACGTCGGCTGCTGACGAAGCGTGACGCGGGGCCAGCCGAGGCGGCCAGATAGCGTTCGTCCTCGTCCAGGAACTTGTCCTGCAATAGCAGCCGCTCGCGTTCGTCGCGTATGAAGTGCTCCAGATCAGAGTCATATGCGTCGGCGCGACAGTGGAAGTGCTCCTCCTCCTCGGCGGCCGGATGGTGGCCGGGGCAGCGCAGACGTGAACGGGGCCGTGCTGTTGGGGGCGGCGGATTGCTGCGCATACGGAGCTGTTGCCGGCGATGGCAGCAATAGTCGTCGGCTGAACAGCAGCAGATCATCGCTGGCGGCGGCAGCAGCAGCGGTTGCTCGTGGTGCGAGTGATGCAGCGAGTAGCCGCCAACGCTAGCCGCTGCCACGCGATGACTGCCTCGATCCTCCCAATCGGCGAGAAGGTTTCTGTTGCTGCCAACGCTGGCACCAGCGCCGTACAGACTGCCGCTGCGACGTGCGTGCGATCGCGAGCAGCTGTAAATCTCATCCAGCAGACACTTCGCACTGGTGCAGCGTTCGCGGGCGCAGCACGTGTGCGAGTGCGTCACGTCATCAAGGTTGCCGCTGCAGTATCGTGTGGCGCCCACTCCACCGACTCCGCTCATGGACTTGCGATGGGCCTCCTGGTTTTCCTGCCGCGAGTTCGAGCGGGGCGGCAGCTCATAGTCCATGATATCGAACGGCGTCGTTCGTGAGCTGGCACTGAAAGAGTACGACTTCGGCACGTTCTGACGATTTTTGAGAATCGAAGTGGGGTGGCCATGGTGCGCCCCTCCCTCACCGAAGCAGCAGCTCTGCGATTTGGTCGGATACGGAAACTCCTTGCAACTGGTGGGGTAGTCAGCGGGAGTGGTTTCGGACTCTGCGCCATCGGCACGGCCGTTGCGCACGGTGCCGCTCACGTCTTCGTCGGCCGAGAAAAACAGCTCCTCCTGCTCCCGAATGTTGCGCAACTTGCGGTAGGCGCCGAACTTGATGCACTCCGGCACGTAGTCCTCCAAGTCCTCCGAACGGTTCGAGTAGATGTTATCCGTGTACCAGGTGGGGTCGAGCTGCTTCGGTTTCGGTTTGGCCTGCAGCATCCTGTCGCGCTTCGACTGACGATAGCTCTCGAAGCAGATGTTTTTCATGCGCTCCAGCTTCTGCTCCCGAATGCGTTCCCAGTTCTCCCAGTTTTTGTCGTTCTTGCTTCTGCCGTTGGCGTGGACCACGCCGCTGTCATTGTAAAGGTTTGTGTTCTTCGATTCGCTCGCATGGAGCGAATCCTTATCGGCGTCTGTAGCGCCACCTATGTTATTATAGCTAGTTGTACTGCCACCGCTGTCGGTGACGACGATCCTAATTCTACGTTTGGTCTTGTCGCTTACTTTCGAAGAGAGTGACGACTTCTGCGGCCGGTCGGGATCCGCTGGCGGCTCTTCTGGCTGTCACACCTCCTGCAGATACTTGATGGGGCAGTAGCCCTGGCGATTGTCGGCGGAACGCACCATCACCATGCCGTTCACTTCGTCTCCAGTCTGAGGGAAAGAGACAGATGGAAAAAGATTCCAAATGAGAGAGATGTATGGACAAATTTGGGGAGTATTGAAAGATGGAGTCTAATAGTCAGTAGATGAAAGGTGACGCCTCCTACCTGTATAACAATTTGATCCCTTAGTAAGGTCATGTTCTCTCCGCGCTCTCCATCGGAGACCTGAAGATTGTGAGTCACCTGCAGCGGCTTCTCGTTGGCGTTCAGGCGCACGCAGTACTTTGAGGGAAAGTAGCCGATGCGGCCCAGTGCCTTGCCCTTCCACCAGTCCGGGTCAGCGGTGTCGATGACGGTCACCTGGAAGTAGCAAAGTACGAATGTATTAAAACTGATCAATGTTTAATATAAACCTCTTAAAGCATGTTAAAATTCATGTTACGGGTGTTTTTCCGACCCATTCGCAACTTCTATAAATCTATATTTTGAATCGATTGCGGTTGGTTTTCGGATTCAAAGCCTGACATCATAAAAATATTTCGCGTTTCTGTGACATGAAACATGAAATAAAAAATCCTTGAAATGTACGATTTTTGTTCTTGTCTCTTTTTTCATTCATTTTTTAAACTCTCTTATAATTGAGTTGCATGGAGAGACGTGGTTGGTGTGAAAGAGAGCGGTGAAGAGGGCGGTAAGAGGATTTGTCTGTTTCATTTGTAGATTAAAGAAAGAAAAAAAAGCATTCTGCGTGAATGACAGACATGTGTGACTCTTTCGCAACCTTCGCAATAAATTCCATTGAAGGGACTTTTTTCGGTACTGTTATCCTTGGCAGGGTTGCCAAGTGGACAAGAATAAAAATTGTATGAACAAAGTAATAACTAAGTTAATATTGTCAAAAATTCTTCCACTATTAAACTAAAATCAAAAATAAAAACTAAAATAAATAAAAATAAAATAAAACACAAATAAAACGAGACTGAAATAAAAGAAATATGCAATTAAAACTACAAAATATTCCGATTAATCTAAATTATGACTAAAAATGCATCCTCACAAAAAACTTCATTCATTCAAAGACTCTTCATTAAACATCTGAGCTGAGTTGAGTCGAGTTGAGTGATTCGATTCCATTCGATTCAGAAAGAATTGCATTTTGTTCGGAATTTTGTCGGAATTTTATTCAGTGGTTAATTAAAAAGTTTCGAACTACTTCAGTGCAACGTTTCGCAAAGTTTCATTCATTCATTCACTCATTCATTCCACAAAGCGAACAGAAGAGGAACAAAACAAATAACGGTAACGCTTCTCCACTCACCTTGTAGCCGGCCTTCAGGTCCAACTCGTCGCCGTGGCGCGCCTTGAAATTGTACAGAATAACGTATAAATTCGTTGGCAGCAGACGATGCGATTTCTGTGTGTGAGAAGGACAGCAACAACAACAAAGAGTTAATAGATAGTAACGCAGAGAGAGCCAACGATATCATTGTAAAGAAATTGCAACAAATAAATGAAAGTAAAAGTGGAATTATTTGTAATAATACTAATTAAATAAGTGATTCGAAATGGTAACTAAAAGTTATGATTTTTTTTCTTGTTTGTTTCTGAAGCACTTTGAAACGCATTCGCAACGCACGCACGGCGGCAACGCATAGCAACGCATACAGAATACCTGAACGTGTCTTACGGGTGACGGGCACGGGGATGTGCTGGCGGAGGACTGCGACTTCTCCATGTCGTCCGGGAGGTCGACGCTGCCGCCTCGATTGCCGCGGCTGGCGTAGAGTAGTTTGCGACCCTGGTGCGAGGGGGAGGAGGGCGCTGTAAAGGCACGTGTGAGGTCTTCATTAAAATCATGTTTTTTCATAAAAAGTGCAGTTGTTGTTATTGTTGTTGTAGATGTTGTGGCGGTGTTGTTATTGTTTTTGTTGTTTTGGTATCATGCATTGTTTTTTGTTGTTGTTGTTGTTGTTTGAAGATTAAAGTTGATAGATTTTTTAAAACAACCAAAAAATTGCACAAGAAGAAGCGAAACGATGTTACAGTTGAAGTGCGATTCAAAAGTGTTGAAAGTGTTTGTTTTTGGTTTTGGTTTTCATGTTGCAATCATCGTGTTGAAAAAGCAAAAGTTGATAAGTTGAAAAGAAAAGAAAGAAAAAAACAGAGCTATTAATTTTGCAAAGTTTTTTGCTTCTATTAACTTTTGAGAATTAATGAGAAAAGCTACGGAGTTAATTGATGCAATATAATTCATAAGCGGTTTTTTACATGAAAACCTTAATTAAAAATCAACAAAAGAAACATTCAATAACGCGAGTATTTTTCATTAAGTAAAAGTTAATTATAAAAATTTTATTAAAGAAAATTTAAGTGTATATAAAAAGAAAAGCATTAAATTGAATGCAGAAAAATATTAAATATAGCAAAGATAGAAGGACGGTGAGAAGAGGGGAAGGGAGCAGTTTTTCTGAATGAAAAAACTAAAAAACATTTTTGTTTCTTAATTAAATATTTCTTAGAAATCAAACGAATTTTACTACAATAATTCTTGAAATAATTTTATATTTGTTCTATTTTATAAAAATGCAGAACTTTAAAGCTTTTAACAAACTAAAACGTATAATAATAGAACTAAACTAAAACGTATGCTAAAACTTAGTATCAAGCAGTAAAATTTTATTGGTTTAACTAGTTTTTTAATTGAATTTAAATACTAGTCTACTAAGCTACTAATTTTGGTTAAATAATTTGGTTAAATAACCTGTTCTCTTTTGACCAAGTTAACTACTGTTAATAAACTAGTTTTTTAACTCTTTTAACTACTAGTTAACTACTAATTGTTGTGTTAAATTAAAGACTACATTTTGGCAAATTGAACTGCTAGTTTTGGGTTAAACAAGATGCTTGTTTTGGCTTAAATCAACTCTCTACTATTTAAATGGAGGATTACTATGGTTAAATGGAGGACTTTTTTAAATAAATTAACTACTGATTTTTTGGTTTAAGTAACTGATAATTTTTGGTCAAATTTACTACTGATTTTTTGTTAAATTTACTACTAATTTTTGTTTAAATTTACTACTAATTTTTGGTTAAATTGACTACTCTTTTGATGACTAAATGCAGTACATTGTGTTTCGTTAAATTAAACTACTTTCTTCAACTTCATTTGCAGTTCTACAGTGGAAATGTTAACAATTTCATTTACAAATTATGATGATTTACGTAATGAGACTGAGATGAAGTGGATTTGAAAATATTCGAGACAAAACTGAATATTGAACTAACTGAAATCACTTTGAAGTCGCTTGCAGATCAAAAATAATATTCTGAAGTCTTGTTTCATTAGTCTGAATTCATTTCTGGGGTTTCTATGATAGAATTGCCTATTCTGCAGGAAAAATAAACTCATCTGAAGTCAATTTGAAGTCCCTTGAAGTTAAGATTTTCATTTGCAGACTGGTTTCATTAAACTGAAGTCATTTTATAGTATTCTTAGATTCATTTGTTTATACTATAAGAAAGCTGAAGATCTCCTAAACCAGGTTAAAGGATATCGGCTATCAAAAGTGCGAAAGAGAGGGAGACAGCGAGAGAGAGAAAGATCGAGCTTTTTAATGGGGAGAGAAGATGCCATTTTATGAATGTAGTCATAGAGACAGAAACACGTTGCTAGAGAGAGTGAGTAATTGACAAGGAGCTAGAAAGGGAGGGGTAGATAGAAAGAGAGAGAGAGTGCGACAGAAGAAGAACTATTTTAGGATTCTGTATAAAATCAGTGCTACTTACAGTGCAATCTACTGCTGTTCGATGGAGGCGTGTTATGCTCCAGATGTCCCCCGGAGCCCCCGTGATAGTAGCTCGACGAGGGTCCGGCGACCGGCTGCTGACGGCGCCGCATCTGGCCGTGAAGCTCCGACGACTCGGGCGAATCCAAGCTGAGTGACTTCATGCGCAGATTCAACTTTTGACGTCGTGGCGAGTGTGGAGCTGCAGAGCGGAACCGGGTACAAAAATCGGTACAACGACACGAGCGGGTAATCGTGTTGGAATGGATGGTTTTTTGTTCAGTGTTTATTTTTAAAATTTGTGGTTTTTTGTTTGTTAATTTTTTGTTGTTGTTGATGGGATGAGCAGAATAAAGTTACGAAGAATTGATTAATTAATGAATTAATTTTAAATATAGATTTAGTAACAATTAAATCTGTATACTATATGTATAAAGATTAAACATACTGTACAATTAAAGTTTCAAAAAAAAGGTTAATTTTATTGAGAACATTGATTTTAAAAACTAGTCGAGTGTTAAAAAGAATCAAAGAGTGGTTAAAATTTGAGTTGAACTGAGGAAATTTGAGAGACAGACAGTGAGATAAAAAAGTATCAGAGAGAGAGAGAGACAGATATAGTGACAGAGTTTGTGTGTGTAAAAGAGAGCGAGTAGATACTCTCAGAGTTCAGTGATGAGAGTCTCTTCTGTTGCTTTTTTCGTGTAGAAGAGGCTCGAGTTTATAAAATGTTCTATCGTGTTGCTTGTGTCTATTCTTGTGTTGACATCTCTTTCATTTCCTGTTTATAGATCAACAATTTTGCATTCCGAATACGTTGCGATTTTCATTTACGAATAAATATTAAAAAAACATTCTCTACACACTAAATGCTCTACATTCTCTACGTTGTCTACATTCTACACAATTTATATAACATTCATTACATTCAGAAGAGGGAAGAGTGCAGTATTTCGATCGGTGGTTTTAAAGGGTGGTTTTTAGTGCTTTCAAGATCCCGAATATGGAAAGTGTTATTAAAAGAAACTGTAAAAATATACAATTTTATTGAGATACAGAAAAAATCTTAAATTAAAAGTAGAATAAAAAATATTAAAAAGATTTTGAATTTCAACGGCTTTTAGTGGTAGAAATAATTATTGTGAATTATAAAGAACGAAAATTGAGCAGATAACATATCTTGAATTATAAAGACATTTATTTTATTTTATTTTGTATTTTATTTTATTTTCCTCTCCTTTATTTAAATCGTTAAATAAAACCAAATAAAAATCCAAATAAAAGTGTTTATTTTAAACATAAAATAATACATATTTATTTATACAGCTAGATATACAATAAATGTTACAAATAATGTAAAATAAAGTAAATAAAAATTGATCTCAGTAACCACTATTAATATATGTAATAATTTAGCATTTCATAGAAAAGAAAATTGTTTTTATTTTGTCCATTTTTTTATTGAAAATGATACAATACTTTAATGAATTAATTCAAAGAGTGAAGAAAATAGAAGATAATATAAAAAATCCAACAAAAATAGGCGAAGCCAGTTAATTAAGTCTAGAAATTTAAAATAATTAATTAATATTAATTCAGAAAATTCTATTCTATGATTTATTATTTCCACAACTTTTATTTCTTTGTATTCGTATGGGTTTTTAAAAAAACATATTTTTTCAAACTATTCATAAATTTTAATGTATTTAATGTATTTAATGTATTTTGGTTCTTTTGTTAATTAATTAAATTAATTTTAAGAATTTAATTTGAGGCTTTGACTTTTTTAAGGTTTAAATATTTTTAATTTTATTTTATTTCTAGAGAAAAGTGAGAGTGAGTGAGAGGGCTTACACCATGTGACTACTATAGTGGGAAAAAGGATCGAAATAATTTGAAGCTTAAAATTGAAGGACTCTTTAATGAATTTAATGTAAGGTAGCGTAGCTCGCAAAAGAGTGGCAACTCTGGTGGTTAAAAGTACAAATATAATAATAATTCAATGTCAAAATTTAAGAATTTTCTTCTTTTGGGTTTTATGCAGAATTTTTTGTGTTCAATTGAATGCATGTTCGTTGAATGCATGCTGTAGCGTAAAAGATGACTCGGTCTTGATTTCGTTGCAGTTATTGTTGTAATCT
The DNA here is from genome assembly GCA_949629155.1 of Myopa testacea. Taxonomy (NCBI): domain Eukaryota; kingdom Metazoa; phylum Arthropoda; class Insecta; order Diptera; family Conopidae; genus Myopa; species Myopa testacea. The sequence goes on from OX451346.1 coordinate 61,213,289, forward strand.
TTGCTCTTCATTTTTGGTCTGCTTTTTAGTCTTCGTTTCTAACATCATCATCATTAGATACTTTTCACTCCTCATCATTAACATAATCTTCATCATGGTATTCATTGTTGTTTCCATCGTTGTCAAAATGATCTTTGCTATGATCGTCATTATCCTCATCATTATCATCATAATCTTCATTTGCTTCATTAAACGACGATTGCTCAATTTTAATCAATCCTTCATTCAATTCTATCAACTTCATTCAACGTCATTATAATTATCATAATCATCATGTGTCTCGTCATCGTTCATTGTTCAGCGTTGTTCATTAATTATTCTTACTTTTTCATGCGTGCTTCTTTCGAGTGGCTTTATTTGGTGTGTTTGTTGTTGTTGTTGTTGATGTTGTTGAAGATGCTGTACTCTTGACATCCTTCACCATGTTTTTGCCCAGCATCAATGGTTCACCGAAGGGTCGAGTGTTTTCCGTATTCATTTCTGAAACTTTTTAAATTATCAAGAATGGTTTTTTATTAATTTTCTGTTCTGTGTTAAAAAATGTTATCTTAATTTTATCTTCATATAGTCTTTATTTCATGTTTTAGTACTTCGTTTTTTAGTACTTTCGTTTTTAGTACTTTAGGATTTTTAGTATCACGATGCTAGTATTTTAGTTACGTTTTTAGTACTTTTAGGTTAGTATTTTTAGCACTTTTAGCGTAGTATTTTTAATACTTTTGTTGTAGTATTTTTAGTACTTTTGTTGTAGTATTTGCAGTACTTCTAAATTAGTATTTTCTTCTTCTTTAAGTTAGTGTTTAGGCAGTTTTATTTTTTGCATTGTATTCTTTTTAGTACTTTGAACGATTGGTTTTAAGTACTTTCAACATGTTAATGTGGCATTTTTAGTACTCCTCGATTAGTATTTTTAAAACGGTTTGATTATTTTTTTTACTATTTTTAGATTAGAATTTGTTAGCTTTTCTTATTCAAGTCTCTTCGCGATTTTTTATTCTTCTTGTATTTAATGTTTCTTAAATTAATTACAGTTACTAATTTTCTACACTAGAAGTTTTTCTAAAATACCCGAATAATGAATAAAATTTTAGTAGATCTAAAAACAAAACCACGATGTAAAAATTCCTTCAAAGAAAAATAATTATTTTTTCTTTTAAAAAAACGAAGGATAAAAATTAAATATGATTTGCATAAATTAACGGAGCGCATAAAAATACTGAGATTAGTGAGGATGAATCTCACCGCAGAGAGCTGATAGAGAGAGAGAAAAAGAGAGAGAGAGAGATAGACGAGGAAAGAGATAGAGGAGAAACGACGAAGATAAACACAGACAATATATTATTTTAAGCAACTTTTTCTCACTTTTACCACAGTTTTAGTTTTTTTTCTTCTCTTTTTTCATAATTTTTCCCTTTTCTGCATTTTATTTTTATTTAAATCCTTTTAACAAAGATTTTTCTTTGAGGTGGAAATTTTTTCGTTTTTGTTGTGGTTACCTTCTTTGCATCTTTTTTGACGTTGAAGAGGAAATTTTTTTCTATTTCATGATGAATCCCAAAATTCATAGAACAGAAAAAGCAACGAAAGTAAAAGGAAAACAATTTCGAGCTGCAGATGGTGAAAAAGTCCTTAAATAAAATTATAATAATAATGATTACAAAAAGTAAGCCATTCAAAGCAACAAAACATAATGCGAACATCAAATTTTTTGTGGTTACAAGAAATGACAAAAAAGGGAGGAAAAACAATCAACAAATGATTAAAACATAATGCAATTTTCTGAATAAGAAGTTATAAAAAGAGACAAAAGAAAGCCGCACTAAAAGAGACACCAAAAAGAATGACTCAAAGAAGAATTAAAAGAACATATCTTGTGAAAAGAAATAAAAAGACACTAAAAAATTAATGAAATGAAGATCTTAAAAAATGGACTGTAAAAAAGGGAGTCGAAGAGATACAATAAAAAAGAAGGACTAAAAAAGACCCCATAAAAGATAGGAATAAAAGAAGAGATACCAAAAAAGGGGAATCGAAAGAGAGAACTCAAAAAAGTGCAGATGAAAAGGAAGACTCAAAGAAAATGCAATAAAAATTAGTTACTAAAAAAAAAGACCGAAAAAATGTACACTAAAAAATAAGAGACACAAAGAAAAAACCCAGAAAATGAGAGTACTACGTAAAAAACTCCCCTTCTTCCCCCACCCACAACACTAAAAAGACATCCAAAAGACATCCTCTGATGATGCTCATAAACTGCTGCTTATTATGAGCGATGGTGTTCCAGGGGAGGGGAAGGGAAAGGAGTTGGTCCGGAGCGGAAGGGAGGGGCTGAATGAGAACAAAATAAAATGAGGGACAGGCGAAAACATTGTAGCGCTCAAACAAAAGCTTTTGAAGTGCTTTTATTAGTCTTTAAGGGAGAACCGGGAGGTTCCTGGTGGGAGGGAGGAAGGGCGGAAGGGAGGGGAATAAATGTGAGAGAAATACAGCACATTTAATAATTTGCAACATTGCAACAATAAACGAACAATAAACGAACAATAAACGGGCGATAAACAAGCAACACAACAAAAAAAAAAGGGGCGACGCTGCTCGCGAAAAGGAAGCGGATCCACTTAAAAGAACACCGAAGAGAAACGGAAACAGAAAAAGAAACACGGCTGGAAAAACACGCTTGTTAAATAAGAGCGCTGAAATAAAAGAAGACGCTGTTGAAGGAGGGGAATAGAGGGCAGAGAAGGGAGAAGAATCGAGAGTAAATAAAGTACTCGAATGCAGGATTAAAAGAAAGAAAGAAACAAACGAACAGGATTAAAATCAACATCGGAGGATGAGTTGAAGAAATGAGTTGAAAACTGAAGAAATTCCTATAAAATTAGATTCGATTTAAACGGAAAAACTTGTTTATTCAAATAAAGCAACCCTCCATCCCTTCAAACCTCCACCCACGCCCTTTAATTAAGCAGCATTTTAATGAAGCTTTTAATTTTTTAGCTGCTGCAGCAGTTTCGACGCTGCAATTCGACTTCCATCCTCATTTCTTGGCTACGATTTGAACGCTTTCATGAGTGATGCGAAACGCAACGCGCAACGAAACGGAATGGAATGGAAACGGAAGCGAGTCCCGTGCGCCAGTAATGAGCAATAATTGTTAACTGGGTTGAGACTAATTGGCCGCATTGTTTCGGCTCGAGTGCGGCAGAATGAAACCGGGTCTGAAACTCCGACGATTGACTTGAGGAGGGCGAAATTGAAAAAGGAATAAAAATAAAATAAAACGCATGCACGAGCGAGTGACAGTCGCGTCACCCGACGTGACGGTGGAACGTTTTTACAATAAATTGTTGTTGCTGTTGTAGTTGAAAGCATCTCATTTAAAAACATACAAAAGAAGCTGCTTCTACTCCTGTCAAAACGGATGTAAAGAGATGTAAAAATGTGATTTTATTGCAGACATAATTTTAAAAAATATCAAAAATTGTAAAGTGGAGAAACACAACAAAAATAAGTGTGTCTATATAAAAAATATAGAAATAAACTTAAGTGTGTGATATAAAGAATTCAAGTCTCATAAATGTGCATACATTTATACATACACTCTTTCATTACTCACATGTGATGACAGAGAGAGAGAGAGAAGAAACGCAGAGATCATATACAACAACAACAAGAAAAAACAAATACTTTAAATACACTCTCTTGCCATATTTACATAAACAACAAAACATTTAAGAGGAAAGAAGACGCCAGAATTATATGTGGGCAAAGTTAAATTAGTGGGAGAAATAGTAGTAGAAAAAGTAGTAGAAATAGTAGTAGAAAAAGTAGTAGAAAAGGTAGTAGAATAAGTAGTAGAAAACGTAGTTAAAAAGGCAAAAGAAATAGTACTAAAAATAGTAGTAGAAATAGTAGTAGAAAAGGTAGTAGAAGAAATTATAGTTGCAAAGCGACTAAAAGCGTAGTAGAGATAGCAGTAAAATGAATAGAAATAAAAGTAGAAAAGCTACCCAAAATAGTAGTGAAAGAGTTAATAAATAAAGTAGCAGGAAAGGTAGTAGATTTAGTAGTAGCACACAGCAACACAGCAACTTGATTACTTTCGGGCAACGATATCGATCGATGCTGTGATGATCGCGTTCGCAGTCGTCCGAATCCGGAGAGCGGACGAAATCCGGCGAACAGCCGACGACGCAACCCTGGATCGGCAACGAGTTGTTGTTGTTGTTGCTGCAACAGCTGATACTGCGTTGGCGGCGAGGTGACGCCGCTGCTGAGAGCATAGTAATTAATACCGATTCCGCTGCTTAAATAAGCGGCTGTGGATGCCGTTGTTGTTGTTGTTGTCGGCGGCGGTGCTGCTGCAGTTGATGGGCCCGCGACTGATGACAATAAGCGGTAATCTTAAGAAGAGGCGTGGCGGGGAGACAGTTGAGTAGTGGATGGTGGATATGGTGAATATGGTGAATTAAAAAAGAATGTTTTTTTATTGATGCAAGCGTATTTGAAGGGGTTGAAAAAGTAGTTAATTTATTCCAATTAATTGAAATTCATACGAAAATTTTGCCTAAGCTTTAATTAAGCAATTTAACAAGCTTTCAACATAATTTTTAATTTTTTTTCGCCTGTTTATTTGACGTTTTTTGACGTTTTTCGACGTTTTTTGACGTTTTACGACGTTTTTTGAAGTTTTTGTTTTAATTTAGCAGCCAGAAAATAAAAACCCCAAATTTTACTAAAACATAAAATGTACTTAAAACTTACACTCGGTTGGCAACGCTACCGGGAGCAAAAAGCATTCCGGCGAAAAACAAAGAAAACCAACAACAAACCACAAACCAGAGTAAAAGCATGTTAAAAGCAAAACCGACGAAAAAAACTGCAAACTAGTGAATGAATATTAAAAGCGTAACCAAATAATTATTTCATTGCTCTTCGATGTTGTTGTTTCATTGCTCTTTCGCTGTGTTTGTTGCTGTTGAAGCGCTCTGTAACAACAACAACACTGAATCCCTAAAATGAGTCGGAGGCGGCCGTCGCTCTTTGAAACGGGGCCAAAAACGGTCACTTGAACGTGTAGTTAAACAGTTTTTTGGCTCCCTTCAATGAGGATAATGGCGATGATGATGGTGATGATGGCGATGATGATGACGTTGTTCTTCTTTTGAGTCCTCTTCTTTTTAAAGTACACGCTCTGTTGATTTAGTTTACCAGCAGATGTGGTCACTTCAAGGATGGTCATGGAAAGAAGTGGTACAGGGAGGGTGGTAGGGGATGGAGCTGGAGGACGGTTGTGGAGGGACGTAGAAGGAGTGGGATTCGTAGATAGAGACGGAGAAACAGAAAGAAAGCTAGAGCAACCTATTTTAAAAGCCTTGCTGCACATAATTTTGTAGGGACGAACATCCCTCTCCCCCCACCCTCTGCCTCCATCGACCATCTTCGCTCCTTTATTCAGTTTCGCTTCATTGCTTTTCTCCGCGTTTATCCTCGTTCAGTTAATAAATTTTTATCGCATTGAATTCATCTAAAATTTTCCACGCAATTCAATTCAAGTGCTTCGCTGGCAGTTTTACCGTTATTCGGGTGTGTGTGTGTATGCAAGTGTATTTACAGGTGTGTATGCGTGTGTGTGTGTTTGTATTTTTGTGTATTCTTCTTTAATACGTTTTTTAACGCTTTTATCAGTGTTAAGCTCGAAGCACGACTTCAGGAGTGGAAAATCGATACTTATGATGGAAAATTATCGCCTCAGAGAAGAACAACTACAAACACGTTCAAACACATACACACCGACACTCACTTGATTAAACAGATTCTTCTTTTCTGTGCATCTTTTCTTTTCTTATTCATTGCACTCTTCTCACCATCATCATCATCATTCATTTTCACATAATTTGTCGCAAATTTCTCCCCTGATTGACTTTTTCCCCCCCTTTTTTTTTGTTGTTTTTCTTCTCTTTTTTACAATGTTTTTTCGCCATAATTTTTGCGATGCTCCCAAATCGCAGAAAATGAATCAAAGTTTGTTGTTGTTTTGCTACTTTTTTACTACTACTATTACTAGTTTTTCTTTACATAAACTAACACAAAACTGAATCCTTTTTCTTTACTACTGTTCTAAAAATTGTATTATATTTTTAATTAAAATCTTTTAATGTGCTTTTTTTGTTTTTGTTCTTCCTTACTTTCTCTCTTTTCTCCTTTACTACTGCTTTGTTTTGTATTTTTTCGGTCACCGCAACATTTTTAATGGTTTTAATTCAGTTTTTTTAGCTTCAGCTTCTGAACGGCGCCAACTTCAACAGTTTTACGGATTTTCTTCACTTAAGCAGCTGCTTCTGGTCTGTTTTTCTTTCTTCTACTTTGTTGTTGTTTCTTGCAGTGTATTTCTTGTTCTTATTTCTTTATCTTTCTGGGGTTTTTACAGTCCATTTTTGGTTTCTTCGTCATTTTTTGCCCAACGGCGTCGAAGGATTTCTTTTAACGCGTAATGAGAGAGTTCAGAGGATGTCAGGAAGACGAGAGAGGGTGAAAGAGAGAGAAAAGTAGTGGGATGTAGAAAAAAAGTAGCAAGACAAGTGAAGCAAAAACTCAGTAAATCACGTGATCATCTTAATTTTGCCATGAATAATGTTGTTGTTGTTGTTGTTTTTCTGTTGGTGGTTTTTGCTGCTTGCTTGTTTCTTTGCTTTTATTGTTGTTCAATTTAAATATTTTTTAAAAATTCTTTATTTTTTTGTTTTGATAGCAACGAAAATTTAAAGAAAAGCCTTAACTTATTTTAATCAGTAGTTTTGAAGAATTTAAATAAACTAAAATGATAAAAATTAAATCAAAATAAAGAGAAATAAGAAATAAATTATTCTTGTACATTTCAATATATTTAAAAATTGTATGAAACATGAAATCGTATTTCAAAATGAGGAAAAACTTTTAAAAATTATTATTTAATTTATAATCTATTATATCTATTATTTAATGATTATTTTTAGTTTTATGGAAAATTATGAATAACTTAAGAGTAACAACTAAAATAATAATTTATTCCCTGTAGGTTTTATTTAAAAATGAAAATAAAATTAAATAAAATATTTTATTTGCTTTAATAATACTGCTAAATTCTAAATATTACTAAACGAGTGCTGCAAACTACTTCTACTGCTATTGTTGAACACTACTAATTTAAAAGAGCATTTTTCAGCTACAAAAAAATGTACATCGATAATAATAATCTACTAATAATAATTATAGTAATAATAACGGTATTTTATGCATATAGTAACCCTTTAAATGCATTTAAACACAAAAACGCACTACAGATTTTGAGAATTTGGTTTATTGTGGTTTTTTTCTTTGTTTTGTTTTGTTTTTGTTTTGCTTTGTTTTTATATTTTTTCAAGGATGCAGAAAGCCTTTTAAAATAGACAACAGCTGCAAGTGCTGCCATTGTTTTGCAATAAATATACTATATTTTATTCTACTAAAAGGACGTAACAATAAAAAACCACAAATAAAAACAACAGAAGAGAACACAATAACAAACAATAGAATATAAACAATAGTATATAGAATATAAAAAAATTAATAACAGAAATATTTTCAAATATAAAAGAAATCAAGAAGAATTCATAATATAAAAACAATTAAATAAAATATAAGAAGAACATGTAAATTATTAATAATAGACATGTAAAATATAACAATAAAACGCACTAAATAGCAACAAAAAAAGGCAACAAAGAGTGAAGAGAAGGGATCAGACGGGAAACAAAATAAGATGAATTTTGAAAGAATTCATGCTATTAAAATTCTCCGAGAAATTTGTATCGAGGAAGCGAGAGAGAGAAAAAAGGAAAATGACAGTAAGCGAGTTAGAAAGAGACAGAGAGACTAGAAGAAGAAGTGAGAGTGAATGAGTGGTTGAAAAGTAATCTCTGAAGAAAGAAGCAAAAAAAAAAAAACGATTGCAAATTATAATTAAAACTAACTTAGGAACATGTCATCAGAAGCAAAAATAAGAAAAACTTTCCTAACTACAATTTTGCTTAAAATAAAGAACAAAAATTGTTGTCGGTACTTTTATCTTCTTGTTGTTGTTGGAAACATGATTTTCTTATATTAACTGAGGGGAAAAAAACAGAAACCAACGAAGAAAATAAGAGCAGAGAAAAGAGTGTTGCGAATTCTAATTCAAATACTTAACAACAAAACGGAGAAGAGTAAAAAATTGAAGATTCAAATTCAAACTCGATTTTAGCATAAAAATTAATTAAAAGTCGGAGAAAAAAATTTTGTGTTATTTAAACAGAGAGGGAGAGAGAGAAAAATTGCTTTGGCGAAAAAACTGTTGCGAATTATAACTCAACTGCTTTGAAGTCAGAACAAAAGTTTGAAAAAAATTACCAGAAATTTTTAAAAAATTAAACTGGAAGAAAAGATTTGTTGCATATTATTGTTGTTGTTGTTGTTTCAGATGTAGTTGTGTTGTAAAATGTCACTCTACAAGAGCAACAACAAGAGGAAGAGAAAAGAGACAAACACAGTGGGAGAAAGAGAGAGAAAGAGAGAGAGAGAGAGGGAGAGAGAGGAAGAGAAAGCGAAAACAAAACGAGAGCAAGCAGGACAAAAAAGGGAATCACATGATAGTGAGCGAGAGGCAGTGAGAGAGAGTGAGAGAGAGAGGGAAGGAGAAATGAAAAGAGAGTGAGAATGCGAGCAAATCAAAGAGTAGAAGAGCAAGACACTGGAGTCAAACCAGAAAGAGAAGAAAAAAAGATCCGAAAACGTGAACGTGTTAAGTGATACGTGTTAAGTGTTACGTGTTACGTGTTACGTAATACGTGGTAAGTGATACGTGTACGTAGTACGTAATCTATGTTACGTTTTACGTAATACGTGTTACAATTGGAACATAATACTTATTACGTGTTACGTGATGTACGATACTGAATACGTGATACTTGAGTATATCGAAGAACTAAATCAGTTCAAATTCAACAAACAAAATGGCGGACCTGAGCTACTCGAAATGTCGACAGGCGGCGGCACCGGCAGCGCACCCCTCTGCTGCTGTAGCTCCTGCTGCTGCAGCTGAACGCCGAGAATGGGCATCGCTACTGTTCCCGAGCGTATTCCGCTGCGTCGTACCATCGGGGGAGGTCCACATCCACCCCCGCCTCCGCCCCCACCACAACCGCCACCGCCGACGCCCCCGCCGCTGGGCTGCAGACTGTTGTTGAAGGGTGTGCTTGCGTTTGCGGCCAGTGTTGTTGTTGTTGCGGAGATGGTAGCCGGCCCCCGTTCCGGATAATCGGGCACCCGTTGGATGGCGATGTCGGGCGGCAGTGGCGGGGCGGTGGCCAGTTGCGCGGCGGCGACATCCGACTTGTTGTTGTTGTTGTTGACGCCGGCTGATGAGGCGTGGCCGGGCCGGTCGGCTGCAAGAGTCGCGGATTTGAGTTGGCCGGCGTGTTTGAGCACTCGATAGATTTGGTCGAGGTCGGTGAGTTCTGAATGGAAGGCGGTGTGGGCGAGGTGGACGGTGTGCATGCGGTGGGCGTGGCCATGAGAAAGCATGAAGGCGATTGGTGTGGATCAGATGCGGATTCATCGATTGATTGGTTGTTTTCGATCAATTGATGGATTAATTGGTTCAAATTTGAAGGATGATTTTTATTTTTGAGGTGGGAAAAATTAAAAGATGAAAGGAATTTTTAAAAATTTGTTTGGTTTTTTATAAAAAAGGTAAAAAAACCGGGTGTATTCTATTTTAGATGGCATTTTTTATGGGGCTCCATTTTTGATGAGGTTTCGATAAGATTTTCGGAGTCAAACATTTATTCTGTTTATTAAGATAAGAGTCGGAATTTATTTTCGTCGATAGAACAAAAAATATTCCATGTGATCACTAAAAAAATCTCTGCTCATCGGTTTGAGTTGTTGTTGCTGTTATTTTGTTATTGTTGTTTCTTCATCTCGTCAAGAGTAAACACAAATAAAATATAATTAAATGAATAAATAAATGAAATGAATAAATACACAAATAAAATAAATTAACTCAATAAACAACAGTTAAACAAACAACATGGCGACATGCTCCACTACAAACACAGTTGTACAGTTAGTTGTCAGTCCCGTTATTTAGTGGCGTGGCACCAAATAATAATTTCGATTGACTACGATTTGAATTTTTAGCATTTTTACCAAAAAAAAAAATCATCTTAAATTAAAAAAGAACCCATGAAGATGAAGAAGAAGAAGCAAGCACTATGTTGTTGTACTTATTGTGGTTTCTATTGTTGTTGTAGTTGTTGCAGTGGGTTGGTTTTTTCACACTGCTTGCGAAATAACAAAAAAATGTGTGCAATAAAAATTAAGATTAAAAATTGAATTCCAAGTAAAAAATAAAAAATAATAAAATACTAAAAATACTGAAAATAAAAATAAAATAGTTTTTTTAACTAAAGCTTTTATTTTGATATTTTTTTAGGTTTTCTTTTTTGTTCTCGCTAAAGATGCTTTATTTTTGTTGTTGTTGTTGAATAATTTTTTACCTAACTGCGAGATACGTTCGAGAAGCGGCATCTTTTGCCGGAACCGGGTACCGGGTTGTTTTTGTCTACTGCCGATCTGGTTATCCGGGTACTCGTCGGCTACGGCGCCGGCGGGGTCCGTTTCGTGCTCCGAGTCGTTTCCTTGCGAAAGTCGGCGGAAGGATTTTTTTTCAAACAGGAAGGGTTTTTGAAGGGTTTTTTGAAAGGGTTTTTAAAGGTTTTTGAAATATTTTATTAATAAGTGGCTTTTATTACTAAATTTCAACTACAAATAAAAAAGCAACATAAACAAGAGTCTGTCTGTCGATTGATTTGCTGTCCTGCCTTTTTTCGTAAGAATTCGAACTTTGAGCATTTTTTATTCGAATTCTTTGCGAATTTAAATGAAACTTTTTTCATGTTTTCGATGAGTTTCGACAAGCGAAGAAACGCGTTCAATAAACACATTTTTTATAGTTTCGTAAAAAATTCGATTTAAATTTCAAAATTAGTATGAAAAAAACATGTTTTTCTAATTATAATTATAATTAGTAGTTAGTACTCATTAGATGTTAGTCTGAATCAGGAGAAAAATGTTTTTAAATATCATGCAACAAATTTTATGGAGTTTTTCTTTTTCGTTTTTGTTTCATGAGATTTTTAATGAAAAGTATTTATTTTTTCTAACTTAATTAAAATGAACAGAAGCCGAAACGTTAATGTTTGAATTTAAAAAATATAAAAAATAAATAACAAAAAAACGGCATTCTTATTATAAATTATTATCAAAATAAAAGAATTTTAGAATTTTTCCCACTCATATTTTGCCACTTCAGAAAAATATTAAAAAAAAATCAAATCTTTCTAAAAATTCAGTTTTTTTCTATTGAAAATATTAACAACATAACGGGTTCAGAATTTGTCTCCCCTTTTGTTGTTCCTTTTATTTTTCTTTTGACTGCTTTTCTTGGCATAAATTTAATTTTAGTCTCTTTTAATTTTCTAATTTTTTTTCATTCTCTTTTGTACCGTTTTCCTGCTTTATTAATTTTTGGAATTTTATAAATGTTTTGTTGATTTTCCTTTTTTTCTCGTGTTTTTTCTTCAGTTTGACGCTCTTTCTTTGGATCCTGAATATCATTCTACCCACGACGCTTCTATCAACCCTCCAGACCACAATTAAACCCCCTCTAATTGATTAACCCCCCTCCCCTCCCCTCCCCTCCCTTCCCCTGACCAACCCTCCTGCCACAACTCATTTAACAAGCGTTTCACTTACTTTCTTCGACATCAACATCGACGCGATTCTCCAACTCGGAGGTGCTCTTTTGACGCCGCAGCAGCTTCTGCTTCGGTTGGCAGCGCGGCAGCTGAGACGCACAGTCGCCATGCGCATTCAGTTTGCAGATGCGACAGCGAAGTCCCTGCCGTGTGTGACCTGTGCGAAAGAAAGAGATGGATGCAGAAATGTTGAAGGTGTATAGAAGTTCCGTACAGTTCTGTAAAAGTTACAGTTAAACAAAAACCGAAAATAGAAGCCACTTTGGACTGTATTCTATGAGTAACTTTTATTATTTGTAGTGTTTTTTGGTAGATAATCTTTTTTGGAAGAATTTTCTTTCGGGTTTTGGTTTGTTTTTCCTCTTTTTCCTAGTTTTTCTGTTGTTGTTCTCTTTCTTACCTCTTAAAATCTGAGAACACACATCGCACGCGGTGATCTTCTTATAAGTATACTCTTGCAAGTGATGGCTTCCATCCTCGTTGGGACGCAGCGGCTGCGAGGCTCCAGCGGCTCCATTCCTCCTGAACGTCATCGCAATAACGGATCGGAAGACGAAGAGAGGGAAAGCAGATTGATTAGTCTAATTTTAAGAATACTCAATAAACAAAGAATTTTTCTAGAATTGTTCTAATATAGATTTCTAATATTCACGAAACTTTTTCTAGAATGTACTGAAGTTTAAATTCTAAAAATACTAGGAAGTTGAAATTTATTAAAAATGATAAATTAACTTAACTTAAACTTAGAAAAAAGTAAGAAAAAAACTACTCTATATTTTATTTTTAAAATTTCTTATTTATTTTATTTTTATTAATTAATGATTTTTATTAATTTTAGTCTTATTTTGTTTATGATGAGTTTTTATTTGAGAATGACTCATTTTTATTTTATTTTATTTTAAGTTGTTTTTCTTTTCTTTTATTTATTTTATTTATTTTAAATTTCTGTTATATTTTATTTTATTTTATTTTATTTTACTTTATTGTAGTTTTTCTATTTATTCTTCTTTTAGTGTTTCCTTAAATGAATCCTCCTTTTTTTTGTTGAAGTTGTACCGTAAGTAAATTTAACCTACTCTACATCCGGCACTTCTTCTTTTTTTTTTGTTCGGCTTTTTGACTTGTTTGAGTTTTTAATTCTCTGCTCCCTCACTTTTTTTTTTTTTTTGCTTTTCTTGTTGTTGTTCATTCCTTTTTTGTAGCCTTTTTTAAGAGTCGCTTTTGACATTTTTAATGACGACTTATTTTAAGTAACAACTGACTTTATGACTTCCTTTTAACTTGAGCGTTATTCGTGTTGTTGTTGTTGTTGTTAGTTGTTGCTGTATACTTACATACTGCTGTTGTTGTTCTTATTGTTTTTGTTCTTTACTGTGTTTTACTCTTAATTGTTCAACATTGTAATCATTCAGAATGTCGTTGTTGTTGTTGTTTTACCCCCTGCCCCGTTGTTTGATGCTGAATCTTGTTGTTGTTGTTTTATTATTTTTGTTGTTGTTGTTATTATTTCATTTATTTCTTGTTATTTTTCACACTCCGTTCACTGTAATGAGCAACTCTTCATAATGAATAAAATGACGGCGGCGGCGACGACGCCAGCGACTTCTTTATACAAACATTTTTTTTTTTCATATAAAAAGCAACCCAACAACAAGAAAAAAACCAGGAACAAGGAACTAAAAAAGAATGACACCGACTCTTGAGAGGGTGGCGACAGGGGGTGGATTGTGAAAAAAGTACTATTAATTTACGCACAGCCACTTTTGTTGTTGTTGTTGTTAGTATTTTTTAATTTTTATGCTTCGTTTCGGAGTAACGAGCCGCTGTTTCATTGTTTGTTTGCCTTCTTTTTGTTGTTTTTTCTACGTAATTAAAATGAAAAATTATAATTTTTTTCAGGATTTAAGAGGGACTTCTAGGAGAGAAGGAGTCCAAAGGATGAGGGAGGAGGAGTGGAGTAAAGGAGCAGGGACACTTTTTTTGCCTTGGAGTTAATTTGAAGTGCTGGTTATCGGAGTGTTCAGGTACACGTTGAAACTCATGCATGGATTCTGTTAACTGGACGGGAGTGAGCAAGAGCGGGAAAGGGAGAGAGTGATAGAGGGGGAAAGAAGGTGGGGGCTGGGAGGGGTCGAAAGGACATCATGAACGTCCCTGGAAACTTTGACCATTAATCAATTTCTTTTCTCATGAGTCATATGTGACTTCTGTTGTTGTTGTTGTTGTTATTATTGTTGTTGTTGTTATTATTGTTGCTGTTGTCGACAATGTTTGGTGTTATTAATGCTGTTGCTGCTTTTGTTGTTGTTGTTTTCCTTCTGTTTTTCCCGTCACTGAGTATGTTTTTTGTTTTGTTGTTTTTCTTTATTTCTGGTGTCCTTCTTTATTGTTGTTTTCATGTTTTTACTTCTTCTTTCGACTTACTTTTAATTGGTTTTTATTCCCTGATCAGCAAAAAAAAATAAAAACCAGAAAGAGTGTTAACTTCGGCCTGGCCGAAGTTCGTATACCCTACACACGTTTACTTAAAAATTAGGCGTGGCAATGGTCTATTTTTTTTCCTTTTCAATCTCAAATAGCCAGTGATGACAGAGAATATTCGTGCCAAATTTGGTGAAAATATCTCTATTCATTCTTCTGTAATCGAATTTTATTTAATTAGTGGGCGGACCACGCCCATTTGTGGTAGTCTTTTTTTGGTCAGAGACAGTTGATTTGTGAATAAAATTTCAACCGCAAATTCGTTTTACAACCAGGGAAATTGAGCTATAAGCATGGATTAATTTATATTCATTATAAAAAGTAGGCGTGGTAATGATCCGATTTCGCCCATTTTCAATACCAATGAGTTTCTAAGGGTAAACAATATTCGTGAAAAATTTGATGAAAATATCTCTATTCGTTCTCCTGTAATCGAGTTTTATTTAATTAGTGGGCTGACCACGCCCATTTTTGGTAGTCTGTTTTGGTCACAGACAATGGACTTCTGGACAAAATTTCAACCTCAAATTCTTTCTATAAGGTGAGGAATTGAGCTATAAGCATGGATTAATTTATATTCACTATAAAAAGTAGGCGTGGTAATGGTCCGATTTTGCCCATTTTCAATAGCGATGAGTTTCTAGTGATATACAATATTCGTGCCAAGTTTGATAAATATATCTCTATTCGTTCTCTTGTAATCGTGATTTCCACAGACAGACAGACAGACAGACAGACAGACAGACAGACAGACAGACAGACAGACAGACAGACAGACAGACAGACGGACATGGCTAAATCAACTCAGGAGGTCATGCTGATCAAGAATATATATACTTTTCTATACCTGTCACGCCTCCTTTAATGCGTTACAAACGGAAGCAGTAAGTGAATATACCCTATTCACTTCGTGTGTAGGGTATAAAAAAACCGGTGGTGCCAATAATTTAACTTTTACGAAAAATAAACTGCATTTTTGACAACAACAGAAGCCATAAACAACAGTTAATAATAATAACAGAGAATGTAGACGAATAACATTCATAAATAAAGCAACAAAAACAACATCTTCACGTTATTCGGTTGTTGTCATTCAAGGAGGTCAACAGAGAAGTTGAAGGATAAAACAACAACCACAAAACAAACAAAGAAAGCAAACAAAGAAAAAACAAAAACAACGACAACCAACCGGGGTCAGCACAATAAATAGCAACAACAACAATAACAAGAGCAAAAAGTGTCCAACGAATTGTAAGCAAACAGTGACAAATAACGGTGAATATTTCAGGATTTTGACGAAGTTTACTCGTTCCTCGATCGGCTTGACACACGCTCGTTTCTTTGTTAATACTTTGCATTTGTATTTTATTTATTAAATCATTTATTATCTATATACTTATTTATTTATTTAATAATTTCTAATTATTTGTTTATATTATATTTATATTTGATTATATTAGATTGTTATTATTTATAATTTATATTAAGTATTTCTTTCATATTTTGTTCTTACTTTTATATAAGTTTAAATTAAACTATAAACATTTAGAAAAACTATCATAAAAAGTAGCGAAAAATACTTTTAATTTGGTTTAAACTTATTTACACTTAACTAGAAAATAGCAAAT